>JAOVVA010000026.1:10552199-10566197 GCA_028565275.1 Leiocassis micropogon
AAGTAGAATTATACTCTCTAATGATAATAATACATCTAATTGTAATAATTTTAGATGCATAATATCTGGTTATTGAGTGTTGATGACGTCATATGTAAATAATATGCAGCCCGTGAGACTTGAACTTGGACATGGTGCGGCCCACTGCAAAAAAACCACAGGCATAAACCCAAGCCGATACAAGAATGGAAAAAGAACTAAATGCTTTTTTCCTCCTTATGCCCTATGTTTTGTTGGTTTGTTTGTTTGTTTTTCTGTTGACCCATATGAATTTCTCTAAATTACTTTTGAGAAAAAACTATCTCTAAAAAACAATTATAACATGTCTAATCCAAATTTTGAATTGTACATGGCAACCCTTTTATCAACTGTCTTCTCTGTAGCTTCTCCCCTGCCATGGGGCAGCACAAGTCCTACCCCAATGGGCCTTTAGTAGTGCATCCTGTTTTGGACCACTAAGATGCTGTGATTCTACGGTATTAAATGGAGCCGTGAGCACAAAGATAATCATCTTTGAGCCGTCTAAGTTTATATCGTTCAAATAATCATTTTTAATTGTCCCCTTTTTCAGAAAAGGTAATGAAGAGATGTGCATGTGCATCATGTGAACACATCTTACTGTAAGTAAATGTATTTGTCTGAGGTCATTTTGTATGTATTTCTTATACTGTACATTATTTTAACTCACCATCGGTGCTGTTCCTCCCCTTCTGCGTGTTAAGGTCCACGACCCGAGCCGTCATTTTCACCTGAGTGCACTCTTCGTAATCGATAGTTACGTCCTCTGCAGTGATCACACTGCCATCACTCTTCACATCGAACCATTCCTCTATACATGGAGCCCATGTACGGTTGTAATAGCACAAACTGGAAACACGCTCATAGACCAGCAACATGTTCGTGTCCACGTCGGTCCCGACAATTTTCCCGATTTCCTTTCCCGCTGGTGTGTTCTCCTCCACCTTCATTGTTATACCAGAAGGGAAATCAGGCGGCGTGTCGTTTACGTCTTCCACCACTATATTCACCGTGCATGTAGCGGTGTTCCCTCCCATGTCTGTGGCCTCAACTATGATCGTGTATTCCACTTCAGTCTCATAGTTCAGCTCAACATCTGGATCCACCATGACCTTACCTCGGTAGTCTTCTCCATCAGGCTCAGACACGCACAGGAAGAAGACGTTTTTAATGCTGAAGGATATGCGGTTGTTGTTAGTGGTTTGATCGGCATCGCTCGCATACACGTAACCCACAGTTGCGCCTGTAAAAAGATGTACATGATTTTTTTCATTATTATCATTTTTTTTTTACCTTGAAATAATTCCCAAAGGTCTCAGATTGCCTTGTATTGTCTCGATGTTTACTGCAGTGCAGAGAGACATAATTTAAATGGCTAATCGCAGCCATGACGATCACCAAGTTAACCACAAGATTGCAAGTGCAGTACTGGTTTTATACAATGGATTTAAAAAATGTTATTTAATTACTGACAATTTTCAACACAACATGCCCAAATATTCTGATTATTTTCACTTTTTTATTCGAAACAGATCTCAAAGAGGCTACACTCTTTTTATAGCCTATGAGTTAGCTGGCTAGCTAGCTCACATTGGTTTGTACTTTGCAATTAATTTGCCTCCTTTCTTGCTTTTCATCTTCACCTGATGAGCTAAGAAAAACATATATTCCACAGAAAAAAAAAAAACAACAAAAAAAAGGTTGGCCGTGGCCTCAGATGATGAACTCGCTCATGTGGAATGATACACACAGTGAGTGTGCTGACATGGAATAATCAACTAATGATACAAATAACCGGACAATCGGAATGAAAATTCATCATGTAACCATCTCAGACCTCAGACGGAACAGTCTGACGTGGCGGTGTAAACCTTTAATAAACCATTCCATAGTTAAATATTAACCATGTTTGATCTAATCATTACTCTCTTGTTGGAATAAATATATTTTTTGCGCATGTTTTGCTCCATGTCAAGGTAACATTAACTGACTTGATGAGTTTGCAGGAAGGACATTTTGCTTCACATTGCTGTGATCAGTAAACTCAACGAGAACAACGTTCTTTCACCAGTTTTACTTCAGACTTTCATCCGCTGAGTCTCTGGCTGAGGAAGGAGCACTGATTGGCTCGCATTTCCTACATGGAAAACTAATCTAACCAATGATAGATGATACTGGAGTCTTGTAACCAATCAAAACAAAAAACTAATATAACCAAACCTTAAGTCTGAGAAAGAAAAAAACAACTTCTGTTTCATTTTGGGCAGATTAAACACTTCACTCCAGCATGCAGAACCACATTTTACGCACAAGTTAAATTGTGATTAAATGCTTTGTGCATCTTATCGGATCAGTGTACATGTAAAGAAACATAGCTGATAAAAGATCCCAGATAGAGCGGTTTAAGAATGCTAAGTTTAAGCTTAACTCTTAGACTTAACTCTTGTATATAGTTATAACGTAAGACTATCATCATGCAGAGGTTCTTAAGACAGTATAGAAAGTTGGGTAGGTTATACTGTACACGCAAGGTTGTATTTAACAAATTCCACAGTCAACATTAATTATAGAGCATTAATAATAAAATAATAATTGAACTTGTGTAAATAAGCACACAAAAGCAACTTGCCTCTTTCGCTTTCATTTACATGAAAGGTGTATTCTGATTGCAGGAACGCAGGAGGATTGTCATTTACATCCTGGATTGAAAGATAAAATGTGGAATTTAATTTCGATTTAAAATTCATTAGGTAAAAACATTAACAATTTACTTTTTACTTCTTGACTACATTTCGAAGCAGCAACATTTTTTGACTTGACTAAAGTGCCTGAACACTCACCTCGACATAAACGATGAAGTTGACCATAGAAGACAGAGGTGGCGTGCCCATGTCTGTGGCTGTCACGTTCAGTGTAATCTTTCCTTTCAGTTTGCTATCGATGGCTTCGCGGTCCAGAGGGCCGTTGCTCCTTATTGACCCGGTGTCCTCATCGATAGTGAAGTTACCACTGTAATTATCAGGTTCAATGCCGTACTTGATTTGGCTGTTGGGAGTGCCTGGCTCATCATCGTCTCGAGCCTAAACAAAGATCCAAACATCGTTTAAGCCTCGAGGCTGTATTTACATTCTTTCAAGTCTAATCTTTAACTACTGTATATGTAATTCATACAAAAAAGGATGTTTTTTTATTCCCTTTAGAATAAAACTTTAGAATGCAAACTAGCTTATGATGGAAGTGAGTCTGGTTTGTGAAATTTCTACCACACTCCATCCATACTACTCCATCAGCTTGTAGCTTGTATTAGTTTGAATGGTATTATTTCTCACCTCCACTTGAGCCAACAGTACTTCGTTCTCACGAATGAAGTACTCGTATTTGTCTCTGAAAAACTGTGGCGCCTTGTCGTTAATGTCCTCAATGGTGATCTCCAGCACGGTGGAGCCCACATTCCCTGCTAAGTCTCGGGCCTGCAGCGTCGCAGGGTACGAGTTCTTGCGCTCGCGATCCAGCTTGGATCCGTTTTTCACATAAACAGTCCCGTTTTTAGGGAAAACATCAAATATCTCGAGTCTGTGAAACAGAAGCAAAGAAAAGGAAATCATAAGGTGAGATGACTCCCACAAAGAGTCATTAAGTAATGCATTAAAATGAACTGCTGCAAAACTGGTTCACTAAATGCAGACAGACACACACACACGCACATGACTGAAAGCAATAAGTAAGTAACTGTAAATATGTCCACTCTGATCTAACACAGAGACATAATGTGGAACTGACATACAGTATGTGATATACAGTGTCTGACACATTTACAGTACTTACAAGCTGTCAGGCATCAGTTTGTAGGTAAGGTGGCCATTGTCCAGCTCATCAGCATCTGTTGCCTGAAGGAAACAAAACAAGTACAGTATGTGAAAGCTCAGTGATTCACACCCTAAGACCAAAGGAAAAACAGGATCAAACTGTGATACTAAGCTCAAAACAGAGCCTTATCCCAAACTAAAACCAAACTCAAATATGATACTAACCTCAATTTGTTTCTAATTTCACCCAAACTTAGACTAACCCACATTTATACAAAAATTATACTAAATCCAAACTAATACCAAGCCCAACCCCATAACAGGTTTAAGCCTAAACCTAACCCAAGCTGAGATTAAGATCAAATTGACATTCATCCCAAAACTGAGACTCGCCCAAAATGAAACCAAGACCATGCTGAGACTAACCTCAAACTGGGATCAAGCCCAAAATAAGACTGACCCAAACTGAAATACTAAATTCAAACTGAGACTAAGACCAAACTGATGTAAAGCCTAAGATCATACTAGTTTGAAACCTAGACTGAACCCAAAACCACAGCGGAATCAAGCCAAACTAAAGCAAAATCCAAATTTAGATTTACCCTAATTTAAGAATAAACCAAAACTAAAGCAAAATACTAACTTGGATCAAACACACACTGAGACTTTTCCTAACCCTCCACCAAACTGATATTAAACATGAACTGGTACTGAGCCCTAACTGAGACCATGCCCTAAGCAATACTTAGCCTGAATTTATAGTAATCCAAACTGAGGCTTAATCCAAAATGGAATTATACCCAAACTAATATTGGGCAGAGACTGATAACAAAACCCAACCTATCATCAACTCCAACCTTTATACTAAGCCCAAACTGGAATTAAACCCAAACTTAAGCTATAGCTATCCATACCGTAATAGTTTCCAAGATGAGGCCATTTTCGCAGTGCTCTGGGGCAAATAAGTTATAAACATCTTCTGCGAATATAGGGAAGTTATCATTGATGTCGTTGACTTTAATGGTGACTGTAGCTGTGTTGACAAAATCTGGTTTTCCTGCATCCTTGGCCACCACCTACATAAACCAAAGAATACCTTTAAGTGTCGGGTTGATCAGGGACTTGTAGAAAACAATTATGTCCTCGTAATACATGTTGCCGTTAATGTTGTTAATGTTACACTTTGTTTCATTATACAATCATTTGAATGTTATATTTATAACCCAACTTGCTGTCTAGAAAATAGATTAGTAGTAGATGGAACCCCTCAGCCATCTATAAGAACCATAGTAGCACAAAAAAGCATATTTTATAGTAAAGAAATAGAAACCCCCATTCAGTGTTTATTCCTAACGATATTTTTATTTTAGAAACTAATACCATGTGAATACAACCATTACAATTAACCAGTGACATATTGTGCTGCTGGAATCCACTGCTTTTGTTCACACCTCATACCTGTACGATCAAGGTTTTATTTCTCTCATAGTCGATATCAGTTGGGTTTTTGACCAGGATCTGCACAGCTCGGTCCGACATGTCACTTGTGGGTGAGACAGAAAACAAGTCCTTAGCTGATCCCTCAAGGCTGAGCAGGAAACGGCTGTTCTCACCCTGCAATAAATAATATAAAAAGCAACTTCAAAAACTATTTATGTCTGAGTTATTCTGAGCCAATTTGGATCGAATCAATGCACAAACACTATACGCTATTTGTACATCAATCATCATTTGGGTGATGACAAGCTAAAGTTGTATTGCTTTAGATAAAATGGGTCATTAGGACATCGTCCGGTCTGTTCTTGCAAGAAAATAAGTTGAAAACAAGCTTCATCTCACCGCATCCATATCTTTGACCCTCATGTTTAGTCCTGTGATGGACAGACCGGTGGCCGTGTGCTCGTCCACTTCGGCGCTGAAGACGTCGGTCTGTGTGCAAGCCTTCTCATCGCACGTGTAAAACAGTGGCGGATTGTCATTCTCATCCTCGATCTGGATAGTGAGAATAGCTGTGGCACTCGCATAGACCCCATTCACATCCAAGTGAGCTTCAGTAGCCTGGGAACAGGGGAATTGTAACCCAATTGGAAAAGCTGTTGGAATTTATGCCTTATGAATCAAGACACACATTTAAATATTAAGATCTTATAAATAATATTGAACATGTACGTATTATAAAGCACTGCATCAACATCTACCATTAAAACTTTTTTTTTCAGTATTTATATATTATTAGGTAAGATTGTTACCTTCACAGTAAGCAGCACAGTAGCATCAATGTCTAGCAAGGCCTCTCGGTCAATAACGGCCGCGACAGTAACACTTCCATTATCTGAATTTATTTTGAACAGACCGTTTACATCATCTGTATAAAGAAAAAACAATTGTTAACTTGAGAGGTACATTTTCTGATGAAAATGTGGGTGGTGCTTGCCATGGCAAAACACTGGAGACATGCTCTCAACATCTCGACAACATGTGTCATTCTCAAAACGTTTGGGCACGGCTGTAAATTGTGTTCTAGTTCTTATTTCTCTTATTCATCTTCATAAAAAAGTTTCAAAATGAGTTAAGTATACTTGGGTTAAAAAAAATCACCTTGAATGCTGTAACTGATTTTGTTGTTGATCCCTGTGTCTGGATCTCTGGCCCGAACCTGATACACAGATGTCCCCTAGAAAAAGAAATATCACAACATAACGAAGTGTATAAAGCCTCACTCGCTGATAATACACATAAACAAAATGTACAGACCGAACTGTTTGCAATAAAATAAAATAAAAATTGTGCTAGTAAAGCTTGCAAGCTTTAACAATAGACCTTGTAAAAATCGTATCGTATTCTTTGTGCTGGTTTCCAGACACTAACAGAAGAAGATGCTGATACGTACGTCAGCCGAGTGCTCCTTCACGTAAGCTATGGCTGGGAGATTTACGAACTCAGGGTCACGGTTTGGTACATCAACTACTGTGAGGTAGGCATTGCCGATGGATGACTGAACATAGGTCGGATTGTCGCCAAGGGGTCCACCGCCGTCCTGAAGCGATAAAAGAATAAATCTGGATCAACATGATGTGTATTTGTTAACTTTGTAGTAACACAACAAACTAGCTATGAATCTTTGTCATGTCAGTGCTGGATTCGGTGGTGAAATCCAGTTCTCCAGAGCGCCTTGTGGCAGCCACAGACTCCAATTCCGTCATTCACACTTTAATATTTCTCTTCATGCAGTGCCTTTCTTATTCTGATTCAACCATTGGAGTAGGATCAGACTTGACTCATCAGCCCACCTGACCGTTATCAATTGTTCCAAAGTCCAATCTTTATGCTTCCTAGAAAATTCAAGCCTTTTTTCTGATTAGTCTCTTTGATTATTATTTTTTTAATAATGCAACTTCACCAATTGTGTAAGTGATCAAATCACTATCATTATAATTTTTTTTCCAGCCACATTTCTTCTGCAGTAGTGACTGTTTACCACTACCCTTCCAGGTATTAATAATGTGTTGGAAAGTTCTTGACCCAATTCCCATCATTTTTGCTTGATGCAAGGTAATATTTTGACGAACGGTTTCCTTTACAGGTGGCATATTAAACTATTACTGACTAAAGCTCAAGCAGTGGCAGGGTGGCATAGTTGATGAGAAATTTTCAAAACCATGCTACTAGTGCCACCACTGGTACCAGTACCGGTTTTATCGCTTTTTTTGTTGTTGTTGTTGTTGTATCTGGAGGCGTAGTGACAGGGCTGAAACAATACTTTTGGTTTCAGACACGGTCGTTTTGAATACTCTGGTACACATATATATTTGGAGCTAACCAGATACAGATACAAATTGTGGCTGTGTGCTAACCCACTAATTTACATCCACTCACAATTAACTCAATAATCCATAATAAACAGTTCCTGGGTGGTCCACTTACTGTACACATATAAAAAAAATGAAACCTAACAATTACATATACAGTAGTATCCTGAATGGAAAAGGCCGTCTGTAACTAACTCAAGAATTGAATTTTGAGATGTGCAATGGATGAAGGAGGACTCACAGTGGCATTGATCTGTAGCTGATAAAATTTGCTCTTCTCCGTAAAATCAAGTGGCTGGTTCAACACAATGTTTCCTTCTATTCTTGCGATAGAGAACACGTCGATTCCTTCAAACGGGTTGGACTAATACACATAGATATTTAAAAGAAAAGAACACAAGTTAATAATCAGAATTATAATGATGCATTGTTGCTTTAAGGTTCTGATTAATTTGTGCATTTCTGAAAAAACGCTTGCAGCTTTTAAGTAGATTCCAAGTACACATTTACAACGGATTGTGTTTCCCTATCAGAGAGCTTTCTGACTAAAACATTAGAAAGTATAGAATCATAAACAAAACCTGTTCAAAAGCAAAAACACAGTTTAACATTTTAACCTTTTCTATTTTTTGTTTTTTCAGCGCTGAGAAGACGCTCTCCTTCTAATTAACAATTTAAAGAACATCTAAAGAGCTGCATGAAGATGAACTACCTGATCGATACTGTAATAGACTATCCCGGCTTGTCCATAATCAGGATCTGTCGCTGTCACTTTCAGCACCGTAGTGCCGACAGGAGTGTCCTGTGATCCGACATGTCGAGAAGAAAATCATAGGATTATGAATTTCTTTGATATATGTTGGTCAAAATATGCTATTATTGATAAAAAAATAATTCGTAAACAAATTCCACTGGAATTCTACTGAAGACACTGTGTTCATTTGTTCTGCCGAAATTTACAATCTATTTCTTTGTCTTTTCACTCACCTCATCCAGTTTGATGTTGTATGGCTCATTTATGAATTTTGGCGCATTGTCATTTGCGTCCAGCACCACAATTATAATTTTTTTTCTGGTCTGAAAATAAGAGTTTTAAGGTTAGAGAGCGATGAAGAACTTCCAATGATTTCCACATATAAATATATAAATCAGACCTACCGGAATATGTATTCCATCGCTAACAGAAACATCTACTTGAAAGTTGTCTTTAGTCTGAGGGAAACAAAAAGAGAAAAGAGGTGAAATGCTGGGCTTCAACTGTAACTAAAAATACAGTTGTTTTTTTTAAGAGAAAATGTTCAGCTAAAATCACCTCTCGATCAAGTGGAATTTCGATGAACACGTCACCAGTATCTTTAGACACTCTAAAGTGACCGTTGTCGTTGGTGATCTCATAGGTCAGTGGATCACCGTCTAGATCATATGCACTGATTTTAAATGCAAAGTCACCTGTGGAGAAAATATGATCTGTTTTAATTCATACAAATGGCTGGGAGAGTTACTTCTTCCTGTCTCGACTTGTGTTTTGCATCTGTTTAGAAACAGATGTATTGAGGACATGTTATCAAGTTTGGTTTTTGGCACATAGAAGCACAAGTATTTGCAGACTATGGCATGACCTGCATGTCTGTGCATAATGTACCTTCTTTAAGATCTTCTCTCAGTTCCACTGAAGATGTAATTATGACCGGGACATTCTGACTGTAGCCTGAAAAAATAACAAAAAAATAATATTACATAATAACTACGTTTTAACTTTTATTCAAAATCTTAGAAGCTGGTTTTATTATTCAACTAGAAATCTAAAAATCCAAGTGCAGCTACACAGTTGGTTGTTTTCTAATTTCTACATTAGAAGTTAATAGCCTTCACATGCCTATTTCTTTCTACACTGTAAAACAATGTTGAAGGCGTCCAAAATATGTGTCCAAAATATGCAATAACTCATCATGGTGCTCGAGGGGTTTTGCAAATGCAAGAACGATTCCAGAACAGCAAACCTTTGTGTCTTAAAATAACAACAGACTGTTGTTGTTGTTTACATAACTTTTGACTGGTAATGTATATAGTGACAATGTTTTAAAATTCTTATTAATCATAACACAGTCATGTTAAATGTTGAACAAGATTTGATTAACATTCATAACACCAGCTCTGACAGTAGTGAAATACGTTAGGTGAATCACAGATGTATATTAATGCACTGCTCCTAATGTAAGATAAGATAAGATACAATATGATACAATACAATATGATATGATATGACACGATACAATATGATACCATACAATACAATATATCTTTATTAATCCCGGAGAGAATTCTTGTTCCAGAGACTGCTGATATTGCACATGATATTGTTAATTCATATTGCACATGATGTTGAGGAGCCCTGGCAGACAAACTGCAAGATAAGGCTAGCGCACATATTATTCCCAGGCTGTGCTCATTAATTAAGCTCTCCTGAATACGTTATCCAACATTTTCCGAGAGGAGGAGATTGTTTATCATTATGGAAGAAGTGTAAATCTGTAACGTTAAGTGTTTGTGTAGAGTTTGCATGTTCTGTCTGTGATTGGTGGGTTTTACTCTGGGTTACTCAGGGATTTGTTTTCATGGGTATTATCCAACATTAAGTGGAATCGTAAGTTTTGCTGTGGTATAAGAGAAGTAAAACACTTCTGATTGTGCTGTAATGGGAAAATAATCAACTCTGGCGAGGTAATAGTATCAATAAATAGTAATAAATCGCAATTCCCTGTTGTGGATCATCAACAGTTCACCCCCAGT
The DNA here is from genome assembly GCA_028565275.1 of Leiocassis micropogon. Classification (NCBI taxonomy): domain Eukaryota; kingdom Metazoa; phylum Chordata; class Actinopteri; order Siluriformes; family Bagridae; genus Leiocassis; species Leiocassis micropogon. The sequence continues at coordinate 10,562,623 of JAOVVA010000026.1, forward strand.
GGTTTGTTTAATATGCATTTGTGGACATTTGGACGTGTATTTTTTTGGGGGGAGGGGGGACATCATATCCACAGGTATGTCCTATATTGGTACTAAGTTTAGAATCAATGAAGATCCGCTAGATCTGTCCGCTGTGCTTTGCCAAGCTTGAAAATTGCTTCAGGATGTTATCTGGTTTAATCCCAGAACGAAGAGGTATATACTGTACAGAAAGTCCTAATCCATATGCTGCACTACATACATATCAGTACATCTACCACTACATCAGCCATTCGTATGTTCTATAGAAAGAGAGGGAAGTTTTATAGACATCCAGTAACGAACCATAGGATGTGCTGCCATATAAGGAATGAGGAAGAGAACAAAGAGGAGGGAAGCATGTAACAGTTACTATAGTTAAAGAAAAATATCAGAAAGCACTAACCATCAGGGACGATATCTTCCACCACTGTCAGTAATAAACAAGATTTTTCCGCATACCTTTTGAACGCTTGTACATCATATCAACTTTCGTGTCTCTAAATTGCACAGATAATAATCTGAACTTTGAACTCTTGCTAACAATCTGTCCGTGTTTCGTTTTTACCCTTCAGTTAGATACTTACATGTTGCAAAAAGAGCTGTGAGCAGGATTAACGAAGTCAACATTCCCCCGCCGTCCAGCTGTCCATGAAAATAAAAAGTGTACATAAAATAGGTTTGTAAAATATGTCACAGAAAATGGAATAAACCAGTTACATCATTATGCAGTTTTCAGAACTGTCAACTATGTGTAATCTGTACAAATCTTACACAACAAATCGTTTGTACGATTAAAGAATTGCACTATTTAAAATAATCTTATATGCGGTGTCTTGGGAAAACCCTTCACACGATGACATATGAACATTTTCTGCTACAGTGTGAATTAAATATAGTTATTAGGAAAGCGTAAACCCTTTCTAGATAAAAGTTTCTAAAAATAAAGTTTTGATCAGCACAACTGTTCTAGCACTTATATAAATTTAATTCAAATCTAAATAAACACTCCTCCTGTCTTGTGTTAGGTTCAATATATTTAGCATTTGTTAGTGTAGACGTCTTCAAATATGCTACAGGTAGCCAAAAGTCGATTCTTCGAAATCAGCCCTCATGAAATCCAATAGATTTTCCAAGATCGGCTCCATACAGTATAATAATATAGCCTGCTGTCTCATACTGTATCGCCTATGAATATTAATATATTGATTTAAAGGTGAAAAGAACAGGAATCATCAAGCATGTCCTATTAATTGTGTGCAAAAATTGTGTGCATCACCTTGGATTCCGAGTGAAAAACCTGTACTACTATTGTACAGCTCCTTTATAAATCAGAGTTCAACGTTCATGTAATGTTGTATCTGCCTTTTATAATCATGTTACAACAACAGAGACTAAATATTCTTTCCTGTTAAAGAGATTATGCTCTGGAAATCAAATCATTTCGAGGCAGGTAAAATCAGTGAGCTAACGCAAACATAAACAGTAATATATACCTGTATGTGCATTGTCATATATATATATATATATAGATAGTCTATTTTAGGGTATTCTGGATATACGTATGTACGCATCAACATGAATTATGGTTCTCATGAGTGACCTTTGCAACTGCTGTCTCAAGCTTTTATGATGAGGCGGAAGAAAAAAGAAGATTAAAAAATAAATCCAGGGGTTCACTTTTTTGGCAGTTTTTGTTTCGAATTTGAATTTAAATGCTATAATTTTGTAAAGACACAGGAACTATTTGAGAATATTACATTTTTGTAAAATATATTCCTACCATATGTGTATATTTAATGTAATTAGAGTAATGTCCTTTTGTACTGTTACCTGTTTGTACTTTTATGAAAATCAGCACTCTATTGATCAGATCAAACCTGGATCATTAAAATCCCCAAAGCAAGTGACATCATTACAATTAAATACTATATCAAACAGTTCTTAAACCCAACGGTTTCTAAACCAACCAAAAACTCAGCAAAGGATGATATTGCTTGTTATTTATTCATATTATTAATATAGCTCTCTTAGAAGAAGGCTTACCTTCCCCATTCTCGTCCTCGATGCTGTTCCGATGGACGTCGTCTCTGAAGTGATGGGAAGCCGTCACTACGGAGAGACCTTTGCCTGGTACAAGCTCCGCTGATTACTGTCTCGCTGCTGTAAATGTGAATCATTAACACTCAGTGAGAGGGAAATAAACAGCACATCTGAGCTCACCTGGTGATACAGAGCTCAGTGCTGGGGCCGGGGGATCTGAATGAATGTTATAACAAAGTTCTCCAAACTGTTGATGATGCCTAAGCATCTTTTTAAATAATCTTAATGATCTAACTTTATACTATAGATCCCTAGATTGGGAGTGACCTATTTAAGCCATGACTTCATAAGAGATTGAAAAAACAAAGTGTCCATCATATATGATAGACATAACGCGTAGTGAAAGATCCCTGAACCGAGATCCCTGATCCTCAGACCAACACTAATAAGCTGGTTCATATTAATCTTCTGTCTGTTACGTAAAGATCTCAGACAAATGGCAATCTTTCATCATTTCCATCATCAACAGTCTGTCGAAAAGGTAGTGTTAGCTAGTGTTAGCTAAACCAAATGCTGTTTGGACTTTCAGTAGCTCGCTAGGTTTATTATCTAGTTTGCTAGCTAGCGGGTGTTAATTCTTACATGTTTCTAACTACACAGTTAGCTATCTAGCAAACTTGCTTATTATACATTATCCCCAGGATTACTCTAGCAGCATTTATAAACAACTTTATATCTACAATTCTGAAGTTTAACACAGAACTCCTAGCTTGTTTAGCAAGCTAATGATTTAGCTATATGTGATCCCACAGGATGGATTCAAAATATTTTGACAGAAATGTGTATTAAAAAAGCAAAGAAAATATAAATAATATTAAAAAATAACAATAAAACAAATACAGTACAAATATTTACCTCCAGTAACATTTAGGAAAGTATTAATGAATTACAAAATAATACTTGAGTATAGTGACGAAGCACAATTACTCAAAAGAAGGAGCTAAATGGAAAAGATATTAAATATTCATAATAATAATAATAATAATAATAATAATAATAATAACTCCAGAATTATTGACTATGTTCTTACATAATATATTTGTTAATATTTGTTAATATCAGGCATACTGTACATGATATAGGTGGCACAGTGGTGTAAGCCACTGCAGCCTCGCACATCAAGGGTTCAATTCTCTTCTTGGGTCTGTGTGCGTGGAGTTTGCATGTTCTCCCTGTGCTTGGTGGTATTCCAGTTTCCTTCCACAGTCCAAACACATGCAGATCAGGTTAACTGTCATTCCCAAATTTCCTGTAATGTGTGTGTGTGTGTGTGTGTGTGTGAGTGTGTGAGTGTGCCCTGTGATGAGTTGGAATCCTGTCCAGGGTGTGCCCCTTTTTTAACCCTTAATAAAGGAAATCATCATTTAAAACTGCTTTTGTATTTACTCGTGTTAGTTTTGTGTAATATAGTTTGATGATCTCAATCATTTAAGTGTAACAAATATGCAAAAAAT
>JAOVVA010000026.1:10566297-10585104 GCA_028565275.1 Leiocassis micropogon
ATATATATATATTTTGATGGTAATTACTCTTTCAGGGTAATTTAATCAAAAGGCTTCCATGGGAAAATCGTGAGTGTTTAGATGTGCGTTCTGAGACAGCAAGACAGGAAGGTTCAGCTCCATTGCTGCTTGTTAAAGATATATTAGAGGTTGTTTTTATAGCCATATAAATGAAATATAATCTGCTTAATGAAAGTTAGATTTAAGAATAAAAATCAATGAGCCATCTGGGAGCCGGAAAGAGTCGACTCGTGTTGGGTGAGATTGATCTGAGTCAGGGAAATGAGCAGGAACTCCCATCTCTCCTAAACAGATGTGCTACTGGTTACAGCAAGGTAGTTATCAGTGTTTTATAGCAGCTAATGCAATAAAAGTCATTACTAAACCAGCATGATTAGGTAGTGTTGGTAAGGAAACACACCCTGCTCTTAGAGCTGAAAATAAAAATGCTGTGTCATGTGGATGAGGGATGAAGTGCTGCCTGAGAGACCTCGCATGAACCGGCTGCTGAGATGGAATAAGTGCTTGTGGGGAAGGACGTACGTTACAGAGGACAGTATTGTAAAGCAGATGTAAATCCACAGCTAGTTAAATCCTCGGAATATTTCCTCAGTCCCAGCTGAGATGTAGATTCAATATTTTTTTCTCCTACCAGAGGTAAAAAAATTTCCTGACACACTGGTAGCACTTTGTGACATCTTTTTAACATTATCAGAACGTAACCCCTTTAGCTTTAATACTGGTAGCAATTTTTGACAGGTTGATTGAACCTTATCTGTCAATCCACTAGTCGACTGTTAAATTAACTTTGGAAATGAAATAAACTATGCAATAAAACACATAAACTATTAATCAAAAAAAAAAAAAAAACTTTTGTTAATCAACATCAGCGGTGGCTTAGTGGTTAGCACTATCGCCTCGTACCTGCAGAGTCTGGGTTCGATTCGCACCTTGGGGTCTGTGTACATGCGGTTTACAGGTTCTACCTGCGCTTGGTAGGTTTCCTCCAGGTACTCCGGTTTCCTCCATCAATTCAAATAGTTGCAGATTACTGTAGGTTAATTGGCATTCCCAATTTGCCCATATTGTGAGTGTTTCCTACTTTTAAAGTGGAAATCCTTTCAACACAAAAAATGGTTGAATTGAAAGAACGTGCTCTTTCTCTCTCTCTCTCTCTCTCTCTCTCTTTGCAAAGGTCTCCACTTCTAATTTCAAACACTTGACATGATCAGTGGAGGCAAATCTTGCAATTATGCATAATAGCCAGCAGGTGGTGACATTACTGCCTTAAATACTATGCAACATTTTGGTTATGTACTGCAATGTCATGCAGATTTGTAGCGGAGTAGAAAGTACAGATATTTGTCGTATGATGTAGTGGAGTAAAAGTAAAAAGTATCCACTGATAAAATTACTCAAATATATATATTTATACTTAAGTACAGTAATTAATACAGTAATTAAGTAAATGTACTTAATGTATACACATCTGGTATGTAGTAATTATGATGATTGACTTGCAGAAGAAGTGATTATAATGAGATGATCATCATGGTCGTGAAACTTAAAATTCCAGGCATACTTCACAAACCTCCAAAATCCTGCCGTTCATTGTCCTCGGGTGTCTGAAAATAAATGTTTTTTTGAAAAGTCTTTTTTTTTTTTTTTTGAGGTTCTAACCGAATTCCATGTATCCCAGCCAGAGTTTTGGATCCCCAGTCTTTGAATGTTTTTATCTCACTCACCCATTCTCTATACTGCTTATACTGTACAGTGGACTTGGGGCACAAGACAGGGTACAATCTGGATAGGGTGCCATCTTAGGGCAAACAAGCACACACACTACGGGGCAAATTGTAAACAGCAGTTAGCCTACCCAGCATGTCTTTGGACTGTGGGAGGAAACCATAATACCCGGAAAAAACCACCAAGCACAGGGAGAACTTGTAAACATGAAGGTTCGAGGCCGCAGTGCTAACCACTGTGACATTGTGCCATCTAGTGGTTGAATGTAATAAATATATTAAAAACATAATCCGAAACATTTTATTACAAGAGAGAAGCTACAGCTCATGTTTTATCCAGTAAAAATTAATACAAAAGGAATAATGCTCCAAGTGCATTTTTTGTAGTTTTTACCATTGGACTGGTTTGGGAAGATAATCATCTTACCAAACATTGACTAGCAGGATGATTTATTTAGTTCTCAAGGGTAAGGTGAGTCCTTAGTTCATAAGGTAACCCTGTTTTGTCAAATAATGATGTAACTCAATAGAGAGGTGTTAGTGGGCCATCTGGGTCATGGCACTGAGGTGTTAGAAAGTTAGTCAGATTTAATATAACTTTATTCATCGATGGTTTACCATTTTTCTAATCATTTTTATAACCTCAAAACCGGTAACAAACCACTGCAAATAAGAGTAAATTCAGTTCGTTTTCCCCCCAAAAACGTACAGTATAATTTTCAATATAAAAACAAACAAAAAAATTACAAAACCACTTTTTTGTATTTGTTTCAAAACCAAATGAAATTCTAAAATTTCATTTACAAAAAAACTTGTAACCCTAAATGTGCAAAAACACATATATAAAAGCCACGCCCATAAATACCCAGTTAAATGCCGCGTGCATGCGAAATGCGTGAAAGCCACGCCCCAAAATAATCTGTTAACATTACATGTATAAAAGCCACGCCCCTAAATACCCCGTTAAATGCCACGCGAACACTAAATGTGTAAAATTTGCATCGTTAGCGCTAAATGCGTAAAAGCAACGCCCCTAAATACTCCCTTAATGCAAAATATGTAAAGCCACGCCCACAAAATACCCCGTTAACGCTAAATGCGTAAAAGCCACGCTCCTACCAGCCGCAGCTGATTAATCCTGCTTTTATGCATGTTTAAGCTGTTTCAGGCTAAATGTCATAAAAATCGTAATGCACCGCAGGTAAAAATGAATAAAAACTTGAAAAGCATAAACTTTAGAGTCACGCCATTTGTGTCTAAAGGGAAAACTAATTTTATTTCCATTATTTGAAGACACATGGGTTTTTTGGGCACACAATCGAACCGATTTTTTTTAACCATGTTGGAAACATTTTCGTTTTTTAAATTTTTTTTTTTATCCTGACTGACCTTCGCGAATGATGCTGGGTGTTTTGGAATGATATTGGCGGGGGGCGGGACCACCTCTGTCGATGTGACGTCATCATAATAGGGACGTGAACGTAAGCAGCCCGACACAATGACAGCACGCGCGGCGGAATGCTTGTGTAATAATAAACGCGTTTGAGGAGTCAGACCGTTAGAGAGAGAGAGAGAGAGAGAGAGCGCGCGCGCGCGCGAGCGAGCGGGGTCAGTTCCGGATTGTGTGTGTGTGTGAGATGTTAAAGCGGTGAAGAGGAGAGAGAGAGAGGCAGACAGACAGAGAGGAGTTTATCGGACATGAGAAGAACACAGCGGCACCTCGGATCAACGCGCTCGAGTTAACGGTTATAACCGGATCCACACTCGGGCTTTACACTGAGAGAGCTGATATATACACACACACACTCGGAGTAAAGGGGTAAGGAGTGTGTGTGTGTGGAGAGGAGGAGAAAGAGGAGTGACGGAGCCGCAGGAAAACAAGTAAGCTAAAGAGCTAGCGTGTAACCTTAGCGTTAGCCTCAATGCTACACGTTTTGGTGTGTTTTAAAGCAACACATATGTGCGGCCGCGTTTATAGGAACACTTTACTGTCTATAAAGGCCAGAAATTAGCATTTATATTGTTCTGTAAGTTTACCGTTAGCATGTTTACACGCAGCTAGGCTGGGCTAAGCTAACTGCGCTGTGCGTTTCCTGTTTTGGTTTGCGTAAACAACAACAACAATAACAACAACATCAGCAGCATCTGTTCCAGGTGACGTCACCTTAAACCAGGCAGCTCGATGTTGTTTTCGTTTGTTTTTTTGTTTTTGCTTTTTAAACATTTTCTTATGTTATATTCGGTGTTTTTTTTGCGCTTTAGCCGAGCATGCTAGCTCAGGAGGCTAACAACAGACTCAGTCAGCCCCATGCGCGTGCCCTTTGTGCTCGCTGTTTACACACACACACACACAGTTCTCTGACTTTATTATTTTTATTCTTATAGACTTCTAGAAGTGCATGTTTATGGAGTTGCAGGATGAGTAATGTCGTGCACCTGGTTGGATTTTGGAGTTTTGTGAGTGTGTGTGTGAGTGAGAGAGAGAGAGAGAGACTGCACTCAGCTCATGTCTCCCTCTCTTTGTTGTTGTGCTTTGTCTCCGAGCACATGGCGCGGCTTTGCTTCACTTCACTTCATCTCTTAAACTCTTCTCCTTCATCAAACCACACAGACATGTTTATCCGCATGCGAGAAAGTTTATATATATATATGTCTTCTTATTATTTTTATTACGATTTTGCTATTTTAACGCGTATTTGATGCAACTTTAGGTCTTATTTTAGATTTGTTTCTCATCAACTCAACGCTTTGTGTGTAGGTGTATTTGATTTTTCTAAAAAAAAAAAAAAAAAGCCAAGTCATTATAATTAAAATAGTTTATATTCCTTGTATATTGCATTAATTAATTTGTTTTCTTTTTTGTAGTTTACAACTATGGCGTCATGACTGTCTGACGTCATAGTTGTTTTGTGTATCAAGTTGTTTTGTGTATCAAGATCAAAAATAAGCTAAAGATTTATTGGGATGTTTAAAAATAAATGACTTGTGATGTACAGATAAAGGAAATAATCCATGATGAGTAAGGACGATTAGTCAGACAAACAATCTCTCTCTCTATTCAAAGTCGATTGTTTTTCCAATAACAAGATCCATTTCACTCAAGTTGCCAATGGTTCTGATTCAATAATCATTCCAGATTGAATCCGAAAAATCGATTAAGTTACGTATCCCAATTCTCTCATGTCATAATTCGTGTTTTGTCCTCATTGATGCCCAAATCAATTTTTTTATTTTTACGGTGAATATTTGTATTGCGAAACGCACTTTCCCATAGGAAATAATATAAATGCATATAATCCATTCCAGCCACCCAAAAAAATATTGCCAATTATTTCCAAATTAGAATTATATTCTTGAATATAAAAAGATTCAAAATATTTAGAAGACACATATAAATAAAATAAATTAAAAATTAAATAGAACGAGACCTCACTTAACCTTGATTTATGATGCCTCGCTTTTTTTTTAGCGAAACTGAAAGTGGCTCCCTTTTCTTCTTGTTACCGTCCTAACCCATTCTTGTTTAATCCCTTCTCGGTACCCATGGTGCCTCGACTAAATCTAGCACAAAATGCAAAAAATAAAATAAAATTGTAAACTAGCTTCACTTGGCTTTTAATGATACTAACAAGTTTCATCCAGTGTTCAGTTCAGACGCTCATATGTAGGAAATGATTTTGACTCTCGAGACGAACATTTGTAAGGTAGGGGATTAGCACGCCGAGCTTCCACTGATTTATTATTTTTTTATTTATCTATGTTTGCATTCGGGGTGAGTAAAAAAAAAAATCTGTCTCTATAATCCTGCGAGGGAAAAGCTGTTCACACGTTAGCAGGTGGCACAGTGGTAGGACCAAATCAAGTGATAAGTTTTGTCAACATTGTAACAAATAATATTACATTAGGATGTTTATAAAATAGTAATGCCCACGGAATTGCAATACCCAATTCTCAAAAAAAAAATACACTGGTCGATCAGCCTGTCATCGGAAACACTGACGATCTCAAAACACCATGTACGCTAATTAGTCTTGCGTCATGGTAACTGTGAAATGCATCCGCGTGCTCGCAACTGATCAAAAACACGCTCACGGTCAAGTGGAGTTTTGAGACTTTGGAGGCATTTGGGGTGGTAAAATGTTTTTTTTTCTTTCTTTTTTTATAATCCGAAAGGTGGTGCACTCTAAACTATTCCCACATTAGCATTTTGTGTGGTAGTATTTGCTAAGTTTGTTTAGAAATAATAAAAATGGCGGATGACAGAGATGCGTCTTGTTGAGAAATAATGTAGCTTTATTAAATTTTAAGTTAAATGTTAAACTCTTGTACTTGTTTAAATGACTTGTGATGTACTCATAAAGGAAATAATCTATGATAAATGCTCCGCTTGGTTTTTAAATGAGAAAACCGATCAGCTGTAAGGAACGGGCTACAGTGAATTAATCATTAGTTACATTACATAAGGGATAAAGTATAAACTTTCAACTTATTTTTTAGAGTTTTACGGTCTTAAAATTGTAACAAAATTGGAAAAATTGTAATACAGAATCAGCATGTTTATAAAATTTTGATACTTCCAGTATAGCAATATTAATCGAATCAGGACATAGGTATCGTGATATTGTATTGGGTAGGGACTGACGATTACAACCCCTAGTGATTACATGACGCAGCGATGTTAATTATTTAAACGTTGATCAGAAGAAAAAAAAGTGTGAATCAAAACCAGAGTTTGTTTAAAGATTATTGTTCATTGATAAGTCAGTTGTTTATCAGTTATTGTCCATTACTATTATTTCAAAGCTTATTTATTAGTTTTTAAGGTCCATCCAAACGATTACACTTTATCTGTCTGTGACAGAGCCGAAGAGAACCTGAGGCTGCCGGACCGGACCCGAGTGCCTCGAGCACCAGTGCTCCCCCACCCGTGGCTGCGACTCGTTCTTCACAACGTCCCCAATGCGACCATGGGAAATAGCTGTGAATAGGCGGCCGCCAACAGCCCCCTTAAACCAGAGGAGCTTCATCGGGGGTCCCTGCAACGCGCCAGTGCACCTCAGGAGAAGGTGGGATTGTGCTGCTACAACTCTCATTCTTCTAACAAGTGTTTATGATTAGCGTACTTAAAAAAAAAAACGTGTTAACTCGTCAGCAGTTCACTTGTGTCGTATTCTTTTAGTTAGTAAGTAATGATATAATTCACCAGAGAGGCGTTAGTGAGATCTGAAGACCGAGGTTTAACTTGTGACCGTGTTCTAGTCAAAGAACGAACGATTGGCTCATCGACCCGACTTGCTCAGTAAATTGTGTCCTTCTGACTTGTGCAAATATTTGCAGATGTTTAAAACAGGTAGCACTATAAAAAAAAGGGTGTGGTTTGTTTCCGCAGTCCTCCAGCGCGCTGGCAGTGGGGGCCGCGAGACAGAGCGGCTGTGCACGCTTCCACGCGTCAGGATGAGAGTTTTCCCCACGCCGCGTTCCCTCAGCAGCAGCAACAGCAGCAGCACCAGGCCGTTCCTGTAGAGGAGACAAGGCAGTACAGCCAAGCCGGCGCTCCACCCCGCATGCTCCATCCATCCACACACCCGCCACAGCAGACCTCCATCATGGTGGACCTTCATGAACAAGTAGGCTTAACACCGTCACATTTTCATACTGGTTTGATCAAGGTTTAGTCTTGATCCTTGTACCATTTTGTGTTTCTTATTTAATTCTTATGCTCTCGTGTTAATTCTTTTTTTTTTTTTTTCCTTTTACCACTAAAGATGCACCAAGGATCCGTTCCGATATCTTACACAGTTACCACGGTGACGACCCACGGCTTTCCCATGCACACGGGGCAGCCGATCCCAGCGTGCAACGCGCAGCAGCTCCCAGCATGCTCGGTAATGTTCAGCGGACAGCTCTCTCTGCTCTGCTGCCTTCCTCCTCCTGTGAGTTTAAACAAGGAAGAGCCGGAAGCGTCAGTGCCGTCTGTGTAGAGCGCGCATCTCACTCCGCTCCAGCTTAACGGTGGCTTAAAGGAACTCTTTAACCAACTTTGGGCTTGCTCTTACCGCTGTAGCGTTTTGGTCAAACAGTTCCTTTAGCGCATTTAGATCAGAGCATCATTAAAGCCACTTTGCATTATTTATCTCTCTTTCATCTAAGAATATCTCTCGAGCCATCTGCTTAATTCATCGCATCTGTTTTGTCGACATGGCAGCCTCCACGCTCGTATTGTGTGTTGTGAGTGCGTTATGTTGTCCGAAACGGGTCAGGCTTTTTCAGAAAAATGGCTGATTGTTCATTATGTGTGTGTGTGTGTGTTTTTAAATATTAAGCAAGGCAGCAGTTAACATTGTGAAATGTATAGCATCAGGTATTGTTCCTGTCCAGAAGGTGATTCTTTGGAAAGCTTACAATCTACATCTTAATAGATAATCAATAATTTGTGGAACAGGATGCATTTCAAGCAGGCAACAGTTCAATATAATGATATAAAGATGTTTTAGCATGATGCAAGTGCTAAGTCTTTAAGGGGACTAACTACCCCACACTGCAGAACCAAAGGGGTGGAGTCATACCTAATTCTGTTTCCTTAAACCCAATTCAGCTACTTATACCCCAGCAGAGTCAAATTTAATGGGGTGGAGTCAAACCTAGTTTAGCTCCTCCTATCTTTGTGGAGTCAAGGGGGTGGAGTCAAACATCCTACCCTAGTAGAGTAAAAATAAAAGAGAAGAGTTAAACCTAATTCAGCCCCTTCTGCCCTAGTAGACTCAGAGTCAAGGGGGTGGAGTCAAACCTAGTTCAGCTCTTTCTACCTCAACAGAGTCAAATTCAAGGGGTGAGCACCAGAGCAGTCAATTCCATGGGGGTGGAGTCAACCCTAATTCAGCTCCTCCTATCTTTGTAGAGTTAAAGTCAAGGGGGTGGGGTCAACCCTAATTGAGCTCCTCCTACCTGAGCATAGTCAATGTCAAGGGGTAGAGTCAAACTGTTACCAGCCTCCTCAACTCCAGTAGTCAAATTAAAAGGGGAGGAGTCAATCCTAATTAGCTCTTTCTACCCCAGCATAGTCAAGGTCAAGGGGTGGAGTCAAACCTTGTTCAGCTCCGCCTATCTTTGTAGAGTTAAGGGGGTGGAGTCATACCTAATTCAGCTCCTCCTACCTCAGCATAGTCAAGGTCAAGGGGTGGAGTCAAACCTAGTTCAGCTCCGCCTATCTTTGCAGAGTCAAGGGGGTGGAGTCGTACCTAATTCAGCTCCTCCTACCTCAGCATAGACAAGGTCAAGGGGTGGAGTCAAACTGTTACCAGCCCGCTTAACCCCTCATTCAGGAGAGTCATAGTCAAGGGGTGGAGTCAAACCTAGTTCAGCTCCGCCTATCTTTGTAGAGTTAAGGGGGTGGAGTCATAACCAAATTCAGCTTCTTCTACCCCAGCAGAGTCAAAGTCAAGAGAGTGAAGTTAAACATAGCTCAGTTTCTTCTACCCCAGCAGAGGTAAATTCAAGGGGGTGGAGTCAACCCTAATTCATGGGGTCACTTTTCAAGGGAGACTTTTGAATTAGGCTCCTTCTACCCTAATAGAAGAGTCAGAGTCAAGGGTGAGGAGTCAAACCTAATCAGGCTCCTTCTACCCAGTTCTACCCCAGTAGGATTAAAGTCAAGGGGTGAGCCCCAGACCAGTCAATTCCAAAGGGGTGAAGTCAAACCGAATTCAACTCCCTTCTTTAATGTCCGGGGTTCGAGGAATCTTGTGTGTTTTAGTCTGGAAAAGTGTGTTGCATTGTGGTGTGGATCAGGACTAGTTTTATAATCAAAGTTGGATTAGGTCCAGCTCCACCCCTGGATTTTTGGATCTTCTCTGGTTCCTCCATCTTGTTGCCCCAATTGAGACACTACATCAGGAGTGTCAAACTGTATCCAGAAGGGGCTGTGTGGGTGCAGGCTCTCATTCCAACCATGCAAAAGCCACTCGTAATTAGTCGTCGTTGGTTTTCAGTAGACTCTCTGGTGTAGCTTCTGCATCCACATGGTCTTTTCTGATTCCAGTGTGACTTCCCTCAACTAGAACTGTTGCTACTAAATGATAGATTTATTCCCTGTTTTCAAGCCAGTTTAGTCTTTACCACTACAAGAGACATCCAACATGGGGGGCGGGGGTGTTTTTCAGTTCACCATTCAATCATGTGACGCTCATATCGGCGTGTGTTTGTGTCTCTGCAGCTAATCCAGGCGTGCACCATGCATCACTTACCCGTATCCTACCAGGCCTTTCCGCCCCTCATCTCCAGCGAGCATTTCCTTCTGCACCCGAGTCCTCCAGTGGCGGCGCATCAACCTCCGGCACTGGCGCCACTCAGCCACTTTATCCCCCTGCAGCCCCAGCACCCGCGCATGGTGAGCCACTCACTCACTCACTCACTCACTGGGGCAAGTCTGTTACCCTGTTGAAATTCTCAGTTGTGGACTGTGATTTCACCCATAACACACTTGAAATTCAGCGTGCAACTGATGCACACTACAAAAGCAACTTTTTTTTTAATCGTTTTTAACCCATTTATAGTTCAAACTTTTGTCTAAAACAAGCTTCCTCTTATCTTCCTTAATGTTAAAATGTAGTTGTTATTCATACCCTTGTTCCTATGTGCGTATTCATTTGTCGTTAGCCACGTTAGCGTTTTGGAGTGAAAATGCCGTTTGCATTTGCGTCTTCCTCAGCCCCTGCAAAGAGTGGACAACGAAGTGGACTTGAGAGGAGAGCAGCGCCACCTGGGAACCTTCTCGTACCCTGCGGCTCATCACCCACCAGCAGCCATGCCGCCCTCTGTACCCCTGCAATACCACCTGCCACAGGAACCCATACACCAGGAGTTGCCGTTTGCGGTGGTGAGTGGAACAAAAAAAAAAAGAAAAAAAACTGAACAGGATCCCAACTGACCCTTTCATGACCTGTATTGTTTTTTGTTTGTTTTAGACGTATCCCCACATGCTGCCCAGACGTGGGAGCGGCCAGAGGTATCGCTTACAGCAGCCGCTGCCTCCTCCACCCCCTCCTCCGCCCTACTACCCCGGCTTCCTCCCTTACTTCCTGTAAGAATCTTCTCCACATACGTCCACGCGCACAATGAACCCTATTTAACCTTTATTCTACAAAGAGTAGTTGTAGTTCTTTAGTCTGAATTTCTCTACAGGAGAACTTATTTCCAGTGTAGAGGGTATATTATGTATAATATGAGCCGTTGCGTTTATATCACTACAAAGTATTAATTATAGCAGCATTATAACAACGCTACTTCACGCCATCTAATCAGATTCGGATTCGAATCAGGGTCCGGTAATTGGCGATGGAGTTTTTGGGTGTAATTTAGCTTTTACAAAGCTAAAATGTGTGCCTAGGTGTTTCAGGGATAACGTGAGGTTATTTTTTTGTGGCATGTCTGTGTCCAGCTCGATGCTTCCCGTGCCTCCGACTGCTGTGGGTCCGGCTATCAGCTTGGACCTCGACGTGGACGATGTAGAGATGGAGAACTACGAGGTGAGACCTGAAAGCTTTCCACTCGAGACGATAAATTTAAAAAAAAAAAACAAACAGAAAAGCCTTGTTGTTATAGAATTTTTTTATCATATCGATAAATATAGTCAGAAACACACGCCATTAGATACAATAACCAAGTCACATACGCAGCAGGCTGTGATGTGCTGAGTGTCCTGATAACTTTCCATCATTGCCAGCATTGATGATAATCAGTGTTATTCCGTTCTCTCCCCCCCCAGGCGTTACTGAATCTCGCTGAGAGACTCGGCGAGGCAAAGCCTCGAGGGCTGACGAAAGCCGACATCGAACAGCTTCCGTCCTACAGGTTCAACTCGGAAAAACACCAATCAGAACAGACTCTGTAAGTGTGATTGACAGAGCGGGAAGTGCTGAGGGATTTCAACATCTGAAATCCTATTCATGGGTGATTTTTTTTATTTGTCTTTTTCTTTCCCTCCTCTCAGGTGCGTCGTGTGCTTTAGTGATTTCGAGTCAAGGCAGCTACTTCGAGTATTACCCTGTAATCACGAGTTTCACGCAAAGTGTGTGGACAAGTGGTTGAAGGTGAGTTTTCTCAGAGTCGCACCTCTGTATCCGGTGCGTGCTTGTAATATTTCATTTGTCTGATTGCGTTCTTGTTGTCGTGCAGACCAACCGCACGTGTCCCATCTGTCGCGCGGACGCTTCCGAAGTCCACCGCGACGTGGAGTGAGTCCCGGGCCTTTCGTCCTTCACTGGATTATAACAGCACAAGACCTTGGAGTGTGTGTGTGGTGGGAGCAGCAAGCACACGCACACACACACACATAAAAAACACACACTCTTCTCACATAACACACGTGCGCACCGCCCAAACTCCCGGCGAAAAACGTCGAGGCATCTCCTACACACTCCGACCGCCACGCCCTGCCCCGCCACGCCCCGCCACGCCCCTCTTCACCACCACCACCACCATCCTGTACTCAGACCTTCGACCAATAAGCAATCTTGGAATTTGTACGGATTGTGTTTAGACCTCCGCTGTGCTTCTCACGCAAGCTACTGCCTCCTCTGAGCCCGGCGAACTCCCACAAAAAAAACCCAGTTTGACGTTTTCAAGCCCCTCCCTATCGTTATTATTATTATTATTAATGTTGTTATTATTATAATTTTTTGCCGATTCCAAAGATTAACGTGTGTGGTGTTGGCATCTGTTTACACGGTTGAATGTGTTCTTGCTGTTCGCTTACGAATAATCCAAGCTGTGCTTTAGTGTTGTTAAGAGAGAGGCCTGGGAAGGGTTTTTTCTTTTTCCAGAGGACCTCGCTCAAATCAGAAGAAGGAAGGGAGGAAAAAAAAAAAAACTCCAGGCAAATGAGGTTTGTCCATTCCACTGTCTCTTGGAGGGAAAAAAAAAAACAGAAGAAGGAAAAGAATCGCCTGATCATTAGCTGCATGTTTGTATAGGTGATGGGCTAAAGTGACTTGTTAATAATGTATGTTTTGCAATAATGTATTAATGATTCTTTCAATAGCTCTATCCCAGCTTCGCTACGGTCAGCGTGAACGGCGGCGAATCTTCTTTTTTTTTTTTTTTGAGCTACCGAAGGGGAAAAAAAAAAGACAAAACACACACAAGTACTGAAAACTTGGAACAGGATTGATCAAATAACTGAACCAGACGTGTGTGTGTGTGTGTGTGTGTGCGTGTGGGGATGTATGTATGTCTGCTCCTGGGCCTCATCGCTGTGGAGTTTTGCACTGTTGCTGCACTGGAAAAAGGTCACAAGGATGAGGACCTTGTCGCGACCTGTGACCTCTGGCCGCCTCCCATCCTGGCTGGACTGCTCGGGGAAGCCCTCCGCTCCTCTCCACTCCACTCCTACTACTCCATCCTTTCCTTTTACTCTCTTCTGGATGGTTTCTCACAAGACTGTTGTGTGGTTTATGATTATTATTATTATAATTTTTTGTTTTTAGGTTTAGCAATACTCTTTCGACTCGACGAGCTTCTTGCTGCATTTCACGCGCAGGTTCAGCGGGACGGCGCCGAAGGGAATTTCACTTCCTCACGTCCAAACAAGACAAAAAAAAAAACCTGACTTTGGAAAAGGTGCAGTCCCTTCTGCAGAAAGCAATATGTGCAATGTGTGTCTGTCCTGAACAAATCCTTTAGATATATATATTTTTTTTTTGGTGATTTTTGTGGGGTTTTTTTTTTTTTCGGAGGACCGGGCTTTTCCTTATCTGTGAGCCAAATATTCAATAATTCAATACACTCTCCAAGGATACAGCTCTGCCTTCTTCAAGACGTTGACAAGCACAAACTTGTTACTAATCGTTAAAAGAAAAGAAAAAAAAAACAAGTGTTAGACTCCGTAGTCGGTTGAACTTGTTTTAGATTTTTAAACTGGTGTTATTTATTGGCTTTATCTTCAGGATCGAGGGGCGGAGCACCGGCACGAAGTATCTTCGGTGCGGGGGCGGGGCCGTGGTATAGCAATGTGAAGTTAACCACCTTGCGGGGAGGGGGGGAAAAAAGAATGTGGGCCACGCCCCCCGTCGTCGTCGACCATGCTTGTGTGTGCCAGCTAACTGTAGTGATCCCACGACGATTCAAAGAGATTTTTTTTTTTTTTTTAAGAAAACGCACTGTAAAACCTGCTCAAGCGCTTGGTTCGCTCTGCATAGACTCCCAAAAAATATCATAAATGGGGGGGGGGGGGTGACAAAAACAGGGATGAAATTTTTTGCTACGCTAATTATAGGACACACACATATATATATATATATATATATATATATAAAAAAAAGATATTCTTGCTTCCTTGTGTATACCGAGTAGCAGTTCTAATCTGACTCGCTTTGAGGGAAGTCGCCGTGATTTTAGCATGCGAGTCTGAACCGACGCTAACTCGCCGGGTGAGAATAAATGGAGAAAAAAAAAAAAGTAAAAAAAAAAAAAAAACACAAGCCATTGTGATGAATTTAAACCACACTTTTGATATTAACATGTATACATATCCGTTCACTGACGTATATTTTAAGAAGATGAAGAAGAAAACAAAAAAAAGAAAAGAAAAAAAAAGAAAGAAAACTCTCAGGGCCTCTCAGTTAACTTCAAATAAAAGGAAAACAGGCAGAAAAGGGGGCGGATCCGAACGTTTCTCAGTTTTCCTCAGGCCGCGCATATTTTACCCGTAATCCTTTTTAGCGGTATTTATCGTCGCAAGTGTTAAAGAACGGCATGCGAAGAAAAACAAAAAACGACAATAGGCAACATGTCAATCATCCGAGTGTTACTCAGACATGTCTGTGTTTTTTTTTTTCCGTACGTAGAACTCGTGATCCTGTTCAAGGAGAAAAAAATAATAATAATAATACTAAAATTAAATTTAAAAGAAGAGACGGCCGAGCGCATTATCCTACCTAGACCACTCTTCCGGATATTAAACAGTGTTTTTGCATGGGGTGGGGAGGGGGAAAAAAACTGTATTTTTAATTTCAGTGAAATATCTAGACATGTGTGGGCGACTATTTAATCGTGCACAGTAATGCATGCGTGTCTTAACCAGATCCCGGCTGGTTTAATCCTTCGTTTGTTTTTTTGTTTGTTTTTTTGTTTGTTTTTTTTCAGGAGAAAAAAACCTTTTTTTTTTTTTTTGGCTTCCGGTTCCGGGGATTTTCCGGCTCAGCTGAAAACTGCCATGCGTCGTACTGCACAGAACCGAGCGAGACTTTTACGAGAAAAAAATAAAATTATATAATAAACAAATAAACTCTAAAGCCGATCACACGATTAGCAACGCGCTTGGCTTGGTTGTAGACGGCAAAGTTCCGCGATTCTTTTGGCTCTCGATGCTGACATTCGTGCTTCTGCTGTTGCCTCAGCGACTGAAACTTTGCCTGGAAAAACTCGATCACTGAAAGCCATATAGTGAAACGGTGCTAGATGTCTGTCGCTCCATTCACATTTACAGGAATGCAATAGTGTGTGTGTGCTATGACTTATGACTCTCACGTACTCTTTATAGCATGCCGTGCTAGTAGTTGCCCCGGAAACGCTCAGTTAGCAACGTTCGACGGGTGTTTAATTTTAAATTTAACAATTTTTTTTTTGACTGAGAATCTCTTTTAACTGTTAAGCGCAGGACGGCGCCCTCGGTAGCACCGTCCTCGCCACGTCGTATCGTATTTTACTGCCCGCGCGATCACATCAGAGTGCATCTGCCTTAAAATCTAAAAAGCGTGTATTAAAGGGGACTTAAAAACGTTCGTCTTGCTCTCACCAAAACTTAATATGTACCTGCCATAGGGTATTTTACCTTAAACAAGCACTATCTGTAAATGTTATGGTTTAAAGGAAAAAAAAAACAAAAGAAAACAAAAAAAAAAAAGAATTCAGCTGCCATACACATAAGCATTTTAGCTTTTCTTGTTTTGTTTTGGGTGGGTGGATGATTAGGGTGGAGGACACGGGCCGGAGGGATAAGACCGGAGGGGAACGTGACGGCTGTTTATATACTGTACACTTATTTAGATTTATAAGCAAATTTTCACAATAATCTGATTCCTTGAACCTCAGTGTTACCTGTACTGAAAAGAAAAAAATACACATACACATAAAAAAAAAGCATAGAATCTTGTAGTCTTTCTGTGACCTGATTAATAAATAATCTCACAGCTTGTGTGGTGCAGTTGTGTTCCAATAAGCAGCTCCGACTCTTTAGGACTTGTGATTTGTTGATTGCTCCGTAGATGCCACTGATTGTTTACCAGTATGTTATTTTATTTAATTTTTTTTCCTTTTCTCGCTGTGGGCTCGTGGATTGTTTACTTGTTCTAATACTCGCCCTGGCCTGTAGGGACGAGGGGCACCGTGGCTACGCTGGTGCCCCCTCCCACCACCACCGCCCTGGGGCCAACAACAGGGCCACGCCTGTTTTGTTTTGGTTTTTTTTGCTTTGGTACTTGCACATTTACAGTTACCTCATTTTTGCCATGTTTGTATTTGGAAGAAAAAAAAACACAGCAAAAAATAAAAAAGCTAATATATATATATATTATATATAGGAAATGGTTCTTAATGCTATAATTTTCATTCCATTTGAATCATATTGTTTGTAGCATTTAACATATAACTAGGTATAGTGTATTATTATATACACATCTGTATACTGATTGAAATTTTTAAGATTTGTACTTTTTTTAAATGAAAAAGTTGCTAGTTCTGCTTTACCGAGTAGTGCAATCATATTTTTTTTAATTGTTGTGGCTGATTTGAGAGGGTTGTTCACTAATAAATGTATGATGTATACCAATACTACGCAAGCTTAAGTACATCCATGCTTTAAAACAGATCACAATACAGCTGGTTTACCATTATATCACGGTTATCTGTCTGAAGCTTTCTTCCACACACACACACGTTCATTCTGATTTCTGCAAGACGAGCACATCAAGCTTGATCTTTATAATAATACAGACTACACCCCAGAGTTTTTATATATGTAACAGCCATTTATACATTAGAAATGAAGCACGAACGCACTTCTGTCTGCTGAGTCAGACCACAACGTTGAACTGGGTCCCCATCATCATCTCTTGATAAACGCTGTTTGTTAAACCCAAAACAGGATCATGGCATTTTTTGTTTTTCCCAAAATAATGATGATGCGCTAAAGTAAATGATTTAACCTGGGATTTGGTATAATTTTTATTTTTACTCCTGCACAAACCTACAAAATGAGAAAAAAAAAAAAAAGGGGAAAACCAACATGGCTTAAAAAAAGTTAGCGCGAGAACGTTACCAGAAGGCAAACAACAACAACATCGGTTTTAAAATGTTTAATTTAGAATAGGAAAATTACATCTTTACATGAGCAGCCCGTTCAGGATGAAAAGACGCGAGGCGTTTATGAATGACCACAGGCACACTATGGGCAGACTTTACTACTAATAACGTACACGGCCACAGAGGAAAACCTGTGGCTCCGCACCCCCCCCCCCCATATCACCTTAACACCCTCGTTATGGTCATCGTGTTGTGTTAAGCTGGTCGACTTCGATTTGCTTTAAAACTAAATGAAAAACAAACGACTGGGCTATTATGATCGATCACGCTTGTCTTTAAATATCTGTCATATTTACAACAAACAAGGCTGTTCACCTTCCAGCGTTACCCGTCAGGAGAGTGGGGCAGATCCATGTTTAATCAAATGGGAGATTCGGCGATCTCTTGCACGCGGTGGTCGTTTTCACGGAGCCGGACAGAACGGGGGGCCGTGTGCAATCGTGTACGTGTGAGGAAGAAGCGGAGTGGGTTTTATTTGTTGTTTTGTTTGTTTGTTTGCTTTGGGCTGAATGTCAATCGTCTGTGAGGTCCTGCACGAAGAGCACCTCGGAGCGGCTCAGACCGGCTTCCTTTAGCGTCGGAGGGTTCGGCTGCTCCTCAGTGGGCAAACACGGCAGCACGCGGCGCGGGAAGTTCGCCACGATCTGGAATTTCTCCGGCGACTCTTTCAAGGAAAACACAAAGTCGTGGATTACCTAAGAAGGAAGAAGGGAAAAAACGAAAAAATTAACTCTATTAAAACACATCCTCATGCTTGTTCACATGGTGGATTGTGTGTGTGTGTGTTTGTGTGTACAAGTTTATGTGCTTTACCGCCAGAGACTGGGAGAAGAGGAAGCGTCGTTTTACGCGGGTGTCATTAGGCAGCTTGAACATGATTTCCAGGCAGTCTGGGTCAGCCTGCGGCGGCTCGGGGGGGAGACACTCGTACTTGCGCTCCTTTTCTTCAACAAGTGTCTGAACACACACACAACAAACACACATACAAATGACTTGATTGTTTCTGCACTGTTAGACACACAGATCGACTAATAGTGATTAGGACGTCAGTGCCAAGATTTATCGAGAATGAGTGGCACTATACACTGTATAGTGACATCACAACACTACTACTTCTGACCAGTAACCATGTACAATATCATGTACTCCATCAATTCAGTCCCAGAGCACAGTTTTATAGAAATCGATGTCCACTTAAAATCAAGTGCATTTTAAAACACTCTGATCACAAATCATCTTGAAGGAAGTACCAACGCCTAAATCTTTACTTTACAGGCAGTCCCACACTTACAAGTGAGTTCTGTTCCGGGAGCATGTTCGTAAGTCCGATTTGTTCTTAAGTCAGTCAAAGTGCGTCTTGTACGGCTTTGACACGAATATGCAATGTAAATCCACTTGACTAAATCTCTGTCCCCTTTCCCCACACTGTAATTGCGTGTAATAAAATGATATCTCACGCCTCCGAGTGGCGCAGTGGTAAAGCGCTCGCCCTATCATCCGGAGATCGCTGGTTCGATCCCCGGGTGAGCTGATTGGCCGAGCTCTCTCAGCCAATCTCTCTCCGAGTGTGTTAAGTTGCCCCCAACGGTGCGTGAGCGAGCAGTTCGAAAAGATGGTCGATGACGCCGCGTGGATCGGAGGAGACACGTGGGTCGGTCTGCGGCCCTCCCGACTGATTGGCAGTAGAAGCTTAATGTGGGAGCCT
>JAOVVA010000026.1:10645902-10669341 GCA_028565275.1 Leiocassis micropogon
AGTTTAAAAAAAAAACTGAAAATCGACTTGCAGCGCTTCCTTGAACTCCTTTCTGCTCCCAGTTAGGTTCTCCAGAGTGATGGATTGATCGCCTTTAGCTTTTAATAAAGAATTTGATTAGATTTGTTCATGTCTTTTTTTTTTCCATCCCTTTCTTTTTCATTTTAGATGAAAAGCTCTGACTATTTTTAAGCCATCTTTTCTCTCTCTCTCTCTCTCTCTAGCTTCCTTTTTCATGGCTGTAATTAGGATTTAGTGCAGATGCAGCTTTCCGTCCTATCTAACACACCCAGACGTTTAAACATACACGGCGAGGTTTTTTTTTTTTTTTTTTTTTTATGACGGAAATGAAGCATGCGGTCAGTGCATTTTGCGGTTCAAGTGTTCTCGTGTCAGCATTCAGTTAGAAAACCAGGATTTGAGAGTTGATCAAATAGCTGCAGTCTCAGCACAGCACAGGCTCTAGCGTTCCCTAAGCCGGTCGTTCTAAAACCCCGTCTATAACAGTAATGGAAAAATTTCTTTTTTAAGCATCTGGAGCTGTTTGTGTTATCAAGCACTAAGTACGGACACGGCTAATGTAATCTCGCAGGTTTGATAATGTTTTGTGCGTCTCTGACTCTGACTCTCTGACTCAGCCTCTCGCCTCTTGCATGCTAATCAACTAATCAGCTTCTTGTTGTCGTTTGTTTTCCCCGCAGACTATGAAAAGATGTTCGGTACTAAATGTCATGGCTGCGACTTTAAGATCGATGCCGGTGACCGCTTCCTGGAAGCTCTCGGCTACAGCTGGCACGACACGTGCTTCGTCTGCTCGGTAAGTCTTTTCGATTCGTAGCCTCGTCCCTCACAATGTCTCTCTTCGTCGCCTTCTGACCCTGGCTGTTTCTTTTTTTTTTTTCTTTCCTCGCGCGGGCATGTTTGTCGGCCGAACCGACTCGAACGATTGAAACACCCTCCCCTTTTCCTTCCACCCTTGAATACGCCCTTTTGTACTCTCTTTCTGAGATTGATTAGAATTCCCATTCATTCCCGTCTCACTCTGTACTCTTTTTTTTTTTTTTCTTTCTCTATCTTCACAGCTTTGCCACATCAACCTGGAGGGCAAGACATTCTACTCGAAGAAGGATAAGCCTTTGTGTAAAGGTCACGCCTTCTCTCCACTCTGAGGAGCCGAGTTTCATCGCTTTAGTGGAATCGAGGCAGCACAGATCAACACGTGCCGAAAAAAACGGAAAAACGAAGAAAAAAAAAAATTGTGGCAAAGGATTACGATGACAATTCTGTGTAGTAACAGTTTGGAGTTTTGGGATACCGATTTTAGATGAAAAAAGAGAGAGAGAGGGAGAGAGGGAGAAAAAAAAAGCTTTTTTGGTATCTGAAAAACCACAAGTTGGGCTGTTCAATGGGCTTTAGACTAAATAAATAATAATATGAATTGATGTACATAGCCAGGAAGTGTCGGCCATGTTCACCTTGGCATTTAAAGCCTTCGCCATCACTGCCAGCGCATTTATGTCGGTATTTATGTTAAAACCAGCCCCCTTTCCCCCCCTTTTTTTTTTTTTGAAAAGGATTAATCTTAGGATCATTATCGATCTTAAAAAAGTGTTACTGGATAGAGATGCAAATTACACTCCGTGCTAATGTGAAATAAGAACAGCTCCATGTTCCTAACATAGTCTCGCGTCCCCAGTACGCGCTTGTACGAGCTTGACTCATACACACTTTTTCCGACAACTTCAGTTCAGGTAACGTGCGCGCTCGTCAATCAGTCACGCGGCATCTAAGTCATTGTTTATCGTCCTCGGTTCAAATCAGGTCTGCGTGGCAGGGTGTGATGTCATCCTAACACGACGTCAGCGTCCCCAGACAACCCGCAGTCCTCTTTCTCCCTCACGCCGCGGTATTACTTAAAGTAATAGCAGACC
The DNA here is from genome assembly GCA_028565275.1 of Leiocassis micropogon. NCBI lineage: Eukaryota > Metazoa > Chordata > Actinopteri > Siluriformes > Bagridae > Leiocassis > Leiocassis micropogon. The sequence continues at coordinate 10,647,834 of JAOVVA010000026.1, forward strand.
TCCAGAATAGGAGGAAGAAAAATGAGCCTCTGGCAGCCGAGCAGCACTGCATTAGCGCTGATTGCGAGAGCTTCATATTGACCCGGGCGTCGATCTTTACGTGCCTCCCATACCGAGCGCGAGCGCACCACCGCCGTCTCTTCTAATCCGACAGGTAGCTCTAATTAACGAAAGGCTTAGGGTCTGCGTGCGCCAAGCTCATTTTCTGTGCATGAATTTTCCCCCCGAAAGGCTCCGGCTGATCAAAGACGCCGTATCGTCTCTATCAAAGAGCGCACGGAACCACCGTTGATCGTACAACGAGCCCGGTCATCTCTTAATCTTTTAACACGCCGTAAAGTCCGGATCTCGCGAACACGGTGTTTCCGTTTGAGCGGCCAAAGGCTGGTCATTAGTGTCGTCGTCCTCCTCGTTGCCGTGGCAGTCCGTCTCAGTCCTCCAGGCCTCCCTTTGGCTCGAGCACCCGATTCGACTAATTACAAGGACGTTATGGGAAAGCATAAGCGTTTTTTCAACCCAGACTCCATCCGTCGCAACACTAGACAAGAATTTCAGCGCATTGGCTTCATTAAACGCACGACATCGCTTATTTACGCTCTGATAATAAAACTCTTGAAAGACTTGAAAGAGATGTTTTGTCAGCCAGTGTCTGATGTCCGATTCGCTTCGGCGTACAGCGAATCACTCAAGAAAGATATCCGGCGATCAGCAGAGTAAAGCCTTTGATAACAGACAGCGCTGCTTCCCATATCTCGCCGCCTATATTTATTACTTTTTTTTTTTATTAGACAAATAAGATCATGTCAGAAGTCACTTCTGTGATTTAAATCTCGGTTAGACGGCGGGTCTGGTAGAATTCGTCTCAGCGGATTATCGAGCCGCCTCTCTTCCTCCATCACCCAAATGAGCTTTTTTTTTTTTTTTTTTTGCCTCATTACAAGCTCTTAATGAGACGGCTGATGTGTAATCGCAGAACCGAACCCTTAATGCGGCGAAATTTCGAAGCTAGGCTTTTTTTTACCCCCTTAAGGTTCGACTTTAGAAATAAGTCACAAAGAAAGGTTTATTTCTTCCATCTGCATTAAAGATCATGTCAATGACAGCTCTTAGGCAGAAGTGACCGTATCCTCTGAATAAAACGGCATTGTGGGTAATCTAGGCAACATGCAGAATTGTTCATGGTGTTTTATTCCTTTGAACTCGTCATGTTTTTAGTCATAAACCTGAGCCTGTAAAGCCGTAACATTTGTCCGATGTCTGCGATCACGTCACCGCAGGACCGACCGGTCTAATAATGAGAAACGCCGTAGTGTTATCAGCGTCTGCTCTCCAACACTTTGGCTAATCAGGTAATTACAAGCTAACATCTGTACAAGGAGAGACGTGTGAGTAATAAGTGCTGCTGCTGCTGCTGCTTCTTCATAGCGTTGCAGTTAAAGAGTCTCGGAGATCATCTAAAGCTTTCAACCAGTTTTCAGGATTAAATCGGTTTCCAAAACCTTGTCGTCTTCCTCCTGCGCTCCACCCTGGATCAGATGATTGTGTTACAGTCCACGTCCCACCAATGCCCCGTTTCTTTTACTTTTTTTTTTTTCCCCCCCCCCCCCCCCCCGTATTGAAAGTGTTTGATGTATTAAGTGCCTCTCTATTAGCTTTGCACCTTCAGATATTATCACGATGCGTCTTTCTATTGAAAATGGGAAACTGCTGTATTCTCTTTTTTTTTTCTTTTTTCTTTTCACTTTAGAAAAATTTTCCTCGCAAGTCATTAAAAAAAAAAAAAAAAAAAAATACTGTATGTTAATAAAGTCTATCAAATGAAGACTCGACTCCTGTTTTTAACAATATATAATTTATTTACATACATTTCAGGTTGAATTACTATACATACCTTTCTGAAATTTCATAGATATATGTACATAAGGCCAAGTAAATACTTGAAAGCACTTAGAAACGAATTTCCAAAATTCTACCCACAAATCCATAATCATTGTCCAAAAGTAGAGAAACCCCCCCTCCCCTTCCCTCCCCCTTCAGTCACAGCGAGGGGGGGGGTGTGTGGTTGGGTGTGTGTGTGTGTGTGTGTGTGTGTGGGAGGGAGGGAGGGCTTCCTGTTAGCACGAAGTCATCGACGACGATTTACACTGACGGGAGTTTAAGGGCAGGAAGGGTTCAAAGGTTCAACCAACGGAAATACAAAAAGAAAAAAATCTCTTGGAAATATGTTTTTTAAAAAAAAGAAATGTACAATTGCATAAGCGCTGTGGCGTGTTAAATACAGCATTCTGACTCGCAGAAAGGCAAGGAACATTGAGAAGTAAGAAATCGAAAGAACATTCACAGGTACACAAGTCTACCGTTTTGTTTTTTGTTTTTGTTCTCTTTTTAGTCAGAAAATAAAGAATTGGGAGGAAAAAAAAAAGAAAACGGTACACACACACACACACATTCTTTTATACAGAACAGCGATCAGTGAGCTCGACTGTGAGAGGAAAAAAAAACAAAAGGTCACGAAATTGGCTTCAACGTGACATCCGGAGTTGGCTTTTTGTTTGCTTTATTATTTTTTTTCTTTCATTTTTTTAAATTTGTATTTTATAAAGATTTTACGTTTGTGAAATGAGGAAGAAAAAAAAAAGTTAACATTTAAATGCACATTAATGACGGGGACACAAACATGACATGTTTAGATTTAGAAAATACATTTTTAGTGTTTTTTTTTAAATACTTAAAAAAACGTCATCCATTTTTTTACAAACTTCAGGACGAAAAACTTGAAGAAAAAAACAACAACAAAAAAAAAAACACTGCAAAAATTCTGAAAACAAAAAAACAACAAAATTCGATGAACGATGCACCAAACACTTCACAAGTCAAACTTGGACAAATGTAACACGTTTTTTCTTTCTTTTTTTCTTCTTTCTTTGATATTAAAAAATACGATTTAGTTGTACTTCCTAAGTGCTAGATGACGAGTTGTTCCGTCGTGTTCCCGGTGAAATGTTTGTTGATTAAAATGCTTTTGCACAGTTGGAAATTTACATCAGTCTGATCGGACACGTTCGTCCCGATGCTTGGTGGAACGTTTTTCTTTTTTTTTTTTTTTGTCTTCTTACTTATGACATTAAATGCGGACGTCAGAAGACGTCACGGGACAGAAACTCGTCTCAAATGGCTCATAAACTTTGGTTACCGACTTCCAGAGATGTGTACGTGTCTCGCCAGCATAAGAACTGGAATAGAAAATATTTTGTATATATATATATATATATATATATGTATATATACATACATAAGGTGGATTGTAGTGATGAAAAAACGGAAACGAATAAACAAAGAAATTCAGTTTCGAAAAAAGCAGGAGGTTCTGCTAGAAGCTTGACGTCATGGTATACTACACTCAGCGGACTATAATGCTGAACTCTGACCATAAAGCACTCTGGAACGGTTCCTTAATCACAGGTTAAAGGAGCAGTTTGAGGAGAAATCCCAAATTCCAAATCTGGTTAAATTTTACAAAAACCTCATGTAGCTGACGAATGACAAAAAAGTTATTAGAGTCATGGTGTGATGATATATTCCTACAACGTTTTTGAAGTTGTACATAAACAATATTGCTCAGGTGTCATGACGTTAGCATGCTAACTGGAGGTTACGTGGCGGCCGCATGGTTATTGCGCAAAAGCAAATAAACTTCAGACTCGTATCGACTGATCTGGTTTGGTTTTTCTCCCACAAACCGCTTGTTTAAGACGAAGACGTTGCAAATGAAACCGCTCTGATTCACGACGGCGATTTTAGGGTCAACCGGCGTCGTCAGGCTGCTTTCACGCTTTCATATGGCAGTCGTGAAACTAGTGGAAAACTAGCCTTGTTCGCAAATATGTATATTTTCATTCTGATACTGTAATGATGCGCTGCAATTAAACATAACAATTGATGTGTCATGAGTCTGGAACTTTACTAATATGGAGTATCGGATTATAATAAATTTAATCAATCAAGTAAGCTAGGCTAGTTAGTTAGCCAATATGAGCGCGCCAAATGGCAAGTTTTTAGAAAGTGTGTAAGCAGCCTGGGGAGAGAACGTCCACCCTGATAACATTCAGGATATCACTGTAATTTGATCATGTGACAAATATTTATTACATGGTTGTTTTATTTTCCACCTCTTTTTTTGTTTTTGTTTTTTTGTTAGTTTTTTTTGGATGCTACATGGCTTTATAGTTCTTAATAAAGTTTCCCAGTTCTCTTTTTGTTTTTGTCTCATGGAGAATTTCAAATCGATTCGGGAATTTAAAACACACCCTAAACATACCCTAGTTGTTTTATTGATTTATTTTTTTCTAACCAATATGATCAACACTCATTTAGATAAAATTTCTAAAAATCAATTTTTCAACCAAAGATAGTATTGCATTATATAATAGATTTGAAGAGAAAAATGATCAAATTAAATGTCATCATGAATTTAAAAAAATGAAAAAAAAAAAAAAAACTCCCTGAAAAATTTATTAAAGTTATTTGTTGAACTTTTTCCTCCTTATCAGCAACGTCTTGGAACGTATTAGTTCGCATCCATGTGATATTTTTCGTAGATTTTTATGGTTATGGCTTTGGAGAGAGCAGTGCCTGAACTGTGTAAAAGGGAAAAGAAAAGCTGAGGATTTGCACAATAAAAAAAAAAAAAACTTCTCTCAGTTGGATCTGTTTAGTCAGGTTCTAACAACTGATATGATTCATTTATTTTTTGCTTTTTTGCTATTTATTTCTCCTGTTTGAGTGACGGTCACACATCGTGTTAAAGCAGCACGGCTGCCTTCAACCCTCCCTTTCGCACCACTCTCGCCTCCCCCACCTCTCGCATTAACGGTATAGAAATTTCAAAAATCAGGTTTGAACAGGATCTCATTTACACCCCCGGCAAAGATACTTTCGAGCGTGGCTTCCCACAACATGTTTATGCTTTTGCCTATTGCTAAATGCCACACTTTCCGACGAAACGCACCTCGCTAAAACGTAAACAAGCGTCTCAATCGCAACACGGGGGAAAAATTGTAAATGCAATTTTTATCTGATTTCTTTATGGAGGAAAAATAAAATCGCTCGCACGAATCCATCCAAACTAGCTAGCGGGAGAAAGTTGTATCGTGCTTCCCAGGCTGATGTTGTGGTTCCCTGGAAACTGAGTAAGGCTAAAAAATAACGCGATGGATGCTCTAGTTTGTTACGTTTGTCTCCAGATCACGTGAAAATTTGTTTATCCGACTTTGACTAGCATGTTTCATTTCTCCCCGTATGTTTACCGCTGAACTGACATATCGTTTGTTTTTGAGATCCGGAACAAGTATCAGTATAAGCTCGAGGTGCGTTCAAGTTTCAGCTTAGCTAAATCGCAATTAAAAAAACGTTTTATGAACATCAATATGAAGTACGGGTTCATTTTCTTTTCCTGGTTGTTGAATATATTTGTGTCCTGACAACTACAAGTTTAGAAAAACAACAAATAAGTCAAACACAAAATCCACTTCTCCTGGGTGTCCTCACTACTGATTTGTCCACCCCGTCCTCATTTTGTTCCATCTTTCGAATTGCCATTGTAAAAATCCCGCACTTATTTCAATTCCTTTGTTCGTTTAATCAGATAAAAGTGTAGCTAACACGGCGATAAATTAAAAAAGTGTGATGTATGACAGGGCCGGACCAACATCTGTGAGTGTTTTATACATCGTTGCTGGATGTATATGTATGTTGCATGTATGTATTTATAGTCACCGCACACCGTATTGGTGGCTAAACCCTGTTCGATTTGTCCTTCCAGGTTCTAGTAAACCTTTTTAGACCTCCTGCATTTCGGAGGCTTCTTTCCTGGCTTTGTTTGTGTATATATATATATATATATATGTGTGTGTGTGTGTGTGTGTAAGTGTGTTAGCACTCTCCGTCGGACACCAGGAATATCATGGCCTCCTGTTTGCCGATCTCGGCCATGATGGAGGCGAGCTGGTTCAGGTTGCCGCTGTGAAAGTGCTGAGCTTCCCAAAGGTCCAGGATGGTTGACGTCGGACTCGCTTTGGATGCGAAGAAGCTCATGTGTCTGCGTAAAGGGAGACAGAAGCAAGGTTTCAGAACACACTCATTACAGTATTAACAGGAGCAGTTACTTAGCACTGATGTTAGCAATACTTAGCAATGTACTTCCATTATTCACTTTCTAATGGAAGTGCAAAAGTTTGTTCCCAGAGGTCAAAATAGAGGTGTCTTGTTTTATGAAATAGAAATGAACCCTGAAGATGCCACAGCCTCCCCTAATAGAAACAGGAGTCCAGTGGATGGAGCTGGAATTGATCCAACTCCTCCTATAACCCTAATGCTAACATATAAAATATACAATCCAGTTGTAAACACACAGGTTATCTCCACCCCCTGGTTCAACTCCGCCCTTATCAGGTGTTTTTTTTTTTATCTCCCCAGGTAGGAGGATCTGGATCAGGTCTGACTCCACCCCACTGGGCATTTGACTTGAATCCGCCCAGGCATGATGTTCTGGATTAGGTTTGACTCCCTAGACTCCCTGACATCCCCTAGACATTTGGTTTGACTCTGCCCTTGTAAGAGAACTTGGAACAGGTCTGACTCCACCCCCAGGGCCTTTGATTTGACCATTGTAAGGTCTGACTCCACCCTTTGGAAATTTGGGTTGACTGTTACCTGGTAGGACTATTACCTTGGACTAATAGTTCTACTGCGCCCTAGTAGGAGGATCTGGATCAGGTCCCATTTGACTTGAATCCACCCAGGCGGATTGGGTCTGGCTCCACCTTCTGTGCATTTGATTCAACCCCCTGGTCTTTTGGTTTTTAGGTCATCCTACTCTGCCCTTGTAGGATAACCTGGTTCTTGTCAGACTCCAGCCCCTAAGCTTTTGGTTTGACTCTTGCGCTTGTACGAGGATTTGGAACAGGTCTGACTCCACACCCTGGGACTTTGGTTCGACTATTACCTGGTAGGAGGCCCTTGATTGGGGCTGACTCCAACCCTTGGACTATTGGTTTACTGCGCCCTGGTAGGAGGATCTGGATCAGGTCGTCTCCACCCCCTGGGTGTTTGGTTCTGCAGTGTGGTGCTTACGTCCAAGTCAAAGAGAGCAAGATAATTACAGATAATGTTACCTTCTTTTCGGTTGTTAATTTTTTTTATGTAAAGGCCTCAAATGTCTCAGAGGAAGCATGCCTTCACCTGGTTGTGTGATGGGAGGAAGCTTGGTCAGAGCAAAATATATGTCTAAATGTGACCAGGTTAGGAAATTATTTTGGAAAAAAATATTTTTTGCTCTGACCTTCTCGGATTTGATTGACAAGAGGCAAAAAAAAAATGTATAGTGTATAATATCCAAGGAAGAATCTGGAACAACGGGTTCACAGGAAAGTAAAAAAGCAAATCTTTTCAATTTATTTCTGACGTTTTGATTTATTCATCCTAACACACTGTTTTGGCATATTTCTTACTAGTGATAATGAAGCAGCAATCTGTAAGGGGCAAAAACAGTCTAGTTGCTATAAATAACATTTCTTTATCTATGTTTTCGTCCTCAGGGTATGTATATGTTTGCACTCGACCAGATGCGCGCAGTCAGAGTGTTTAAAAGTGAAAAAGAAAGAAAAGAAAAAGAGATGGAGCGAATGGGCTACTGTTAAAACGTCCTCTCTTTTTTGCATTTGGATTTTATTTCACCTTGTCACTCGAAATGAACCGAGCCTGGATTTTTTATGTTTGAAGGGAAACTGCACATAAAATCGAAATGGAAAGCAAACGACTAAGTAACAGATTTTATGCCTGGTTGAGGTGGAGTAGTTGGTGTTTGCGTAATAAATTGCCTCAAGCTCACCAGAAGGGAGCGAGTACATCAGCGTGAAAGCTGGCTGGGGGGGGAAACAAAAAAAACCCCTTCATGCTGTGTGAATATTTACCCAGTTAAAATCCAGCTCGAAAATGTGATGGATAAATATTTATCTGTTTAAAACAAGCTGAAAACAATCGTAAGTAGGGCAGCTGGTTTTTTCGACGCTGCTGAGATCATGACCCAGATCTTTGACCGTTCGTTGTAAGGAAAAACTATGCCGTCTGTACGTTTTGTTTTAACCAAGTATTTTACTTCCATGTTAACTTCACATAGTTTAACTGAATTTCTCATCATGTCGCTTTAAAAGCTTGTTTGATGAATAGTTTAGCGCGAGCCCCGACTTGGTCGCCGTGCTGATATTCAGGTAGCCGTGACCTTTCCTATTGACCGGCCCGAACCTTTCAGATCAAAGAGGCTCAATGACAACAAAGCTCAGGCTCTTGTTGGTCCATCCTAGAGGGAAACACCTCACCTCTGCTGCCGAGCCCAAGTTCGATCCGGTGCCCTTTCTGTGTTCACTAAATACCTTAGGGGATTAAAGTGTTGTTTCCCGCAAGCATTTGTTTTTGAAGGGGGGGAGCAGAGCCTGGATTTTCACTCCTAAACACGTTTAATACAGATTATGTCTGGAACGTTTGCGTGTGAAGACAGCAAATGACAATGGATTGTTTTGCGCATTCTAATTGAAGCGAAGCACTGCCACTTCAGACGGGTAATTAATTGGACCAGGTAAAGCTGATTGGACAAATAAAGTCTATGTATTATGCTTCATTAGCTAGAGGAAGTTAACTAGGAGTCTAATTAAATCAGTGCCTGTGGATTCAGCCTGCGTTCAATATGCTGCGCACTCTGTGTAATAAAACTAAACGTGTCTCTAATGACGGATGTTTTTTTAAAAGGTTATTACTTGTCACACTGTACGAGATCCCAGTTAAATCTCAGCTGAATCTGCTAACGGCTGCAAGTTGCACATTTCCGTACCGTCCTCCTGTTGGTGTCTTTTAGACGAGCTTTCTAGATTAAAATTTTTGACCCTGCCAGAAAGTTGTCGCATGTCTTGGGTTGCGACAGCACTAAATCAGCTGCTGTTAACTTAGGACTATGTTACGCGTTCCAAGTTCGCTGATTTCAACACACAACCAGACAATTATTTTCTGAAATTAGATTCTTGTCTGCGAAAGCAACATCAGGATAGATGTGGAAACAAAGGTGGCAAGTTGTCAAAAAAACAACCAAGATCCACTTACTATCATAACGAGATGCAACTTGACAAATAGACAATCATGTTTTATTTTTTAGCCTTAGTTTCAGACAAGAAAATCGTTTAACAAGTCTCGTAAAGCTTGTCTCGTTGTACAGAAGTGTTTCTGGGACCTTGTACACAGGTGGCACGGTGGTTTAGTGGTTAGCCCTTTATCCTCGCATCTCCAAAGTTGAGGGTCCGATTCCCGCCTCGGGGTCTGTGTGCATGGAGTTTGCATGGTCTCCCCGTGCTTGGTGGGTTTCCTCCGGTTTCCTCCCACAGTCCAAAGAGATGCAGATTAGGCTTACTGGCGTTCCCAAATTGGCCGTAGTGTGTGTTTGTGCGCATGCCCTGCAATGTTTTGGCACCCTGTCCAGGGTCTACTTCGTCTCCTGGGATAGGCTCTAGGCTTCTGTGACCCCTTTCACAGGATAAGTGGTATAGAAGATTTATAAATGAATAAACGAATGGAAGCTTGTACACGCTGACATGCAGGGAGCCAAGCAGGTGGCATTCTTAAGGATTCTGAAGCTTATAGCCAGAAAGGTGTACAAATGATCTTAAGAGACTTTGTGGCAAGATTTAACGAAAATGTCAACCTGAACTTTGAAGGACAGACGGCACTGATGATGTTGCGTCTAAACAGCAATCTATTTCCATTCTCAGGTACAACTGGCTTTCGTATCTGATTCGAATCGTGCCTGAGTATGCTGCATCTTTCTTAAAACCACCTTTCAAGCGGACTCGGGCATGGTTCCCGAACGCGGAACGATTGATTTAGATAACTGATTTAGATAAAGGGTTTATCTGGGTAAACCCAACTGGAAGAACACAAGTAGGAGACACAACTGTCATACCTGTCGAGTTTGAGTCTCTGGGCGAGGAGTCTCCAGTCGGCTCCGTTGGGACACGGCGCATCCAGACTGCTGCAGATCTTCTGCCGGATGAGGTAGGGGATCTGAAAGGCGCTCGGGCCGGCCAGTGCCGGGCTGCTCTTATCCACCAGCAGGAGATCAGCATCGAGTGGCCTGGTGTCCTGCACCACAAAACAGACCACACACAATGTGAGCTTTCGGTTTCCAAAAGTAATGGCACCCCAGAAAGAGAGAAAACTGAAACGGACAAGTTCCAGCCTGTAGCTAGATCTACACCTAGTGCTACAGTGATCAAGAACTGAATTAGCATCCTGAACAGCTATAGCTTAGCTAGCTAGCCAACGTGGCTTCCAGGCTAATAACCTACTGTATATTCCTAATATCCTTGACCCTGGTCAATTCTTCCGGAAATAACCCTTATTTATATTTGCTGTAGTTTTAAACCCTGAGGAACTAGCAAAATTTGGAAGCAGTTAGCAAATGTCATCGAGAAGACATAATCTCTGGATCATAGCAGAAAAGACGTCTGTCTAAGATTAGACTTTTTTTTTTTTATATAAGAAAGATCTGAAGAGGTTTCTTTACCGCTAGAGAGCTTTATACATTTTCATGAGGTGGATGCAACACATAACTCTGCTCCGTTTTTTTCACGCTTTATAATCATAACCCTTCTGCTCTAAATAACTGTTTATATAGCACATGTTTCTATGGCAACTGCACATGTAATCCAAGTTTCTATTTATTTATTTATTTTTTCCCTGTGAACGCATACCTACAGTATCTATCGTTCCTAACTATAATGCCAGTGTCAGTGAGTCAGCTGAAATGGATTCAGATTGAAGTCTCGGGTCTCGGAGGACTCGTTACCGACCGCGCGTCGTGGAGATATTTTCGGAGATGCACGCTTTGGTGGAGCACTCCGTCGCGTGTAGCTAACGAGTGGGGTTCGGTGCCAGCGCTGAGCGGTGCGCCGCGGGTGTAAACGGCCAGCTGCGTTACCTTGGAGATGTTGAAGTCAAGGCTGAAGCTCTGGCCTTCGCCCTCCACCTGCCACACACACAGCGTGCAGGAGAGCTCGCACGTGCTCACGCTCATCCGCTCCAGCGTGAAGGCGCAATGCAGACTCCGCTGTGTGCCGCTCCAGATGTGATAGAACGGGATCTCCTGTACACAAGGTGGAACGTGGGGACGAGACACACTTTAATACAGACCTGGGAACAGTACTGTGTTTATTCACATCCTGAGAGAGAGTGATGGAGGGATGGATGAGTTGACAAACGGGTAAACAAATAGAGAAGGAACAGATTAAGGGAAGTTCAACACTGACCACTATGGGTGGATGGATGAATACACTGTCTGTCTGTCTGTTATCTGTCTATCTTTCATTCTATCTATCTATCTATCTATCTATCTATCTATCTATCTGTCTGTCTGTCTGTCTGTCTGTCTCTTCCATGTCTCATATCTATCTATTTGTCTGTCTTTCTATCTTTGTCTGTCCGTCTGTCTTTCTTTTATCTTCCATGTCTCATATCTATCTATCTACCTGTCTATCTATCTATCTTACTGTCTTACTATATTTCTGTCTGTCTGTCTGTCTGTCTGTCTTTCTAAATTTCTGTCTGGCTGTCAGTCTTTTCTATCTATCTATCTGTCTGTCTTTCTATCTTGGTCTGTCTGTCTGTCTGTCTTTCTTTTATCTTCCTTGTCTCATATCTATATGTCTGTCTTTTTATCTATCTATCTTACAATCTATCTGACAGCCTGGTCTATCTCTCTGTCCATCAGTCCGTCCATCACAGTGAGAGTGTTTGAGGAGCAGACAGCACTGCGTTGTGTTTTGAACAGGTCGAGTGTGTGACATTAATCACTGCTTCATGATGGAGGGTTCTGTGGGACGCGGTCTCGCGAAAGTCCAATAAAATTTGATTTATGAGTAAGCGGTCAGTGCTGCCTGTCTGCACACAGGTGTGTGTGTGTGTGTGTGTGTGTGTGTGAGTGAGAGACAGAGAGAGAGAGAGAGAGTTAATTACCAGGATGGCAGTTAGTACTAATCTGAAATAAAAGCCACAAATCTGATGCTATTATTGGACTGATTTGAGCTCATTAAACATTAGGCATTATGAAAGGGAGGAACAAACACGCTGATGCTTTTATGATGACGCAGTAATAACTCACTCACACACACACACACACATGTCGCTCTGTTTATTAGCTCTGCAGCACATTTGATTACATTTTAATAAAAGAAGGTCATGACTGATGGCAGCCACCTCTAGTCTCTTCGTCCTCTAGTCTCCTCATCGATGTCCCCAACCTCTCACAGGGTGTGTTTAGTGCCTACAGGGGGAGCTGTTGCTCAGTGTGCTCTCTCTCTCTCTCACACACACACACTAAACCCTCGCTACATTGAGCATTACTGAGATAAGAGATGAGGAGTGTGTGTCCGGAGCACTCCTACACCTCTGCACTGTGCCTTCTACTCTCTCATTCTCCCCTGAGAATCTGTGCTCCATCTCTCCACACACACACACACACACACACACACATGAGGGAGGAAAGTATTTCCATGCAGCTCTATATTTAACTTCCTCCACAGCGAGAGCTTCAAACTGGCCCGCACTGAAATCTGCAGGAAGTGAGCAGTAAATCTTCCACATGTCCACTTCGTCCTCTTCACTCTGTCACTCACTCAGTACTTCTTCATGAGACCTGTCTGTCTGTCTGTCTGTCTGTCTCGATACTGTAGCTGTTTATCTAACTTTACCTGTGTCTAGTCTATCTGTCTATCTGCTTGTCTGCCCGTCAGTTCAGCCAGACTTCCTAGGTTCAACTGTCTGCCTTTCTATATCTGTCTGTCTGCATATGTCTGCCTTTCTACATCTATGTAACTATCTGTTTGTCTTTTTATTTATATCTGTCTCTTTCTATCTTTTTATATCTGTCTGCCTGTATAGTATGTCTGTATTTCTACATCTATATATATATATATGTCTGTCTCCCTTTCTATATCTTTCTGTCTCTATATTTCTCTATCTATTGGTCTGTCTTTCTTTCTATATCTATCTAACTATCTATCTAACTGTCTGTCTGTCTCTCTACTACCCAACTATCTGTACGTCTACCCATCTGTCTCACTCTACCCTGCAGTCTGCCTGTGCATCAACTGTCTATCTGTCTGTCTCTGGCTTTCTGTCTACATTTCCATCTGCTTATCTATCTGTCTGTCTCTTTGTATTCCTGCCTGTCAATCTGTCTATCTTGTCCGTCAATCTCTGTCTCTACCTACTGTACCTAGCAGTCTCTGTCTGCCCTTCTGTCTCTTTATCTAAATGTCTGTTTACTTGTCTGTCTGTCTGTCTGTATTTCTGCCTGTCTATCTGTGTCTCTAACCAGCTATTTGTTCTTCTGATTGTCTATCTGTCTCTGTATATAGCTGTATGTCTGTATGCCACCTGTTTATCTGTCTCTCTTTCAGCTGTCTGTGTATTTGTAATTTCCCCTGTCTACCTGTCTCTTAGTCTAGCTTTCTGTTTACCCCTCTGTCTATTTGTATTTGTCTGTTTATATGTCTCTCTCTATCTCGCTGTCTGTCTGTAGGTCTGCAAGTCTGACTCTCACTTTATCTAGCTGTCTGTTTGTGTTTCTGCATGCGTATGTCTCGCTCTATATGTCAATGAAGGTATCTCTCTCTCTCTGTCTCTCTCTCTCTCTTTCCGGCTGCTTGTCTGTCTCTCTTTTCAGTCAGTGTTTTTCCCTTGGTTCCGTCTGTTATTCTTCTTATTCTGTCCCTGTACCATTTTATATATGTCTGTATGTCCATCCATCTGTTTTTCAAGTCTAACCTGTTATCTCTCTCTCTACTGGTCTCTATTTATCTAGCTTTTTCTGATTCATGCATCCATCCATTTGACTGTCATTGGTATAACCATATCTGCTGCTCATCTGTCCATCTTTTGATTTGATGATCTGTTCATTTGTCCGTCTGGCTAACCTGTTGCCTGGTTGTCCAACTGTCCAGACTTTATGAGTCTGTTTATCCATCTGATTATCTATTCATCTGTCTGAAAATGTGTTAGTATCCCTTTCTTACCTGTTAAACTAATCCATATCTAGTCGATCCATCCCTCCATCCAGCTGTTCATCTATTTCTATTTGTTTATTAATCTGTTCAACTACAGGTATCTATTGTCTTATCTATTTGTTTCTCCATCCATCCATCTTGTCCTTTCTCTTTTTGTCTCTATGTCCATCCTTCAACCCAGGCTTTTGTATAAGCTAATCAATTTATCTCCCAATAGATAATAATAATTTCATCATTATAATGATATAATAATTTTATATATATATAATAATAATAATAATATTATCACTGCACATAAGTGCAGGTTGAACTTTATTGTGATTCTGTACGAATCACAATTTCATAAATATCCTGATTATATAATTTTTTTTTTTTCAGATTGTGTTACAATTCTAAACCAAATTAGCAAATAATTTGCTCCAACCAGATGAGATGCTGTGCGGCGTTGCAAAGTGTGAGCCTAGAGTGCACCACCTGCAGGATTATAGAGGAACTGCAACATTTTAGCACCTCAAATGCAAACATATACAAATTAAAAATGCACTTAAAAAAAGTGGTTTTGGAGTCAGTGCAGCATGGTGGTGTAGTGGTTAGCACTGTCGCCTTGCACCTCCAGGGTCCGGGTTCAATTCCCAGCCAGGTTCGATTCCTGTCTCTGTGTGCATGGAGTTTGCATGTTCTCCCCGTGCTTGGTGGGTTTCCTTTGGGTTCTCCGGTTTCCTCCCACCAAAGACCTGCAGATTATGCTAATTGGCGTTCCCAAATTGCCTGTAGTATGCGAGTATGTGTGTGTGCCCTGTGATCGATTGGCACCCTGTCCAGGGTGTACACCGCCTCATTCCCTAAACCTCCTGGGATAGGCTCCAGGCCCCCGTGACCCTGCATACAGGATAAAGCGGTATAGAAGATGAGTGAGTGGTTTTGAATACATGAATTTGCGATATGTAACTGAATTTACTGAAATTATTTTCTCACCTCTACTCTGCTACCTATCTATCTATCTATCTATCTGTCTAACCCATCCAACTGTTCTGTCCATCGTTCCATCGTATCGTTATGTAAATTCCCATCCTCAGGTAGCACTTATTGTGTCTCCATGATTTTCCGCTGCAGCGAGATTTGCAGTTCGGCCGCTCGCTCTGTAATGGACTTGGGCTCTATCGCCTCACGTTCAGAAACGATCCTAATGAGGCCAAACCAAAGAAATATCCCATTAGAAGGCTCGCCAATGCAGAACGGCGCAGCATTAAAAACCTGATGCTGGCTGGAGCGACGTATCAAGAGCCCTTTTAAATGTGGCGCCCGTAGGGAAATCTGCTAAACTCCTGCTCACAGAGCCAATGATCAAACTCAGGCAGCGGAACGTGCATGCAGAGCTATGTAAAAGAGAGAGAGAAAGACAGAGAGAGGGAGGGGGCACAATAGCTGGGGGCTGTTTGAAGGATAAATAAGTGTAATAGCGGGGTGAAGGTATGAGTCAGATTCGGCGAGACGAAAAGAATAAAAGTGCGGAAAAAAGAAAAGGAGGAGAGCTATAATGAGAGCGAGAGAGAGAGAGAAGACGAGAATAGTCCGTAGTAATGCTTTGTAGAGCCATTAATGGGCTATACCCTCATATAAAACATAAAAGAAGTACCTCAGGTACCAGCTTTATGCTCCGAAGTAAGAGAGATCCCTGACATAAGAAACCCATCAAGCTCCTCTTTCTGTAACTTTCAGATTTTATATCTGTTTTAGTTACATTATCAGGATTTTCACAAATCACAATGGGTTTTTTTTTTCTTCTTCTTCTTCACCAGAGATCATCAACTGGATGAAACCTTCAACAGCAGAGTAGAGCAGAGCTCCACCTTAAAAACCCTGATGAATGGTCAACCTTTAATTCGTACCTGGTAGGCGGTGAGTAGCTTGCTCCTCCACTGGGCCTGTGGCAGGTCGTGGATGGAAAGGCGCAGGTTATGGTAGCTGTCTTTAAAGAGTAGGACATGCGGCTCGTCTATGAGGCGACCTCCAAGCTGCGCCTCCATCTGCATCACCTCCTACGGACACGACACAACAGCAGTAATAGTAAGCACTACAGGGTGTACAGGGATACCAGAGAATAGTAGTGTCCTGTCCAACTTGAGGAGTAGAGTTATCGTCAGCGTATGAGGTAACAAACATTAAATTGTGAATGATTGGGAAACCTTTTGTTACCGTCAGAGATGTCAAACATATCAGACCAGAAACGGCCCAGTGAAGGCTCGAAGCCACCAAATGACTTTGACCGAATCAACCAATCCGATCTAGCCCATATGCAATATCTAAAGATCTCTTTTCAGGCTGCATAACCCCTTTATTGCCCTGATCCTGGGGTCAGCTCCCCAGAACCACACCCTAACCCCCTAGGTTATGCCCTCTGGCCTTTCAGTCCCTTCCTTAACTCATGTGATGTTAATTAAACCTTTCAGATGTATTTCCTAGAGCCCTGGCTAGGGTTTGCACCAGCAACCCTTTTATTCAAGAGGTGATCATCCTCGTCAAGTTGAAACCATTGACTCTCATATTAAAAATTTGTTCAAATTAATTTTATATGCTTACATACTGAACTAAAGTCAAGCCAGGAGCATGGAACCAGGGGTGTCATGCATGACAGATCATGACACTAACCGCTACACCACGGATGGAGGGCTTTGACACTTGCTTGAATGGCTCAAGAGTGCAAGTCAAAATATATCTATCAAAATCAGAAACTTCTCAATTTTTTATACTTACATCATGAATTTAGTCAAGCAAAAGGGCAGATTTGAATCGGTGATGTCATACATGAGAAATCATGAAACTAACCACTAGACCACGGAAAATACAGCGCTGCAGTTGCTTATTGGATTTTTACCTCAATAAATGGCTCAAGGGTGCAAGTCAAAATATATCTAGCACAAGCATGGGCTTCTCAATTTTGTATACTTAGATATTGAACTAAAGTCAAGCCAAAGGGCAGATTTGAACCAGAGGTGTTAAAGATAAAAACCCACAACACCGCTGAGCGAAACTGCACAGTAAATGCAAAATGCTTGTTCCGTATGATGACATCATTCTTCAGAATTATTCATAAATAAAACTCTAAATGGGTATATTTCTTTTGTCGTTGCTTTCACAATTAGCGATGTGCAGTTATACATTACAAGTATATTAAAAAAAAAGAGAATAGCATGAAACTTTTTTTCTTCATAATTTTTATTAAAAAAGTGAAACTCATTTTAGATTCTCACAGTACACATAAAGTGACAGGTTTCAAGCCTTATTTGTGCTAATTTAGATGATTACAGCTAACAGCTCATGAAAAGCAAAATCCAGTATCTCAAAACGTTAGAACATTTTCTAAGATCAATCATAGAATGATTTACAATATGAAAATGTCCAACTTCTGAAAAGTATTTTCATTTATGCACTCAATGGGGCTCCTTTAGCATGAATTACTGCATCAATGCGACATGGCAAGGAGGCGATCAGCCTAGTGCATTGCTGAAGCGTCATTAAAAACTCGGTTGCTTTGATAGCAGCATTCAGCTTGTCTATATTGTCGGGTCATGTGGGTGTTTCTCATCTTCCTCTTGTAAACAACCCATAGACTCTCTAGGGCGTTCAGGACAGGTGAGTTGGCTGGCCAGCCAAATTCTGGTCAACAAACCAGTTAGTGGAAGTTTTGGCACTGTAGGCAGGTGCTAGAAAAGGAAGTGCTCCAAGGTGCTCCTGGTAGGTGCACGCTGACTTTGGATTAAAACAAAGTGGACCAACACAAGCAGATGACATGGCACCCAAATCATTACCAACCTCTGGAAACGTCACACTGGACTTCAAGCAACTTGGATTCTGTACCTCTCCATTCTTCCTCCAGATTCTGGGATCTTGATTTCCAAATAAAATGCTAAATTTACTTTCAACTGAAAAGAGAACTTTGGACCACTGAGCAACAATTCAGTGCTTTTTCTCCTCAGCCCAGGGAAGATGCTTTGGATGTTGTCTGGTTCAGGAGTGGCTTGATACTATGGATGCAACAGTTGTAGTGCATTTGGTGGCTCTTGATGCACTGACTCCAGCCTCACTCCACAAGTTCTCCCAAGTTCTTGAATTGGCTTTGCTTGCCAATTATCTTAAGTCCATGGTCATCTCTGTTGCGATTTTTTTTCATTCCAGTCTACTTTTTATAATTATTATTATTATTTTATATACTATTATATTATTCCAATACAGCATTTTGTGAACAATCAGCCATTTCAGCGTTGGGGTGTCAGGGATCGTTTTCTGGACAACTGTCAAGTCAGCAAACTTTCCATGATTGTAATCACATGTACTGAACCTAACCACTTTGATACACAAGATACACTTTGAGTATTTAGACTCAAACTCGAATTGAAATGTTCTAATATTTTGAGATAGTGGATTTACTTAATATGTATTGAATCTAGAGTATCTGATAATTGATTTTTTTTTTTTTATTAAGTTGCTGTAAATGGTAATGGTAAAAATGTTTCATGTCTACTGTATATCATGTCTAAGACCTACATTGGTAAAAAAGAAAAAGAGTTGTATAATATAACGTTTTATGCTTTTGCACAGGCGATAGTGGTCAATCAATCATCTTTAGTACCTGCCTGGGGAGGGTCATGGTGTTTTAAATAATAGGGATGCTACTATGTTTTTATTTTTAACCACTACATGAGTGAGAAAAAAAAAGCAGTCCCTTTAACATCCCTGACCTTTTGTTACACTCTTGCATCACATTAGTATCCAGTGTACTGGATGCATGTGTATGTGTGCACAAGCGTGCACACATACACATGCACAATTCTCCAACAGAGCAAAAGTCTCACACCCAAAAGGAATTAAAGTCCACTTGAACGTCACTCGATCCCTGACTCGTGCTGGTAGCGCGCTCACTCTCGACGGATGCTGGAGAAACGAATATGAAGCTAATGTGCTGGAAGAACCACGCTCTGGAAGGGCAGATGGATGTGCGCGTATGGTGCGGCGGCTTTACTGTGTGAAAGCTGATGCACACGGCTTGAATTCGGAGAGCGAGTCTAATTAAGATGGAGAATCTCGCCGATTCTTATCTGCGCCACTGTTTCTTTCGCTGCGCACTTCAGGGTAGACTGGCTTCAATTAAAATGCTAAGGGACCCAGTTATTATCGATTAGGAACATGGATACTAGCGCTCGTCTCTCTTTCAGGCCGCGTAGTAACGCTATGATCGGATCACCTAGTCTCTCCCTGCGCTCTAATGAGGACATAACGAGCCCAATTTTAAGCGGATCCTTTCCCCGAGACACTTTTGAACCGGCCAGTTAGCCTTAAAGTGGTGAAGTTGCTGCCTTTCAAGCCGCCCTCACATCCTCACAGCCATTACGCCTCATGTCGAGGGGGGTCCAAAGGTCAGAGGTTATCTCTCCAGTCGTCCAAGTTCGCATGAGTCAATAGCGGAGGCCAATCGAATCTGGAGAGCCATATAATCTCTCAGTGTGTGGCTTTTACTCACATAAAAGGCTCTGTAGAGCAGCTCCAAAGCTCCTCGTTTAGCACTGTCCTCTTCTAAGCACAATTACTCTTTGGAAAAAAAAAAGAAATCAGCATTGCAAATGGTGGCTCGTGGACTTTGATCCAGATTCTGACCCATCAGCAGATCGAGCTGAGAGCCTGCCAATTATCCCATTATGAAGCCCTGGCACGTTGAATACCAATGCGGACGTCCTGCCAGCGTCCCGAGAGCTTCAGATTAACAAGCGCGCATAAATCTGTCAGTCTCAGCGTGCCGTTTTTACAGCGTCACGCCCCAAACATAAAAAATATGCACTCGCAGTTTGTGTGTTTGCTTTCCACATGAGGTTTCGACAGAGAGAGTAATGGCCTCCTGTACGCCTCATTGTCTTCTTAATAAATTGCTTTGTGCGACGGCACATTTACTGCCGAGGAAGAAAAAAAAGAAGAAAAAAAAAACGCAAGAACTCCCTAAAACTTTATTAAGTTGAGTGAGGGGAAACGCGCTCTGCACCTTTGTTCGCAGATCAGAAAAGATTTCTTATTTATGTACGTGCAGAGGAGGACGACTTCGACGGGGACGAAAAGAAAACGCAGCGTCTGAGGGAAAATGTCACGTGGCGGTGGTTTAAGCTGAGACGTGGAAGAAAAAGAAGCCACCGTTTTTTTTTTTTTGTTTCCTTTTTTTTTTTTAAGAGTCAAAACAAATATAAACAGGAGACAGAGGAGAAAGTGGAGAGCTGCGATGAAAACCTCAGAGAGATAGAGAGAGAGAGAGAAGCAAGAGCGAGTGAGTGGGAAAGGATGGAGAAGCAGCTTAGCGTTTTCGCCTTGAGGTCAGGAGTGTGTTAAGCTTCAGAGAGACAGATAACTGGATTATTGGAGGCCCGGATGCAGCTCTCCAGCTTTTCAGCCTCGTCTGTCCGGTTGCCTCGGCTCACTCGCTGCCGCGTCTGATGGACTCGGTCCATCTGGGAATAGACAAGACTCTCGTATAGTTAATCTTCCCTGTCTGCCTGTGACAGAAGGAGGTTAGCTGCCGCGCTAACTCTTAGACGGAAAACCGTCTTCAGCTGGAGGAGTACGAAAAGGTTTCAAGGCGATTCTGGGAGGCGCCGCCGTCTGACAGCCTCCAATAATCAGAATAAACATGTTAATAAGAAAACGTTCCAGGGGTTTCAGACCTCCTGTGAAAAAGGGAGAGCGCGTTAACGCAGACCAGGGACTTTGTGTTCACACTGAAAAGCAACAGACGATCGCTTTTTCGCGCTGACAAACAGTGACGAGCAGTGTTTGAATTGAGCTTTTCTTAAATCTATGCAAACGCTGTAGCAACAAAGCAACACGTCCAAATCATCGTCCCGGACGATTCCTACTGTATGTCATACTGCGGTCTGGTCTGACTGTTCTTCACTTCCCCACCAGCAGCTTTTAATTCCTACCTGTAATTAACTCCAATTTACTGTTTGACGCACAAAATAGAAGAAAACCTCTTCTACTTAATAACGTTCTGAGGTTTCCTTTTATCTTGTTCCAGAAATCTGGCTTCGTGCCACAGAAATGCTTTAGACAAAAACAAACCCTGCCAGAAAAAAAAATTAAAATCTATGTTCCAACATGAAAGAACTGTATTTCAAAAACTACTCATGCTTCAACAGGACTAATAAAATCTTCTGACAATCAATTAACTCCGGTCAGTTCGAATCCCGGGTGATGCCGTGGCCTCCCGCAGCCTAGAGAGTGCTGATTGGCCGAGCTCTCTCAGAGGGGAGGGACTGGAGGAAGGCGGGGATCAATCGCGGGCGTCTGCTAGTGATGGGAAGTTTGGATCATTTTAGTGACTCGGTTCTTTGAATCTCGTTCATCAAAATGAACGAATCTTTTTT
>JAOVVA010000026.1:10669441-10693988 GCA_028565275.1 Leiocassis micropogon
ACCTGGTCATTCAGTACATTCAGGTCGTCAGCTGACTTCATTTTATTGCCACATAATGTTGCTGAGTCTAGACCTGAGCGACTGAAGCAACCCCAGATCATAACACTGTCTCCAGAGGCTTGTATAGTGGACACTATGTATGTAAGATGCATCATGTATGCATCATGCGCTTCACTTCTTACCCTGCCACGTCCTTCACTCTGGAATAGGATCAATCTGGACTTCCATCGCTCCAAAGTCTCCAATCTTTATGTTCTCCAGCAAACTGAAGGATTTTCTCACGAACAAGAGGTTTTCTTATGGATACACAGTTGTTTAGTCCCAGTCCTGTGAGTTCTCATCACATTGTGTGTAGTGTCCTTCCAGGTCGTCCATGTGTCCAACGGCTCTTGAATTGAATCCAGGTAATGTACTAATCTGCTTGCTTGTTTTCTTCGCTTGCCAGGATAATCAATAATCTGACCCTTCTGTGACGAGGAAACGTTACGCTGTTTATCGTCACATGACTAAAAATTTGCCTTGAAATTATGTTTCCACTGGTGCCAACGAAATCAGTGACCATAACGTCTAAACATTTAAAAGAAAAAGAGTATGACAGCTACATGTCATTAGTAGGTGTGTTTTATATGAAATCTAATTAAACAAAGCATAACCGATAAGTGTTAAAGTCCTGTAATCGTCGTACTTGTTTTTGCTTTAACTTCCACCAACATTAAACATATCGATTAATAATTTATCTCCAGAACTTTATGTAGCCGTGTGGTTCTGATTTATTTTCTCAGTGTACATTTTTAATCAAGAAACTGTTTTATCCTTGAGCGAGTCTTAACCCAGTGCTGCTTAGGCTCTGTGCTGGGATTAAAAAGAAACAAAAACCTAGAAATAAAAAGAAGAAACATCTGGCGAATCAATGAATATAAAATAAATAAGTGTAAACGTCGGGGAGATTTAAGGCGAGCGGACTGTGCGTTGCTAACATCAGAAAATCTGAGCGTCTAAAAGTCTCCTTGCTCAGCAGTAATGATTTATGATCAGCATTAGTGCGCTAGACTTTAGAGTTTAATAAATAAATAAAGTGAAAGTAATAACACATGGAAATGTAGACGTGAAAAAAAAAAAAGATGACATGTGACGTGAACCGCACATGAGGCAGCCATGAATTAATAATAATAGCTCCCACGATTCCTGTGCAATATTAAATAACGACAGGCGCTTTGCGGCCTCATATTTGGATAGATATAGAGCTCAGTCGTTGTTGTTTTGTTGTATTTTGTATTTTTTCCTTAACATGATTGAAAGAGATCGAAGACGCGGTGACGGAATTAAAACGACTCGGGAGATGAACGACGGCTTTCGCGACGACTCGACAAACAATTCGGCGTGCGAGACGAGGGGGATTTTTTTGAACGATGACGTGCAGATGTTCATTATAAAGACGTATCTGCATATAGTTAAGCGTTCCCTCGAGCCGAGCTCGTCTTATTGTCTTTCTCTCTTCATCTATAAAAGCTTCTCTCCGTCTTTGTCACTCTCTCTCTCTCTCTCTCTCTCTCTCTCTGATGGATCGAGCCCATCAGTGTGTCTTCCACAGCCTCGCTCATCTCTGATTAATAACTTCGAGTGTGAGCATAAAGGCAGCTGTGCTACACACACATACACACACACACATCACGCAGGAGATGCACTTTGCTCTTGATAAATCATGGTGAAAAAGTAAGCGCAACACTGCGACGGGTCGTTTCTCTCACTCTGTGTCAGTCTCCTCTCCACGAACCCGAGCGGCTCGGTAAACTCCATGTCATGGATCTGACGCTGAGCTTTTGCAACCGACCAACACACACACACACACACACACACACACACACACACACACATGCAATTATACTCTACTCCTAGACAAAGGTCACACCAGAGACCATTCTCACTCACACCACACACACAAACACACACACACACACACACACACACACACACACACACACTAACACACTGCTGCTATGCCGACTCAGCACCGAAACACCAGAGAAGAAAAAATCTCGGCCTCATCTGTAGTCTAGACACGCCGTTAGCTGTATTTCAGGGACGTCCCGTCAGCACGGCTAGTTTAACAAGCCACCTCCAAATAAGACGTCAAACTTAAATAGTAAAACCATCAAACACCTCGGCCTGGCGTCCGAAAACAAGAAACAAGCATCATTTCATCCAATTATGTTTTCAACCATCATTCATTACTTATATATATATAGCAAAGGTCAGAGAGACACACACACACACGTATACACACACACGGGTCCTGTTCCTGGAGGTGACCGTTAGTTAGATTTACCCCGTTTTTATAGTTTTCATGTAGTTATTACATTTCCAATCTCTCAGTGCGAAAAATGTAACTTTATTTACAGTGGCAGCTGGTGCAAAAAAATTTTTGGGGGGGGCGAAAACAAAATTAAAATTAAACTTTTAATAATCGCCTGTAAATAGCCATAAGAAGTGCTGGAAAAGCACCGAGTGTAAGCTCGGCCGTGATCACTTGACTGCTGCTTAATTAGAAGATCAGGTCGATCTGGTCCGAGCTCTTTAACTTTTTTTCTTTCTTCGTCCGATCGCCTTGCGAAGGGGTATTTTAGCAAAGAAATTACGGAATTTTCTCTCATATTTATCTGGCTTCCACGTCAATCACTATTCAATACATTAGCTAACAATCTGCTGACCGTTAATAAGGCTCGTTGAGAATCCAATCACATGAGCCCAAATATTTAAAAACTGAGTCGATATTGATTTGCTATTAACAAAAGTGGGAGGGTTCGGGGCGCACAGTGCTGCACCCAAAGGATGATTTGAAAAAATCCCATTACAGCTCAGCCTCAAGTCACATGCTTTTTAAAAAATTTACATGCCTACATAGACACTTGTTTGTCCGGCGCCCGCATATGGTTTAGATTTTTTTTTATTGTAAATAAATTATATTAAAAAATACAGCGGAATATTGTGACTAAATGACTTAATTTCATTATTAAAATAAATAATTATTATTTTAAACAATTACATGTTAAAGTAGCATTCTTCTCTGCCTAACTTTAAGGGGGAGCCACCCAGCGCCCCTTATTGACCGGCCGCCACTGTTTATTTTGCTAATGAACCAATGAACCTTATATTGCCAAGCTTAGAAACATCTTATCCGTATCTGATGCAGAAAAGCTAGTTCATGCATTCATGACCTCCAGACTGGACTATTGTAATGCATTACTAGGTGGTTGTCCTGCATCCTCAATAAGCAAACTACAGTACAGTCCAAAATGCATCACCAGGGTTCTCACCAGATCAAGAAAATATGATCATACAGTATAACCCCAATACTATCACCTCTGCACTGGCTAGATGTTCAGTTTAGAATTAATTACAAACTAGCATTACTTACGTACAAGCCTCTAAATGGTTTAGCTCCCACATATCTAGTCGGTCTTCTGACACATTACAATCCGCAGCGCTCCTTAAGTTCACAAAACTCTGGATTTCTGGTACAGTAGTTCCCAGAATATCAAAGTCCACGAAAGGGGGTAGAGCGTTTTCATATTTAGCTCCTAAGCTTTGGAACAGCCTTCCTGATAGTGTTCGGGGCTCAGACACAGTCTACCAGTTTAAAAGGAGACTCAAGACGCATCTCTTTAGCCTGGCATACGTATAATTCATCCCATAACCTCGTACTCCAGTACATCTAAATGCACACTCACACAGGTTTGGTGTTTTGGTTCCGCATTATACTCTCATGAGACTGCGCGTCCAAATGGCGAGGGGAATCCCAGTGAGGCGTTGGGGTCAGCTGACCTTGTTTAAAGGCAGCCCCATGGTGTTTACTGCGCGCTTAAATGGACGCCGTTTTGTCTCAGAGCTTTATTGGACTGTGAACTCGGTTTCATTATTCACCATCGGGACAGCTTTACAGGAAATTTTCTATCAACCTGCTCCTGGACTGATTCATTGAAACCGGTGAGGTCGACTCATTTCTCCCACACACAAACACACACATACAATATACGGGACTTTAGACATTTTATACATTCACTTACACACTACAAATATTGTATATAATTGTAAATATTTGTATCTGGTGCACTGCAGTGACTATGTTTTGTATAATACACGTGAGCTACACTTCCACAATAAGTTTGCATCTACGAATGTTCGTAGATCTGCGGTCTGTTCATATCTGCGGAAATTTGTAACTCGAATGTTTATAAGTTGGGGATTTACTATATATATATATATATATATATATATACACGTGTATATATATATATATGTGCATGTGTGTCCGACCTTTGCTTCAAGAGCTAAAAGGCCAAAAATACAAAATACTATTAATATAATAAATATAAATATACAAACGCTACATTTTTACTACCCACCTCCACCAACATGAACTCATTCGTCCATGTCTAAAAAAATGTAATCCAAGTTTTCCAGAGGCAATTTCTGGTAATATCACCAAGCTGTGTCGAGATAGAAGACATCAGGGAGAGACTAATATTCTGCAAAAGGTACAGGGATTGAACTGGCCTGTTCAGAGGACAAAAGGTGAGCGCTACCATCAGTCCTATGTCACGCCAACAGTGAAGCATCCTGAGACTGAGAGTTCATGTGTTGGGTCGCTTCTCAGCCAATGGAGTGGGTTCACTCACAATTTTGCCTAAAAACACAGCCAGGAATAAAGAACGGTACAAAAACATCTTGTCCCAATCATCCAAGAACAGTTTGGTGATGAACAATGCCTTTTCCAGCATGATGGACCACCTCGCCATGAGACAAAAGTGATAACTAGGTGGCTCCAGGAAGAAAACATCACAATTTTGGTTTCATGGCCAAAAAACTCCCCAGAAAACTCCTCAATCCCACTGAGAACTTGTGGTCAATCCTCAAGAAATGGGTGGACAAACAAAAACCCACAAATGGCAAGCATTGATTATGCAAGAACGGGCTGCGGCATCAGTCAGGATTTGGTCCAGAAGTTGATTGACAGCATGCCAAGGCGAATTGCAGAGGTCTTGAAAAAGAAGGCCAACACTGCAAATATTGACTCTTTGCCGAAACTTAATGTCATTTCAATAAAAGCCTTTAACACTTATGTAATGCTTGTAATTATACTTTAGTATACCAGAGTAACATCTTACAGCAGCAGCAGCAGACTTTGTAAAAATTCATATTTGTATCATTCGCAAAAATTTTGGCCACGGCTGTTGGTTATTTATCAGGGCGTTAGGTCCTCAAAGGAGCCGAAGCGTCTTTGAGGTGTTGAGATGCTGGTTTAAAACAATATTAATTTGTGTTTGCTAAATGTTTTACATCGTAGGAGTGTAGACTACTCTTTGATATAGTCTGGTGTAATAACTTTGTGAGACCACATGGGGGCAGAAGGGTGAGGCAACGGGTTAATCCACGGCATAGACAACCCATTATTTACATTTAAAAAAATTACTAATAGAAATAAATGGTAAATCTTATAACGTCATATAAATATTCAAAAGATTTATGTCTATGTGAAAAAGATTAAATACAAGTAAAAACCTTCAAGTTGCCCCGGCTCTTCCCCCTGGGCATATTATACGTATTCGTACCCCGACCCCAGCACAGAGCTGTCACAACACGATCCACTCAGGTCTCGCACACCGGCACGACGGTGTCTCCGAGGCAACTGTGGGATCTGAACTCATAACCTTCCACTCCACAGGCAGCGCCGGAGAAGAGCGAGCCGCGTGTTAAATATCGATCTAATTGGTCCCGTAGGGCCACTCGCTTATCGAGAGCCTGTGAACTGAAATGTCGCTGACTCCCCCGGTGTCATGGCGACGCTTAACGATCAAACACAATTATGCTGTTTCTAATCGGGTTTAATTGGGAGATGAAAAGCCGCCCTTCCTGGCCTGCTGTCAGGCTGAGTGACGTGAGGAAGAGAGCGAGATCTCTTCCAGATGTGTCTGGAGAATCAGGGCATGACTGCATGTTTGATGAGGTGATGAAACCTGTATGGAATGGATTCAGTGCCGAAAAGGATAATATCTATAAGAGAAACAAAAGTCGGATAAATACAGCCATACAGTCTTTTATGTCTGTGTGTTTTTGCGCATAAACTTCATAAAAATAACCTGATTGTAGCAGGTCTTAGTATTAGGCAAATACAACCTCAGACAAAAACATGCAGGCGATACTAAGTACCCCCTTACTGCTTCCACAGGATTTAAGAGGGTAAGTTGCAGCCAGATGATGATAATCACCAGCTCTTAATTAGCTCATCATCAGCAGGTGTGCAGACCTCTATAAAAGCTGAGGTTTTAGCAATGTGCTGATCTGGAGCATTCAGGTATGTGTTAAGCACTGGTTTTGGAGAAGCAGTTCAATTAATCAAGCATCAATCTGGAGGGGGATTATAAAAGCATTTCCAAACAATTTGGAGTTCACTGTTCAATAAGTGAGAAAGATTATTCACGATAAGTAAAAAGCATTCAAGACTTGCAAGTTGCCAATCTTCTCAGGAGTAGCACATCCAGCACATCCACCCCAAGGCAAGACCGTGCAATGCTCAGAAAGATGCAAAAAAAAAAAAAGCCAAGAGCTACATCTCGGACCATACAAGCCTCACTGAGCATGTTACATTTTAAAGTCCATAAAAGCACAATTAGAAGAAGACCGAACAAGTACGTTTGCTTGGGAAGGTGCAGGAGAAACTTCTGTCTTCTGTATAAAAAGAAAAGAAGAACAAGTGAGGTTCGCATGATTGCACCTGAACAAACCACAAGGCTTCAGGAACAATGTCTTAGCCCAAAGTAGAGTCGTTTGGCCTTAATATCCAGCGTCTTGTGGGCATTAAGCCAAACAGCATTTCAGCAGAAACACCTCATACACACTGTCAAGCACAGCAGTGGAGGGCTGATGATTTAGGCTTGTTTTGCAGCCACAGGACCTGAGCAGTAAATAAGCCGACCATGAACTCCTCTGTATACCAGAGTATTTTGGAGGTAAATTTGAGGCCGACTGTCCGACAGATAAAGCTTGGTCGAAATTGGGTCTTGCAACAAAACAATGATCCGAAGCACACCAGGTAATCTATATCAGAATGGCTGAAAAATGAAAGAATCAAGGTTTTGATATGGCCTTGTCCAACCCCAAAGACCTTAAGCCACGTGAAACACTGTGGCAGAATCTTAGCAGAGCTGTGCATAAGCGAAAGTCCAAAAACCCCAATGAACTGAAGCAATGAAAAATAGACCAAAACCATGTGAGAAACTGAAAATGTCATATAGGAAAAGATTACTTCAAGGTATTGCTGCTAAAGGTGAATCAACAAATTATTGAAGGTACTTGGTATTGCACACGCTGTTTTTTTTTTGTTTTGTTTACTTTTGGCTTCATTTTTGTTACATAAATAATAGCACGGTTCAAAAAGTTATATCTTGTTGTTCGTCTAAGGTTGTATTTGTCTAATACCGAGACCCGATACAATCAGATGATTTTGATTATGTTTTTACATAAAAAAAAAATTATTAGAATTAAAAAAGGGTGCACTAACTTTTACACACATCTGTATTTTAGATGCAATTAATAGATCTATCTATTTTCTCCTGGAGGAAATATATCTAAAGACAGATGTAGTGAGTGTTCAGCTTAAAAATGATTTCTTACATAATTTGGTATTATGGTAAGACGTGTGTGTGAGAGAGAGAGAGAGAGAGAGAGAGAGACAGAGAGAGAGAGAGTGCTGATGCGTGCCATACCCTGTGGCAATCATTACAGTCCATAACACAACACAATTAACACGTCGCCAGAGATAAATATGCGTCTCAGGCATTAGATCAGCTGCTACCTGTTTCTACATCGCGCTCTCCTGACTAGCGCTGATTAGCATAATAATCAGAAGACAATCACAATAAATGAGGACCTGTGACTGTACAGGAAGCCAATCAGTCACTCTGGAGGGGGTACATTTTTAGAGCAAAGAGCTCCCTGCACCTGTTAGGTGTGTCCTTGTTTTCCACACAATAGCTGCTGCAGATCAGATCTGAGAAGTAACTCTAGTATATCACGTTTCCAAATCAGCCCTAAAGACTACATATCCCATGAGGCCACTGTGGCACACCACAGCCATCTCTGTCTGAGTGTGTACTCGTTCACATACACACACACACACATCTCCAACTGATGCAAACGGCCAAGGTAACGGCCGAGCCGAAGCAGTTTATTACCCGCTTTTATTCATGCTACACCTGTTTATTCAACGCTACACTTTTCTCTGTGTTTAATGACGCTATATATACTGTATATATATATATATATATATATATATATATATATATATATATACACACACACACACACACACTGGAAAAAAACCCTTGCATCACACATCAACAGCTTGCATCTTGCAGAAGCAGCCATAACGAGCTCCTAATGAGTTCATAACGAGTGTGGGTGCTGAGGCCGCAGTTTGGCAGGAGATCAGTGGCTGCTGTAGTTTCTCATGAGACTCCAGAGGACCTTGTGTTGGACTGATCGAGGCTCAGGGTCCAAACTCCACTGCCCATAATCCTCTGAGCTCTGTGTGCCTGTTCTGGCGCTCTCTCTCTCTTTTTCCATCCATCTCTGTTTGACTTTTTCCATTTCCATCACACAACTTCTCTAAATCTCCTCATGTCATTTGACACACTCGCTTTCTCTTCTTCTTCTTCTTCTTCTTTTTTTCTTTCTTCCCTCCCTGGCAGGCTGCGTGAGGTTGGAGTGGTGATTACTACGCTCTTCTCTCTCGTGGCGAACTCGGGACGGCAGCCACACAACTTCTCTTTTTCATTTACTAATTAACCATGCAAATGAAATCTTAAAGGCTACTCAAACATGCTTCTCAAGGGAGCTGGCGTTGGCACCGGCTCCTGCTTATTCTTGAGCCATTCGTGAGAAGAAAAAAGAAAAACAAAAACACGGAAAAGGGAAAGCCGCCAAAGAAATACAGACATAAGCAGCCGAATGGCAAGAACAAACAGAAGGGAAGCTTAACCTATTATCATTCATCACACAACAATCACCAGTCCCTAGACTGTCAAATCAACCAACGCTCAGTTTCCATCTCAACTTGAAATGATGGGCAAATCCTGATTAGAATACTGATAGTACTGATTGCACCATTACGTCAGCTCTCAAACAATAAATCAATCATGTACCAGCTTACGCTGTTATAACCGCTCTCCAGCCCATAATACTAGCATATCGACCAGTCACCATTTACCTCACAAACAATCTAAACAATATGAACCATTAACAAGTAAAAGGCAACCGATTCATTCCAACTCGTTACCCCAGGGCATCAATTTCCACTGATTACATCAATGTGTAACCATCACTGTGGCAACCAATCAGTATTTACCACACCACCTTATCAGCTCCTGAACATTTCAACCCAATCATTAATCAGTGTAATTCCATCAATCAACACAGCAGCTAATCACTACTCAATACACCAACCAACCATCAATCATCCCCCAACAAAGCGACCAATCACCAAAAATCACGCGCATAGCTAAAAATGCTAAAAGTTCCAACCACGTCACCAGCTTCTGTTACTCCTTTAACATATCAGCCACTGTATGGCAATACTGAATAATCACTAATCAACAGAAAAATGTTCTCAACCAACACACCGACCCATCACCACATAGCGAATGATGAACCGCAGATTGTCCTGTAAACTGTACCAATGTGTCAAGAAATAATATAGTTAAGAGTACAATCAAGTTGCTACTCTCCATATCAACATAGTCATTTATTACCACTCACTACATAGCAATATAGCTATTAATAAACAAAAATATCAACCAGCAAACAGTTCCATTACTACAATCCCCACTCTCTATAATGAAACAGCGTCCAATTACAAAACCACAGCATCCAATTCATATCATTCATTATACCAATGTATTACTATGCTCCATATTAATACATTCACCAAATACCAGCCATTATACCACATAGTGACTAATTACCACTTTCTTTAACAACATGCATCCAATTACCACTCTGAAAATCATTTGAATCACCAATTACTACTCATTAAAACCAAATACACCCAATTACCACTCATTAAAACCAATATACACCCAATTACCACTCATTAAAACCAACATACACCCAATTACCACTCATTTCACCAATATACACAAATTATAATACATTAACAATAATACATTTTATTCATAATGCACTTTATATTTGAAGCAAATCTCAAAGTGCTACACATTATTTCAACCCAAAATCTCTGACAAAAAAGATAAGTTTTAAGACCAGATTTAAAATCAACAGTCTGTGGCATCCTCAGATACTCTGGGAGAGCATTCCATAGTCTAGGTGCCGTTGAGCAAAAAAGCCCAATCTCCCATAGTATGAAGCTTGGTCATCGGGAGGTTTCAGAAGATGAACTGAGACAGAGCGGAGGTTGCGTGTATATATATGTGAAGTAATAAGTTCTTTGAGATATGGAGGGGCATCCCCATAGATGCACTGGTGGGTTAGAAGGGCAACCTTGTGTTCAATTCTGAATGAAACAGGGAGCCAATGAAGAGACTTAAGGATAGGCGTAATATGGTCAAATTTATGTGCTCGCATCAGGATCCTAGCAGCGCAGTTTTGAATATACTGCAGCTTTTGAAGGCTTTTTCCAGAAGTCCCAATGAGGAGTGCATTGCAGAAGTCCAGCCTGGAGGAGACAAACGCATGGACTAACTTTTCCGCATCTGCAAATGTAAGTGCTGGACGCAGTTTAGCAATGTTCCTGAGGTGAAAGAAAGATACAGATACTTACACAGATGTTTGATATGAGCCTCATACGCCAAATGAGAGTCCATTTTAACCCCGAGGTTAATAACAGATGTTGGCAACGGGATATCCTGACCAGAAAAGGTAATGCTAGTGATGCTAGATGTCCTAACATGGTGTGGGGTGCCTACTAAAATAGCTTCAGTCTTAGAGCTGTTCAGCTGCAGGAGATTTTGCTTCATCCATGACTTTACCTCCTCCAAGCAGATGTTAAAAGTGGATGATGGCGGAGTAGAGGAGGAGGTTGATTTTATCCTGAGGTAAAGCTGGGTATCATCAGCATAGCAATGAAATAAAATTTTGTGCCGGCTGATGACACAGCCCAGAGGAAGCATATACAATATAAACAACATGGGGCCGAACACTGAGCCCTGAGGAACACCACAGGTAACACTGTGTGTAGCAGATTTAGCGTCTTCCAGGGCAACATGTTCTGTTCTTTCAGCAAGATAAGATGAGAGCCAGTTGTAAACAGAGTCAGAGAGACCTACAGAATGATACCAATTACACCTCATTGTACCAAAATACACCATGTTACCACTCATTACACAAACATACACCCAATTACTGCTCATTATACCAAAATCCACACAATTAACACACATTATACCAACATACACCCAGTTACCATTACATCAAAATACAAACTAATTATAATATATTAACAATCACTAATCATCAATCACCTAACATACATGAATCATCTGGTCAGCCTATGTACCAACCAATTACTAATCATTCCAATAAAATATTTAACAATCAGCATTCACTACCATTATATTAGCTGACCAACCAATCAAAACCCATTGCACCAAAAGATGACAAATCACATGTCACTACATTAACAAATAAACACGCTACTTTTTTCTTCTGAAATCATACTCTTGACTAATATAAATTCCACATGGTGTAGTGTCAAGGAGCAGTTGGAACATGCTATAAAAAGTACAAAACCGGTGTGGTGTAAATCAAAGTCAAGATCACTTACCTGGATGAGGTCGTGTGTGTCGTCCGTGCAGTAGACACGGATGGTGTATTCGAGCGTGGAGCAGTAGGCTGGGGCGAACAGCAGCAGCTTGAGGCGTTTTGCTGCGGCCATGCTGAGGGACTCTCCGACCAAAGCAAAGCGTCCGAGCTGCTCGGTGAACACACGGCATGTCTCGGCCTCCAGTTGGCAGTAAAAAGGCTCAGACGCCAACTCCTCTCCGAGCAGCAACACATCCTAACGTGCACGAGGGAACAGTTAATGCAGGGCAACACAGGGTGCATAGTGTCATTGTGGGCTTGGAGGCAAGTTTTCAAAGTTTTGAAATCATATTTGACTTTTAATTAATTTATCTCTATCATTGTGCTGATTTATAATTACTTATGTCCATATTAGTCTTGTTAGTGCCTTGTTTGACATGCATTTATGTTTGATATTAATGAACACACTTGTCTCCGAAACCGGGACGTTTACACAAGACAAATAGAATGCCTTAGAATTCATTACGTAAAAATAAATAATACTCTTCTTCCTCATTATCTCTTTGATATGTTGCTGTGTCATTGTGGACATTTTGCTCCAGACAGCTCTGATGACGGTCAGAGCAGAAAGAGATGACCTGGGTCATTAACGTCTCTGTGGCAACTCCGCACCATTTTACACTCGTTCGTTAATCAATTAGCCTGCTTTGACAATTGGATTCACTCTTTTTTAACGCCTATGAAAACACGATAATTAACACCAGGCCCGAGGACACGAGCTGAGTGAAACGTTTTTTAGAGCTGAAAAGTGCAAACTCCAGTATTTCATGAACAATAACAAAAAGCCTTGACATGACTATACACTGTGTGTGTAGGAGGTGAGGGAGAAATCTCCGAAGCTGTTGTTCTTTTTTAACCAGAGCTTTATTACGATCTTCTTATGGCTTCCCAGAGCGGCTTTAATTAGAAGAAAAGGTAAGAGGGAGGCTCCGTAACGAGTGCACCGGTTCCCTCAATCTAATCAACCTCACACGCCTCAGGACCTCCGGCCAGGAAATGACATCCTGCTGATCGATGAAATGAGCCGTTGTGTTCATCAATAAAATTACTATCGACACGAGACGTTTTCACATCCGTCCACTATGAAGACATTTTCGTTCCCCTTCCGAACGTTTTCTTCCCCCCTTACTCTTTTTTTTTCGAAACGTCCCCATTCGGATGGTTCGATATCGACGAGGGACTATATTTCAGCCTTTCTTCCTGTCGCTTTAGACGCTCTCTGGAGAAATTAATTGCTCTAAGGTGGTCTGCTTACATTCGGTGGAGGACGAAGTTCCCCGTTTTCCTGCCTGAGTCTGGGGTACCTGGACTATATTTGCGCCGAGGGATGATTAAAAGTCCTCGTCTAACCTCAGCGAGAGACAGGGCAATTCATTCTGCAGACGCCCCGCCGCTGCCACACCGGGCGGCCTGAATAATTTATGCACAATATCGAACATGAAAGAGGACCTTCACTAGCACTGAACCCCCTCCCCCCCTTTCTGCTTCTTCATCCTTTCTCTCTCCCATCATCTCCCTCCCTCTTCTTCAATCTCCTTCCTGGTATCGCTCTATGGAGGATTACCTGGCGTGTTTGAGGAGCCACAGGACGATGGAGATACGGCTCAAATCCGTGCATGATTCAGTTCGGTAATGAAAATGGAAATAAGTTATATATGCATTTACGGAATCCTCATTGCTAGACATGACGGATTTTATCATCACTGGTGTCCCATTTAAAAAAAAAAAAGAAAAAAAAAGCTTGTCACATCAAGGGTACGTCCTTCCTACTATGAGTCATGGGGACTAGACACTTTCACAGATGCAGTGTTTAGTCCATCTGAATGGAACCCTGGTGTGTTTTCTATCCTGGGGTGTTTTTTAAGGCAGGTTAGAACAGATCACACTGACACCAGACATCGAGTGCTCGTTTGCAATGAGGAAGCGATTTGACTCTGAATTCGACCCGACTGCAGGAAGTGAACAAAACCTGCCTTGTGTTTTGGGTCGCATCATTTCTTTTGTCGATGCGTGGTGCTTTACTGAGTCTAGAGGTGGAACCTGAGCAAAAGGACAGAGCGGCTGTAGCGTTGAGGAAATGCTGTGTGTTCTGGAGATTTGAACCAACCAATGCAATAAAATTCGATTTTGAAGTCAAAATGAACTATTTGTTGTGACTCATTGAAGGTTTAAAGGTCCCATGTTTTACTATTTCATTAACACAAGTTAACATATGTCTCAAAGGTGGGTCAGCTGTAATACCTTTCTGATAAGTCATATCTCAGACCGTTTAATGGCACATGAGAAACAAACCGGGGAGAGGATCTTCTTATGTGATGTCACATTAGGGGTGGCTAATTTAAACCCCAGCCAATAACAAACAAAATAGCATTTTGTTTCTACATACAACACTGGAGACCCATCTGAATATATAAAAATGTCTAATAAGTAAATTTTGCATAATAGATCCCATTAAAGACATAACCGGACCTTAATCGACTCACCTCCCAGGTTCCCTCGTAGGTTTGTTTCTTCAGCCTGATGGCCCAGTGCTCGACGCAGGAATCCGAGCAGTGCTCCATGCTGATGATGACGGGCCGAGTCAGCATGACGCCCGGCGGGCCGCAGCTCACCACCGGACTCAGCAGCGTCTGGCACCCAGCCAAGGGCAGTCTGAGGAGGCAGAAACGTGGGCACGGGGGGGTCACGGGGTCAGTCTACACTCCAGAGTCATGTTCGACATGCTGCGTCCAAGGTCAGAGTCAGCCCTCGAGCCGACGTGGCGAGCAGCCAGCGTTCAGGCCGAACGTCTTACACCGAGGATCTGTTTCCTATTTAACTTTTTCATCGTGTTCGAGATTTTCTATTGCGCTCCGCTTCAAAGCAGCTTGAAAATTGATACTGTTATTACACGGGCCCGTTTTAAATCTTTAATCATGTCCTAGTGGTGTGTGATTGTAAATATATCGCTTCATCTTCTTTTTTTTTTTTGTTTGTTCTCTTATCCTGGTTTTGATTTATGCCCCCTTCCTTTTTCTTTCTTCTTTTTTTTTTCCGTTTAAAAACACTATGATAAAACAGGGCTTGTCTGAGTCTAATACACTAGATAAGTGTATTTCTCTTTTTAAGAGATGTTCCACCTATCTTCTCGGGAAATTAAAAATTTGAAAAATCATTTCAACTTTAAACAGAAAAGTTTAAATAATATTAGACTCCGCCTCTTTAACTGAGACTAACATGCAAAGAAGCCACACCTCCTTCACAGGACACAGTAACCACATTTACATTATGGCATTTGGCAGATGCCCTTATCCTGAGCGACTTACATTTTTTTCTCATTATACATCTGAGCAGTTGAGGGACTTACTCAAGGGCCCAACAGGGACAACTGGGTGGTCGTGGGATTTGAACCTGGGGCCTTCCGAACTGTAGTGCAATGCCTTAACCCTTACCCTGACACAAAGGCCATGCCTCTTTCGCTAACACGATCATGCACTGAGGCTACTTCTATTTCGTTATACCATATCGTAAATATTCACACCTCGTTTCAATGTATAAACACTTGATAAAAAAAAATAAAAAGTCAATCGTTTCGTGAATCGCTTCCTTCTGCACAGCCTGTGATGTTTCTCGGATCACACAGAGCCCGCAGCCGGTGTTAGTCACGCATCTGACCAGGCACACACACATACACACATATACACACAACACAATCACACACGATCCAGTGCAAGGAAACACTTCAATCACACTCTGTGCTGCCTACGGCCTCTTTATCCCCCCCACCTTACGCTCGCTCTCTCATTTCTGTTCTCTGTAAAACTTTTCTGGCAGTGTGTGGAGTGTGGAGGGACCTACCTCACATCGTCCTTCCTCTGCACGGTGAGGTAAATCTCATAGATCTTGCCTCGGGGAATGGCCTCGGGAGGAATGAGCAGGCTGATCCCTAATGCAAATAAGTGCAAAGACAGGAAGAAGCAGGAGCACTCGGTTTTTTATTCCCATGCAGAGGTGCTTTGAGGAAACGTGACCTTCACTGCGTTAATGCAGGCAAGGTAAAAAAAAAAAAAAAAGGCTTTTGGTTTTAAAATTACACATCACTGACACACACACACACACACACATACACTCTCTCTCTTGTGATTTCATAATATGCTCTTTTTACTATCATTAACAAGGAAAGAGCAATGTTATGTTACGTACGCAAGGGCTTTCTGGTGTCTATCAAAAACACACGGCTTTCCATTGATGACTACGAGGACAACGAAGGCATTGATGGATAACAGACACAAAAGCATGGTGATGACATCAGGGTTGAACAGTCTGAAATAACCAAGCACACTTTAGGCAAAAAACAGAAGACGGATGAGACATGGATTCATGGTCATGTTGGGGAAAAGAAATCCAACACACCTGCCGTATAATAACCTGGTATTCGGATCACGATGCCGAAACGAATGTGTTTGTAGCACGAACATGAGTTTTGCAAGTATGTTCTACACCACCCTCTGGGATGAGATGGATCGACGGATCGGACCACAAATTGAACGTAAGACGCCTAAAAGATGCTCAGCTATGAAGCCGAGAATCAGACCTAAAGGCAACCCCATGTTCTGCACCACGGACCTCAAGAAACAAGAAAGTAAAGCTTTAAGACTCGTCTGTTCTGTACCTCTCAGTGGTTTAAATGAGATTAGGGAACTGTCTTCATGTCAACTATGACTGAAGACCTCATCACTAAGCCCTTACTAGGACATTAATTTAAATAAAACCCACCTTCTTTACATTTCAAGTGGTCCTTTCCCTACTTTCCCTTCCTCCCACACACACTTATAAAGGATATGCCGCTGAAGCTAACCAGGCACCAGGGCTTGATTTGGATACCATTTTGCATTTCCGTCCCTTTGGATTTGAGCATGCTTTTGGTTCTAATGCCAAACCAGCAGGTCTGCTTCAAGCAAACTAACTTGTCCAGCCAGTAAAATTTATAATCTACTGAGATTTCAAATCCAAAACCCAGGCCAATCTATGAATTCCTGACAATGATCCGGGATGAGTCTGTTCCCCTGCTGGCGCTGCTGCACCACCGCTTTCTGCACACTGGAAGAGGATGGATTTCTCAGCGTGATTGGAAATCTCTTCCTCATTTCCTCCTCACACGAACTCCTAACACGGCAGACTGATGAGGGTTCGGTCTCTTATTGAGAGAGCTAATTGTCCCAAATAGACTCCACTCGCGCCCTTGGTAGCGGATAAGGTTACAGGCACCATTGAGGCAAACCGATCGGTTTAGTGACGCTCTTTCTCGGGCCACGTTTTTGTTCCCTGAAACAAGCCCGGGACTTGCTAATGTCACCTAATTAGAGCAATTTCGGTCTAGGGAAGCAAAATGATTCACTTCGCTTTTCTGAAAAGGCTTTTATTGTCGTAACGTGATCGTTACGGTGTTGACGGGAGTGCGCTTTCCAGGTCTTTTGTTTACAGAGACCGGTGTTCAGCCGGGCTCTATGCCGCCTCAGCGATCCGTCGTGTAACTCGATCCCCTCTGACGTACAATCATTGGGAAAATCACTATAGTTTAACCTTCCTGCTCTTTTCAACACTCATCATATTTTTAGATTAGCAATATACGCTTACCAACTACGTCAACTGTCTCACGCTACTGTACATACGACTGCCATTTGATTATTTCATCATCATTATCGCTAAGTTAAAAAAGACAGCTAGCGTTACAATGAGAAGTACAATCAGAAATACAGTAACTAGCTGGACAACAGCAATATCAAATGAGATACTTTTCAGTATACAATATTTAAAAAATATATTTTTTTTTAAATGTAAAAAAAACACTATATTGCCAAAAGTATTTGCGATGTTGGTTTAGGACTGGTCATGGGTAGCTCAGTGGATAAGGCATTGGACTACAGTTTGGAAGGTCCCAGGTTTAAACCCCACGCCCACCAATTTGGCAATGTTGGGCCCTTGAGCAAGGCCCTCAGATGTATAATGAGATCTGGATAAGGGTGTCTGCCTAAATGTTGGAACTAATAGTGTATGGTTGTTTTTTCGGGAGTTGGTCTCGGCCCCTTACTTCCGGTGAAAGGAACTCTTAATGCTTCAGCAAGACAATTTCATGCTTCAACCTTTGTGGGAATAGTTTGGGAATGGCCCCTTTCTGTTCAAACATGAAATGCGCTTCTGGAAGAATGGTCAAAAATTCC
The DNA here is from genome assembly GCA_028565275.1 of Leiocassis micropogon. NCBI lineage: Eukaryota > Metazoa > Chordata > Actinopteri > Siluriformes > Bagridae > Leiocassis > Leiocassis micropogon. Next base: position 10,687,516 of record JAOVVA010000026.1, read on the forward strand.
TATAAACACACTGCTAAGAGTTGAAGCTGTTATAGCTGCAAAGGGGGTGGGGTCAACATCATATTAAACCCTATGGATTAAGAATTGGATGTTAGTCAAGTTCATATGCATGCGAAGGCAGGCGAGCGAATACTTTTGGCAGTATAGTTTATCTAAACAGCTAGCTATTCTGACGGTCAGCCATCTCTGATTCCTTAATGTTAAGGAATAAAAAATGTAACATAACGTAAATGAGGCTCTGAAGGGTCCAGAAAGGACATCTACGTGGTCCTTTTGGGATCGCTCCCATTTCTGCCGCTAGTATCGTTCCTTCATTTATCGAACTGGAGGTGTGAGAGTGCGTGAGAATGAGAGCTGTGTTGCATTGCACGAGAGAAAGCGGGGAAAGTGAGAGCGTGTGAACGTGGGGAAGTTAACTCGCGGCCGTGTGACTCACCCGTGCTGGGGATGGTGAGCCGTCCTCCCAGGAAGTTGAAGGTGCCGTAGGAGGTGTGGACGGTGTCTCGCGGGAGCGTCTTGAAGTAGCTCTGGGTGGTGAGGCGGCTGGTGAGGTGTCCGCTCTCGCCGGTCACTTTGCCATTGGCCATGGTGTGCGATCCGTTAGCCAGAGGCTCCAGTAGAGGGCCGTCGCTCAAGGAGAATTTGGGATTCGTGTCATGGCGCGTACGCAACGAGCCCTGGTATCCGGGCGTGGTGAGGTCCGGTTGGATCGTGAGCAGGTGAGAGTTTTCTGTGTAGGAATGAAAGAGAAGCGGTGACCGTCTGACTTTCATACATTCTATACAGGGACGAGGTTTTTAACATACAAATATGCTGCAATATGCTGAACAGTGAAACAGTGCGGAAACAAATCACATTTTCTATGTAATTTGTGGACCGCATCAAAAACACAATACGGCATTATGTTTACGACACAATGGGGCTACGGATTACTCGTCTTCGGGGTTGGCAGGTCTGAAAAGAATAAGAGAAAGATATTTGTTTGGAAAATGGGCTTTAACTACACGCTAACAAACAGAGGTCAATGGGAACACTCATATGCTTGCACACACACACACACACACACACACACACAGACAGATCTGCTTTTCCGAACACTTTAACCCTGATAAGAACTGGCTGGTGGATAAACCGATCCCGCTCAGCGAGCAGCGCTGCGGTCACGCAGATTTTTTTTTAAGGCCAGCTTAGCGGGAGTGTTTCAGAAAATCTCGGCTCGCTTAAGCATGTCCGCGGTGCCGCTCGGCTTTCCACACCACAGCCGTTTTCATTTCTCTGCCGTCAGATTAAAGGGGAAAATCAGCAGGAAGAGCACGACATTATGATCGGGGTGGAAAGAGCGGAGCGTCTTAGCGCGCTCGGATGGAAAATGGCCGGGAGGAAGAATGTCAAAGGTGCTCGCTGATGGACTCGCGCGCTGGCTCATGGCTTATAATGGACTCATTAGCGTACTAATAATAGCCAGGTGATTATGTTTATAAAGTCCAGCTTGTTAGTGTAGTCTACTGTAGTCTGGCAAGTGGAATCTTTCTAGGTGATGTTTAGCTTCTGTAGCAAGTCTTTTGCATTTAATACCGCTTATGTAACAGCTCATTTTTATTTTATAATTACAGTAGCCACATTAAAGAACTTCACTGGAAAAAAAGAAATAAATCTTAGCAAGTGAAATATTCTGCAATCTAGCCAAACCTTTTTATAATTTCTAAGCTTAGTGGTTAGCACTGTCGCTTCACACCTCCAGGGTCTGGGTTCAAATCCCACTTCGGGGTCTGTGTGCATGGAGTTTGCATGTTCTTCCCGTGCTTGGTGGGTTTCCTCCCACACTCCAAAGACATGCAGATTAGGCTAATTGGCGTTCCCCCCTTCCCCTGTGATGGATTGGCACCCTGTCCAGGGTGTACCCCGCCTCGTGCCCTAAGTCTCCTTGGATAGGCTCCGCCCCCCCGACCCTGAATACAGGATGAAGTGGTATAGAAGATGAGTGAGTGAGTGAGTGAGTGATTTTATTTTTATAAATTATAGATGTTGTTGGATAGATTCCAGAATATATCAATTACTAAGATGTAACCTTTTGCAATATTATGAAATATATATATTTTTATTAATTATGCTATAAGTTTTTAAATTAGTTTAAATATATTGTACATTGTTTTGTCCATCCTTTGTTTTTCTAACACCAGTGATAACCTTATTATCTAGATATATTTATCTATATTTAACAGCAAATTTGGTTTATAAAATACATTTTTAAAATCCATAATTGCGCATAAACATTCCCTTTTTTCCCCCAGATCCCTGAATTTATTTAATGTCATTTACATGCTTGTGACGTTACCCATGTCAAAGATTATTTTGAAAATTTATGACATTTCATAAATAAAATTTTATTTTATTCATTTCTGAAATGAAAACACACATCACCATCACCACAAATTTAAGGCAGACGCGTGTCATATGCAAATGATTCAAACTGAAGAAAAATACACAATTGGATAAATAAACCTGTATGTGATGTCACTCACTAAGACACAAACAAAGACAAAGGATGAAAGGCTCAGAGGACATGAGCGACACTGAGAACACAGAGGCGGTTATAAAAGAGAAAGGGTATCGTACTGCAGCGCTGTGCCCGGTCCGGTGCCCACACACCTGGCATGGCGGGTTTGATGCCCACAGGCTGGAAGCCGGTCGTGAGGATGGATGAGTCGGCAACGTCCGCATCCAGCCCTTCCTTCTTCCTCCGATACACGAGGACCAGGACCACCAGCAGCAGAGTGAGACACAGCGCCACGGCAACGATGCCCACGTAGAGAGCCACGTCCTCCGCACCAGACACGGCTACACACACACACACACACACACACACACAGAGAGAGATGCATTAAGAGCACATTTCCCTATTGGCGTAAACACTAGTGCTTTATTACAGACCATATTTTTGCCTCTTGTTCCGCTGTTTAATGTTTATTTTAACAGTTGTTTAGCCTTGCGGAGTCTATAATGTGCAATTTCCTGTTTTATTATTCTTTAATATCGGTAATCGAGAATAAATCCGCAGCCTGTACGGCCGGCTCATTTCAAGGGAAAGAAGCTAACGTGTGGTCATAAATGTCCCAAGAAGTCAGATGATGCGGTCACGGGCTAATTTGCGAATGATCAATTGGCTCCCGAAAACATGGAGAAGGACGAGTTTCCAAAGAGAGACAGAATTAAAAATAATACAGCTGTCTTATGCAATCATTTATTTCTTATATGGGACCAGAATCCACCTATCGACTTATTTACAAATCGATTTTTCATGAAGATTTCAGAGAAAATGAAGAAAATAAGTATTCAGGAAACGGATGTTATTTCCAGGTGCAATAACTCACTTTTATTATTGTGATACTCACCGAGGAGTGTGTTTAAAAATGAAAAAAAACAAAACAAGAAGAAAGCGTGTGTTCTGTACAGATGAAACACATCCCACGTTTTGCGAAATCGTATTAACAAGCAGATTATTTATAGCAATTGATATAAACGTCCCATAACGCGAAGCTCTAAAGAAAGTCCAACCACACAAAGACACTGAGACAACAAACGTGTCTCGGCTCATCGACTACACTTGGAATAAGTGGAGAAGTAAGATTCCCTTTACAGCACTAGTTAACACTCACAAATCAGCATCAATACATAGACGTGACGCAATGAAAAAAATGAACACAACGTTAATTGAAGTCTCTTAATGAACGATGTAATTAAACAATACGATGCCATTACCCAACCCGGCTGAACTGAGATCAGTGATGGAAATGTAACAACTCCATCCAGACTTATTAACTCCACCAATTAACCACCAAGTGCAGATTAATTAAAGTTCTAAATGTAGTCCTGGATGGAGGAAGCATTAGTTCCAGCAGGTCCTCATTACGTAGTTAGCGTTTAAACAACCATCAGATTACAGCTACAGGTTTTTCTTTTAGGAGTTTAAGGCGTGTCTCGATTGAATGTGTCTCATTTATTCTCTTGCTGGAATAAATATATATCCTCTCTCGCGCCATGTCGGCGTGACATTAGCTCATGTGAGGGGTTTCCAAGAAGCAAACTCTTTTTATCAGTGTTTACTTCAGACTCTAATCCACTGGTTTCCTCCAGCTGAGGAAAGAGCACCAAGTGGCTCAAACATCAAACCGATCATAGACGAGACTGAATCCCTGGAGGCGGTCATGACACAGAAGGCGGGATTTGTCTGGAAAGATAGGGCTAACCAAACCTCGAAGCGGGCGCGGTCTCAACTGGTGATGAGACACGGATTCATCACTGCGGGCCTGAGAGTATGGAGCGGAAACAAGCATCAGAAAAAGTTCAACAGTCAACCATCAGATGGAAAATTTTCCGGGATTCTTAAGGGCCAGAAGTATTGGAACATGATCAGGAAAAAAGGTTCAACGATCAACAGTGCTTGTTACAGTGAGACGTTTATTAAAGAGCTGACACCTAAACTTCAGATTGAACACAGAGGACGTCCGCACACTTCTGTCCACACTGTCGACATTGTCCCTATAGTCCTGATCGCGCTCCGTCAGACTTCCACCTGTTTGTTCCCCTGAAAGCAGGACTACGAGGACGAAGATTCACTTCTGATGAAGAAGTGAAGACAGCGGTGCATTCGTGGCTCGCGGCTCAGCCGTAAACATTTTTTAATGTGGGAATACGAAGGCTTTTTGCCCGAAGGAGAAAAAAGCAAGATGGACCGATGGACATCGAAAAGCATGTCCTTGCTTTTTGAACAATTATGTATTTATCTTTTCTAACGGTTAATCAAAATACATACTACAGTGAGAGTGCGGATAATTTTCGACTCGCTCTAATAGTGTTCTAAATTAACTGTTGTAATAAAATTTAAAAAACTAAAAATAACGTACAATGAGATGTGGTTTACTGGATCAAGCTGCTAAACAGTGAGCATAAACTCAACCCCTCTTCTGCGCACTCTATTCTACTAGACTTGCCATTTTCTCATCCATAAGTCATCCTATTCATCATAATCTTTTTTACTTTTCATTTTAAAGCAGATTCTTGCTCTTACGTTACATCATATTACGTTTGACAGCAAAGGCACAATTTTCTTCTTCAGTCCTCATTTGATATCAGTTGCTTTTTTTCAGATTTAAAGGAAAGCTCTCGTGCTGGTATTTTAGATTTTTTTGTGTTTAACTTGAAGCAGTGGCGTCTTTCGAGTTTTTCCTTAAAACAAAAATCTAGGGATGTTTTCATACTTTTTTTCCCAACTATAATAAGCACTACGACACACACACACACTGTAACCATATCAAAACAATACATTTGCAAGTATTCACTGGTATCGGCTAATTAACTAAAGTAGCTTGCTTTCTAGATTTGATTTATTATTCTGAGTACCGCAGAGGAAATACACATTGGAGAATCGCAATAATTTCTGTTGCTGGTGTGACGAGACAGATTAAGTAAGGCATCGCATTACGGACTAGTGAAGATACCAAAAAATATACACTACACACCTTCTACACACCAGGGTCGTTCCTGAGTGTTTATTTCTTTCTACACTGTAAAACATTGCTGAAGGCGTTTATCCATAATATACAATAATCTCCTTTGAACAGTATTGATATTGAGATGTATATCTGCTACTTCTGCTCTGTAAATCTTCATAACGGCTCTAATCTGAGGTGCTATTTGAGGTTAATTGGTGATTTCTGAGGCTGGTGACTCTAAATGAACTTCTCCTCTGCAGTTTTGGTCTTGCTTTCCTGGGAAGGTCTTCATGAGAGACAGTTTCATCATGGTGCTTGATGGGTTTTGTAAATATACTTGTTCTTGTAAGAACTGTTCCAGAACAGCTGGAAGACCTTCATGTCTTAAACTAACAACTGACTGTTTGTGTTGTTGTTACCCCGGGCCGTGCTAGCTAAGTGGTTAAGAACTTCTGGCTTCAGTTCAGAAGGTCTCAGGTTCAAACCCCATGACCAACAAGTTGCCACTGTTGGACCCTTAAGCAAGGCCCTTAACCCTCAACTGCTCTGACGTATAATGGGACAAAAATGTAAGTCGCTCTGGATAAGGGTGTCTGTCCAGTGCCGTAAGTGTTACTTAATTATATAATGCCATCTGTGTTACCTTATAGTTCTGGAAAAAAATCCAATATTGTTCTGGAATGTAGAAAATAAATATACAAAAAAACATTGAATTAGAAGGTGTACAAACTTTTGACATGTACTGTATCATTTTTGTTTTTTTTTAAAATACAAAATATAATGATCTTAATTCAATGTGTTTTGAATCTCTCTCTCTCTCTCTCTCTCTCTCTCTCTCTCTATATATATATATATATATATATATAACTACTCAGCAAAAAAAGAAAATGTTGTAAAAATCCATATAACTTTACAGATCTTCATTGTAAAGGGTTTAAACAATGTTTTCCATGCATGTTCAATTAACCATAATCAATTAAT
>JAOVVA010000026.1:10697254-10714231 GCA_028565275.1 Leiocassis micropogon
ATCTTATAGCATGTGTCAGCGCTTTACACTCACGCTCGGAGACGAGGAGTCGTTCATCCCAAAGCAACACATACACACACACACACACACACACACACACACACACACACACACACATCCTCAATCCCATTATCCTGATTAAATGGAATTAAATATCAAACTCAATAGAAAGGAAAGTTCGGGATAGAAAACTTTGAAGACCTGAAACAAAATAATCAGTTTTGTGTGTGTGTGCGTATCTGTCTCTCTGTTATTCAATCTGTGTGCGTGTGTATGTGTGTTTGTCCTCAATAGTGTGCATGTGTCAGTACAGGATGTGTGTGTGTTTGTATCTGTGTACATCTACATGTGTGTGTGTGTGTGTGTGTGTGTGTGTTCTTGCATAAGTCTTCCTGTATCTACCTGTACGTACATTTGCATCTGTGTCTCTGTTTGTCAATCTATGAACCTGTGTGTGTGTGTGTGTGTGTGTGTGTGTCTTTATTAGTGTGTATCTGTTTATATCTCTGTGTGATTGCATGCACGTGTGTGTGTCTGTCTGTCTGTATCTACTGTAGTATGTGTTTATCTGTCTCTCTGTTAGTCAATCTGTGTGTGTGTGTGTGTGTGTGTGTGTGAGTGTGTGTGTGTTTGAGTGTGTGTGTGTGTGTGTGTGTGCATATTTGTGTTTGTCGTCATCAGTGCTTCTGTATGTGTGTACAAATTGTGTGTCAGATCTGTATGTGTGTGTGTGTGTTTGTATCTGTGCACATCTGTGTGTGTGTGTTTCTGCATCTGTGTGTATGTATCTTTTTATATTTGCATCTGTCTCTCAACATGTTAATCTGTGTGTGTGTGTGTGTGTGTGTGTTTATTAGTGTATATCTGTTTATATCTCTGGGGTCTTGCATGCATGTGTGTGCATCTGTCTCTCTGTTAGTCAGTCTGTATGCGTGTGTGTGTGTGTGAGTGTGTGTCATCATTAGTGTGTATCTGTGTATGTGTGTGAGCACTGTATTTGTGCGTGCACGTTTGTATCTGTGTGTGTGTGTGTGTGTGTGTTCCTGTATCTATGTACATTTGCATTTCTGTTCAGCAATCTCAGAATGTGTGTGTGTGTGTGTGTGTGTGTGTGTGTGTGTGTGCGTGTGTGTGTGTGTGTGTATATCTGTCTCTCTTTTAACTCGTACCTGAGCATGTTACTGTATTTTCATGTTTTTTATATCAAACACAAAGATATAAACACCTGACAGTTTGGACTTTGTGAGGACATTTGTCTGGTCCCCAAAAAGCAGGTCTGCGTTTTTACCTTTTCTTTTTTTTCTACAGCTTTTATTTTGTTTATATTTGATTTTGTATAAAATGTATGTATGTACTGTATGTATACAGTATATGTTTATGTTTACGCCTGGTTACTGGGATTCAGGTTCAGGTTAGATTTATAGAAGGAAGAAGGTCCTCAGAAGGATAGAAAAAAACAACTAGTATGCATCTGTGTTTTTATGTGTGTGTGTGTGCGTGTGTGCGTGTGTGTGTGAATAACGCAGACCTCAAGACTCTTACTGAAGCTCAGCTACTTCTCGCTGGTGACGCAATGAACGCGGTATTGTCTGAGTACCTCACATACAAACAGCTTTGTTTTGCTTTAACAATAGTCAAGTTGTTAAAGGAAATAATTCAATCGCAACTCAGCCACCAACTCCGCCAAACCACATTATCAACAACAACAAAAACAACAACAACAGCAGCATCTCCATCACAATTAAGAGAGCTGCCAATTGCAGATACGAATGCCAACATCAGTCTAATTAACCCTCATCCTAGTTGTTAATCGCACCCTTAATCGCAAAGTCTAAATAAATATCATCGCCGCAGTCAGTCTGGAGTTTGACTTCTTTTATCGGAAACAGTCGAAGCGTAGGAAGGTGGGAAGAAGTGCATCACTTTACCTTTTAATGCCATGTTTATATTTTAAAAAAGCTTAACTATACTGCATGGGTACCTCGGCATACGAATGTGTACGAAGCATACGAGCGACTGATCCGAACCGAACCAAACGCCGTACGTCCGGGAGCCGTCCAAAACTTGTTTGCGTCAGTGGAAAGTCAAGCAAAGCGTGTTCTCAAATTTCTTTGTGGATTTTTGTTGCATTTTGTGTGAGATTTAGTGAAGCCGTAGCACTACGGGTCCCAAGAATGTGAGCGAAGACGGTGGCAAGAACTTTGAACTGCAACCTTGCACACTATTTTACCTATAACTGGACAAGGTTCTATATTACATTTCAACTCTTCTATATTTCATTTTATTATATTTTATTATTTTATTATATTTTTCTATATTATTTTTATTCTATTATTTTATTTTCATTATTTTATTACTTGTACATAATGTAAATTTAAAAGTCCTTTACAGGCTAAAGTCTATTTCCACATTTCTCTTATATTTCAAAGTTGTAAAATTCTCTTATTTCTCTTACTGTATGTCATACTGAAACTTTCTTTTTGAAATTTTAGGTCATCAGCAGTCGTATAATCATTTCACTTCCTATCATACTGCGTATGACGACTGTGTATGTGACGAATAAATTTGAATTTGAAGAAGCAAAGGGAGACACTTTCAGTTTTGCTAAAAAAACAGCCGCTGCCCAGAGAAATCATAAATTAAGGATAAGTAAGGTTTAATGTACTATTTATTTTATATTTTATTTCTTTTACATGTCTTTTCTAAATTTCTGGATGTTTTTTTATACGCAAAAATATGATGACAGCGTTGGAATTTGTTAACATTTTGTTTGGTAATATTTTCAGGGTGGCTGGAACAGATTATCTGCATTTACAATATTTCCAATGGGAAAATGCGTTTCGCAATATGAATTTCCGCTTTGAGAACCCGCCCCCTGAAATGCATTACATTCGTATGCAAAGGCACCACTGTGTGGTCGCCTTGCACCTTCAGGGTCAAGGGTTCGGTTCCTGCCTTGGGGTCCGTGTGCATGGGGTTTGGAGATGTTCCTCCCATGTTTCGTGGGGTACACCGGTTTCCTCCCACAGTCCAAAGATGTGCAAAGATATACCTATTGCCCCGAGTCCCCTGGGATAAACAGGTTCCTGTGACCCTGTACAGAATAAACGGCATAAAGAATGTATAAAGAGAGTTCTTGCTTAGCCAAACATGTTTCGGTATGCACATTAATTCCCTGAATATGGTAGATGTGTGTGGTTAATTATTAATTAATAAATGCATAAACGTCTTGCTGGAATTCCAGATCAGGCCGTGTGTAAAGCAGGATCTAGGTTATGTTTTGTGGAAGCTATGCGAAAGGGTCGGGCTCTCGTGGGAAACTCGTGCTGCTACACTCGAGTGTGTCTTTCACATCCGATACAGCTGCAACTCGATCTCTTTCTCTCTTTCATAGATGGCATTGGTGGGAGAGAAAGAAGGAAATACGATTAACAAACAAGTGAAAGGCTTCTGGGGGAGGGATAAATAAAAACGCAGGAATCTATACATCCTGCAGGAAGTGTGTCTCTCACACATGGCTTTTCCACGGGAAACTGAGCTGCAACTGGAACTCTACCTGCGCCGGAGTGTGTGAGAAAGAGATAGCGAGTGAGAGAGTGATGACGAAGGCTTTAACAGACAGAGAGAGAGAGAGAGACTACAGGTGCCTGGGACGGATAAGGCGAAATAAAACCCGGCACCCTGCTGAGAGCCCGTACACACAGCAGCGAGGTTTAGAGCTGATTTCATGTGTGTGTGTGTCTCGCACATGAAAGCGGCGTCACTGTTGACAGCAAGGGAAAGGTCTCGGTAGAATTAGCAATATTGGTGCTAGCAGTTCAAAACAGGCTGAGGGTCACTTCCTGTTCAGGTGTAATCAGGACAGACCACTAGGTTCAAAAACCGACTATGCATAAGACACCTGTCCTGGTGCTTTCTCTCTTTTTCAGGTAGTCTTTGTTCAGAACACAAGCTCCTTGAACTTATCAGAGCATCAGGAGGCCCACGTTTTTATCAGAGCCAGCAGGTGTCACGTGGAGCCCCGTTCCTCCAGGCTAGCTACAGACTCGTCTCAAGGAGCTATTGATTTTTTTGCGCAAAGGCCGATAATTGAAAGGATGTCCATCATTCTGTAATTGACAGAGCTAATCAGGTTTTATAATTGGATAGATTCCACCTAATTCAGCAGTGCGGCAGTGCTCCCCAGCTCCTCTTTCGCTCTCGCCCTGTCTCTGTTGCACCAAAAATTTCATTTCCGCTCAGGTAGGAACTGATCTTAAATTCTCTGCTTGCCCGGGCTGTTTCTTCTTCTTGCTCTAATCTCCACACAGCTCAGTGACTGTAACATAATGGAGACCTAGGCCCTGCAGTGAGACAGCTGTCTGGAGGTGGAACAGCCTGGCCGAGTGACTCACGCTACAGAGAGAGAGAGAGAGAGAGAGTGCAGAAGAGACTTTCGCTTCTAAGTTCCCTTCAGTGCATCTTGCATCATCTTACATTTTTATAAAACCTGCCTAGCTTCTACCTCTAAATACCATGCAGCATTCAAAAATAACACCTCTGCAGCACACCGCGTAAACCGAAGACTCTTCAAGTCACTGGCCTACTAAAGCCGAATTCTATACCAGACCTAGCGTTTTCCATGCTGGATTATACAGTGGAGATTCTCTAACAACTCAAATTGACTTACAAGTCCTACATGATCGGCATAATAAAGATTTGCTATTACGTAGCTCAGTTAAAAGCCACAAATACGCACCAGTATATACAGTATGTGTGGCTTTTAACTGAGCTATGTAACAGTGTGTAGACTTTAAGATTTTAATAAAACATTCAGTTTTCAGTTAAAAATTTTGTATGCTTTCAGAATTTTGTCAGCTATTTTTTGTTAGCAATAGAAAATAGCTGTAGATACCTTCCTTTGTGCCTTATTGACTTTGACAGCACAATCATGTACAAATTAGACATGCAAAAGCCCAAACATTTGAATGTTACATCTACAAAAACCTAAAATGTTTGCAAAAGACCAAACATGAATGTTTTGTCAGTGAAAGCCCAAAATGTGATTGATTGTGCAATCCCAAACATGTAAACCTCAAATGTGTGAAGGTTGTGTCTGTGAAAGACCAGATATGTGAATTCTATATCTCCAAAATGTGAATGTTACACCTGCAAAAACCCAAATGAGTGGATGTCATGTCTGCGAAAGCCCAAATTGTGAATGTTGTTTGCAAAAACCCAAACATGTAAATGTTATGTCTGCAAAAGCCCAAAATGTGAATGTTATGTCTGCGAAAGCCAAAATTGTGAATGTTGTTTGCAAAAACCCAAACATGTAAATGTTATGTCTGCGAAAGCCCAAATGTGTGAATGTTATGTCTGCAAAAACTCAAAATGTGAATTTTATGTCTGCGAAAGCCAAAATTGTGAATGTTGTTTGCAAAAACCCAAACATGTAAATGTTATGTCTGCAAAAGGCCAAATGTGTGAATGTTTTGTCTGCAAAAATCCAAAATGTGAATGTTGTTTGCAAAAACCCAAACATGTAAATGTTATGTCCGCAAAAGCCCAAAATGTAAATGTTACAGTATGTCTGCAAAAACCCAAATTGTGAATGCTATTTGCAAAAACCCAAACATGTAAATGTTATGTCTGTGAAAGCCCAAATGTGTGAATGTTATGTCTGCAAAAACCCAAAATGTGAATGTTATGTCTGCGAAAGCCCAAATTGTGAATGTTGTTTGCAAAAACCCAAACATTTAAATGTTGTCTGCAAAAACCCAAAATGTGAATGTTATGTCTGCGAATGCCCAAATTGTGAATGTTATGTCTGCGAAAGGCCAAATTGTGAATGTTATGTCTGTGAAAGGCCAAATGTGTGAATGTTATTTAAAAAATCCCGAATATGTGATCGTTATGACTGAAACATAGCAAGCAACATTTTCTCATTAATTAAAAACGCGCTTTTTTTTTGCAGTAACTTATGATGCGCATCCATTCTGACTATTTAATGTCTTACTTGCTCTCCTTCATTATCCTTTCAGAATAGGTATACCATATGCTGTGTGTCGAATAAAAGCCCCGTATGGGATAAAATTTCTCCTAAGCCCTAGTAGTTTTTTACCACAGGCGTCTGATGAAAACATGATCAGGAATGTAACCAATACCACACAGTCCACAGACCCTACCTATACTGAACTACAACAGTAACAGGATCTGGATGAGCTGACAGTAGGCTAGAGATTAATTGGTCCAATTTCCCCTGAAAAAACTGCTTGCTTCACATTCCCTTCTAGTGAAAGTAGTAAAATCTATTGGCGAAGAATATAGCTCAACTGGGAAACACTACAATCATCCTTAATAAGATATGAGCACCATATATCTTATACCGCTCTTGAATTCTTGATTCTCATAGGTCATTAAATAAGGAAGAAAACACACATACAAAAAAAAAGAAAAACCCTCTGGGGTGGTAAAAGTTTCATGTTGAGGCATCATTCCACTTTGTCGTTGAATATATTTTTAGAAACCCTGTCCAATCATGCAGAAAAAAATTATACAAACCCAAACCCCATCTAGGCATGGAAATTCAGATTCCCATCATGAACGAAATCAATGGCTCGTTCTCCATACCGAGTTACATCCAAAGTTCATATTTGACATTTGGAAAAGTTCTCTACACAGAGACAGATTGTGCAGAATTGACTGTCAAGCCTGATCAATGAGTAGAATGGACAGAAATTTATATTTAATGTCCGTTGGGAACAGTCTTTGAAAAGAATTATAAAGTGTACCCAACTAGAGCAACGGGTCGCCAGTTCTTTTAAATCACACCAATCTCTCTTTCGCAGAGGCAGAATCAATACCAGTCTTCAACACTCACCAGTGGCTGCACGCTTGCACATTAAAATCAAGCCTACCAGAACATTGTACAAAACTCAACAGGAAGCCCATCTACCCCTGGGGGACGGCCCACTGCCATTTGAAAAGCAGCAGACTTAAGTTCTCGTATGGTTAAAGAAAGATCTAAAGCGGTTTTATCTTCTGGAGACAGCTTCGGTACATCAGACGATAGCATTTGTGAACGCAGCAGCACTCCCCAGAATTTCCCCAAGGCGGATGAAGCCTGGCCATTAGTCATGAACAAAATACACACTTGTTTACTTTTCTTTACAAATGCTTTTCTAACCCAACAAAGAGAGATGCTTTCATGCTTCCGTTTCTAAGAAAAATTCTCATAAACCGAGATCCCATGGCAGCCCATTTTACTATACTCTGCAATGCAAGCATATCTCCTCTCAGTTGTAAAGCACTTATTGTTTCTTTACCATGATATTGCCATATTCAAGCACTGCTAACAGTGTTTTTATCTCCAGTGGCCCATACAGTGGTTGAATAACCGTATTTTTTCCTACCATTTCAAATAACTTGATCTTCCAGCTCGAGATCTCCAAGGTGCAACAAATAAATGTGGGGTGGTACAGTTGTTACTGTTGCCTCCTCACCGCTCCACGTTCCCCTGATCGATCCTGGGTTCGGGTTACCGTCTATGTGGAGCCTTACAGTACATTTTCTCCCAGTGTCTACTCTGAGTTTCGTCCAGGTTTTGTAGTTTCCTTCCACCTCCCAAAACATGCCTACAGGTGGACTCCAAGGGCGTTTTTTCACACTAACCAGGAACGACTGCGTTGCGATCCCTCCCTCCCCCGTCCCCTGCTGGACAGTGTTCACATTATTTTTGCTCACCGTCCTCGGGGACACTTGTGTATTTACACTCTCCAATAAAGCAGGTGGCAGTATGCACCTACTTGGTTTGTGAGCTGCCAATAAACACAAGAGAAAAAAAGAACGAGGACGTTAACCTTCACGCTACGCCTAATATTATTGATATTCCAGGAAAAGATGTCCAGAGCAACGCTCTCGTCTTACTGTATCGGTTATGGCTGTGTAGGTCAAAGGATGAGATTGTCAAGTGCTATTCGCACACGGAGATATCAGACGAGACTGACTGGCACTGATGATGCCGTGCCTAACCTCGCTCTCCTCCCGTTCACAGATATACTTGACTTCCATAACTAATTCGATCCGTGCCGGACTATGCCTTATCTTTGAAACGTCTTGTTCCAGTAGATTCGGGTACGGTACTGATCAAAATGAACCAGACTTTGGGGTCCCGCGTTCTTGGAAATTATCCCTGAGCCCTAACGTGAAAATGCCCTAAACTGGTCCTATTGTAGATGTTGAGTAATGTACGTGGGTATGTGGAAGATGCCCTGCAATGGACTGGTGTCCCATTTAAATTCTATTCCAATATTATAACCTAGTCTTCCCCTGACCATGAAAAAAAGTAAAAAAAAGCTCAACCTATCCTTTATTACAATATACTGTATTTTTTTTCAAGAATTTAGCACCAACTCATTCCACAACCTGGAGACATCAAAACACTGGTATGTGTGATCCTGTAAGTCTTAGATTAAGTCAGAATTATATCTTTTACTATTCCTTGATCCAATTTTGTCTTAATCGTTTAAAGAAACTAGTTTAGGCATTATGAGGTATACACTTATACACTAACCTTGGCATGAACCAGAAACATTAAACCAGATGAGAAAAAAAAGAAGCTATGTATGATCTAAAATTTGTGGGTCAGTAATAGCATCCCTTTCCACAAGCTGTGTTTCGTTGTTAACGACATAATACTTTTCCTGCAATAAATGCTTTTTCTCTCAGCCTTGAAAAATTCTGCAGGATCAAATACACAGATAGCCAGGGTCACATCCTTATTCTCCCTGGTAACAATCCATTAAGTTGTGTGGAGCTATAGTACGTATATGCATCTGCTATCTGTGGTGATGGTGTTTCCAATGAACAAAAATTCCTGACTCTGAAAGGAAAAAGGAACTTAAAAATTACTCAACAGTGTCCTTGACTTTTAGCCTCAATCCCACGTTATGAAAAGAAATGGAATAATGTTTTATTCTTTTTGCATCACAGCAACATGTTGCTGTCTTTGCCGATCTGAGATACAACAGATGGGCCCGAGAGGCCCGAGAGGCTCCATTGACTCAAAACAGAAGGATGAAAAGATCTAGAGAGGAACCATCATTGAAGAGTGGTAAATCACCGTATTCACATTGCCGCCTCACATTTTACTAGGCTTTTATCCAAAGCGACTAACATTTGATAAACAAAATAAGGGTCTTGCTCAAGGGCTAAACAGTCACACCCAAGCAGTGATAAGATTAAAACTTTACATCCTTCCAATCAGCAGACACCTAAACCAGTGGACCACATCCACCATCTAATCATCATAGTATCACCTTCAGCTGGGTTATTCATTCCTGATATGCAACACACTCTCTTATTACACCGCAGAACCTTCCACATTTCCTAAATTTCAGTCTCTTATTAACTTTTTAAGACTCCTTCTAACTACTGCTTGCTCCCTGGCTTGATTTCTCTGCACTGTGAACTCTACTAGAGCACCATTCCCTGGAAGCCATCGCGAAGACTTGATTATTCAATGTTAATGGCTACTGTCTGCATTCCAAATTCAGATTTTAACACCAACTAACAGGAACCCGGGTTCAGAAAGAATGAGTAAGAAATGTAACGGGGGGCTTAAAAGCAGTCAGTAACATCCTTGTGTTCTACACACAAGCAGAAAAAAAGGAAAAACAACAGGGTACCCTGATCTAGGAAGAACTTTCTAACAGATCACACTCCCGCTCCATCACTACTAGGGAAAAGCCTTCACTCACACTGACAGGGCATTAAGACACACTCCCCAAGAGGCTTTCCAACCTACAGGACTGAGTTAAAGAACCTTTCTTTTGGACTTGGCAAGATCTCGTTTCGATTCACGGCTGAAAGATGGTGGTCCAAACTGGAGTCGGACTGCAATGGGGTCATCCGTTCCTCTACCTGAGAGTTAACGCGATGAGGACCTTTTGTAAAGAGAATCGTTCTCTCTGATAAATATGAGCCAGCGAATACCTCGGGCGTTATCGGAGAACATTCGTCATGAGGAGGTAGAGATTTTTCATCCCTGAGGCTAGCAGTGGTCTTTGGTGTCAAGATGAATAATGGCGTGCTCTTCGGTTCGTGGAAATATGGCTATTAAAATCTTCACCATGAACGGGTGACCACCGCGGTGGGTCTGCATAATGCAATCTCTCGCATGCTCCGAAACCTAGGCTGGAATAAAGCGGATAGATCAATTTTGGACAAGGAAATCAATTAAACTTCCACCTGTTGAAATCGGCACGAAGCTCTTTTGCTCGCAAGGCCAGGTTAGAAGGTTACCGTGCTATTTCAAACACGCAATTACTGTTAGACTACGAGAAACGGGTGCTTGTACTGTCTTCATTAGTGCTGTTGCATAAATGAGGGCGGTGATGAAGGGCTTCCTCTTTCAACTCACTCCCCCCCAATCACCAGCCTAATGCCCTCCAACACCTGGCCTTGATTCACTGCCTGGCCAACGGCCAGCCCATTAATTAACCTCACGTGCAGCACAGCGGTTAAAAGCAGGATGTTATGTTGGCACCAAAGATTCCTGCTGCTTGACAGAAACACAGGCATAGTGCCTGCTTGGGAAATGCAGACGCTGCTGCTCTGACACGAGGCGTCCCCACAACAAGGCTTTGAGCAAACAGTCAAGCCTCCTTCCCTGCCCCGAGCTCCTTCCGAGGGAGAAGACTAATGCCGCTGCCTTCAGATCATGCTGGCACTTTAGTTTATTTTTATTCTGGAAAATATAGCAGGAAGTGGCCCATGACGAATCCTCTTGGGCTGAAGGCTCGTGCACTCTCTCTCTCTCTCATACACACTCTCTTCACTTGTGGTTTGGAGCTCTGGGAGCAGGCTGAGTCCACAGTCTTTATTTGCCTGAAAGTTTCCCTGAGCAGCTAATTATAGCCAAAAAATAGGAGTGATGGTGCAGAGAGGCCAGAGGCAGCAGGATTTCTGCTTATTGCGATATATCACAGACCTATTGTCTTGGACAGTCATTGACTGGGAACAGATTGCAACAAGAATCACTGTGTGGCTGTCCTGCCATTCTGCTTCGCTGAGGAAATGATAATAAAAAAAAGAAAAAGGAAGAAGAATAGTCAAGGTGGAAAGTTAAATCTGTCGATGTGGAGAGGTGTCTGGGAAAAGAGCAGATGTACAATATCTGCAACAAAATGGCTTGCACAGGGAACGGTACGAGGATTAGTCAAAAATGATCCGCACTACGGTTATATTAAAACTTCTGTTGGTCTACACTTCACTGTTCAAAGCAAAAGACTGTCTCCTCAGTCACTGCTGTGCAGGTGTGAAATCAGTTCATATGTAATTTGTGTAAAATGGACGTCGCAATTCTGATTTAAATGAAAGAAGAGCAGCGTGCAGTGTTTCATTTTTTGCAGTCTGAGAGTGTACCTGGTGCCGAAACAACACACGGAAGTGCTTAAACAGAAGAGTTTGGATATCTGCACTCAAAATTTGGAGCAGTACTCTAAGGAAGGTGAACGTTTCTTAAAGAGAATCATTACTGGTGACGAGACACGGGTTCATCACTACGAGTCAGAGAGTAAACGGTAAGGAAACATCCTCACTCACCGACCGAGAAAAGGTTCAAAAGTCAACCATTGGAAAACAGTTTTCTGTATTGGAACGTTATCAGGAAAAAGGTTCAACAGTCAACAGCGCCTCGCTACAGTGAGACGCTTAGTGAAGAGCTGAAGCCTAAACTTCTGATTAAACACAGAGGACTGATATCCAAGGAGGTCGTGATTCCGCATGACGATGCACATTCGCACACTTCTGCCCACACTGTCGACACTGCAAAAGCAGTGGTTTAAGGCATCCTCCCTATAGTCCTGATACCGCCCCATCGGACTTTCACCTGTTTGGTCCCCTGAATGCAGCTGTGAAGACAGCGGTGCATTCAGTGGCACCCAGATCAACCTCAATCATTTTGTAACGAGGGAATACAAACGCCTGTTGACGGATGGACAAAGGGTGTTAAAAAAGCAAGGAGATTACGTCAAAAAATTATATGCTTGTCTTTTCTAAAATTTGATAAAAATGAATTCTACAGCCAGAGTACGGATAATAATCAGAATCAGATAGGTTGATTATTTTCCGAAAAACAGCATGTCCCTAAATGTTTTTTACTCCTCACCTAAAACTATTTAGAGACTATCACTGGATCTGTGATTCTGTAGACATCTGACAATAGCTTGGTGATACATGCCGAGCAGAAGCGCGCAGCCTCGTGCCCTTGGACACGGCAGCACCACTGAGCGATTGATTCAATCCAGCAGTCGATGCTGTATACTTTGCAAGTGTGTGATGGTGTGATGTGATTAAAACAGGGCTCTGTATGCGTGTGTGTGTGTGTGCGTGCTAGTCTTCAGTGACTGCAGCAGATGAAAACAAAATGAAAATAGGTGTTCACTAAGCCTCCATGCTCGGCTGACTGTAAGATGAGATTGCGTTATGGGTTACACTGATTTAGCACCAGGGAGCTTGAGCTGAGGAGATTTAAAATTCTTGTAGTCCTGGAGATTCAATTCCTGTAGTATTTTTTTTTCCCCCCTTCTTTTTCTTAAAAAAACACCAGAGCTGGGCTATTGCTCAACCAGGGAAATAGCGAGCGTCTACTGTAGCGTAACTCGTTTAGCATGCGCTACAACTCCCATGTCATGGCTTGGATTCTGCATACTGATGAACATCCTTACCTTCGCAGAACCGTAGTGTTTCTAGAAGTCAATAAATAATTACTGCGCAAGGGGAGGGTTCATTGGTTAAGGTTTTAAGCTTAAGAGATTGGAAGTTTTACGCCGTCTCAATTGTGAGTCGTTTTTATTAAAGTGTCCTTAAGTACTGAATGTACATTTACACATGGGTTATTTACGGCGTTATGAAATTGTTAAAGTTTGGGAGGCTGAAGCCCCCCCTTTTTTTTTCTTGGTAACTTGTGAACTCTCATCTTTCTCTTTGTGATTTAATTTTTCAATCACATCCAACATCCAATATTTAACAGCACCTGACTTTTCAATCTTGCAAACAAGAGTTGTTAGTTGGGGGATTGGCTGTCTGGCTACATAGTGCTAAGTTGACGCTTCCCAAAGCTTTGAACAATTTTACAGTTCTGCAGTTTCCGAATGAACCTTTTTTGTTCTGGTGAGCAGAGTGATGGATTTGTCTCCACCAAGATCAAGAAGGATGCATGAGTACTTAAGTTAGTAGTTATTGTAAGTCACAATGAAAACGCTGTAAGTGCCCTTTAGTACAAATGTCTAAGTCTGTAAAGAGATTGGATCTACAGGTTGGTTTGGTCCTCCATGACAAACTTAAAAGAAACTTATGTAATACCTGAAGTTTTGGAAGAAAAACCGTGCCTGAAGCTCCTAGTGATAGTCCATTGCAGGGCACATATGTACACATTTGGAAACACCAATTAGCCTCTGCATGTAGGAGGAAACCAGAGTACACAGAAGAAACCCATCAACACACAGAAAGAACATGCAAACTCCACACATACACAGGGTGAGACTTGAACCCTTGACCCTGGAGGTGCAAGCAACAGCAATGCAAAGCTTTATTCTAATGGAAAGCAGAAGCTACAGTATGCTGCACTCTTGGCCCAAGATCTCAGCATTTCTTCCAGTTCCAAAATATGGTCAAGGTCTGCAAGAGGTCTGTATATTGTGTACATGTCTAAAATTGAAAACAAACCAGCACATATCTCCCCAGATACTGGAAAGCTAGTAGCGTTGCACCATTCCGAACATCCTGACCAACTCTATCACCGTCTGCTATGGAAGCTTTACGGTGTCCGAAAGAAAAGGCCTACAAAGGGAGGTCAAAACCACCCAGCACATCATTGGCACCCAACTACCTGCTACTGAACAGCTTTACCACAGCAGAGCAGAGTCTTCGCACAGACTCGTTTCACCCACAAACTTTTTAATCTCCTTCCATCCAAGAGGAGGAACAGGAACATTCGCACCAGAAACAGCAGGTTCAGGTCCAGTTCCTTTACCACAACCATCACACTGCTCAAACTCTACACTACACTGTTAAACCGCTTGAAACCACCAATTACCTGTAATTCATTTCACAACTGTATTACTCTGTGCTTTTCCCCCTATTATCCACATTTATACTGTACATATAACTGTAGATTTGGATATATCCCTAAACCCTCTTAATATATCTACAATTTAATCTCTATATGCATTGCGCAATAATACAGCACTGTTCTTTTTTGTATAATTCGGTATAGATGTTTGTATACTCATTGCCTTTTCCACTTCATAGCATTATGGATTCTGTAGTTACTGCACAGACTCATTGCATAGCCATGTTACATAATATTCACTGCATTTACTATATGTGTGTGTGTGTGTGTGTATAAATCTGCATTTTACCCTGATGTACAGTACATACACCGCTACTATATTTGCTCTTCTTTTAAATGATACACTGCACTTTGTTACTGAGTACCTACAGTATACCATGCAATGACAATAAAGTTGTCGTTGGATTGTTAGAAGGAAACCCATCAAACACAGGGACAGCATGCCAACTCCACCCACACTGACCCAAGAGGGGCGGGCATGGGGGGGGGGGGGGTACTCGAACCCTCTACCATGGAGTGTCAACCATACCACCTGCAGTTCTCACCCTTTCATCCAGTGGCAAAATATACTCACAGAGTCTGTCTATTGTGTACATGGCTGATGTTTAAAGGATGATCTCCTGCTTGGAGAGCCGTTCACACAACATCCAGCACATGACACCAGACACCTGATGATATTCAGGCAGAACATGCTAAAACGTGCTGAAAAGTATCTCACCCAGGTGAAAAAGTGAATTTTCAGATAAGATCATTCAGCACAATTTTTCCTAATACTTAACGCTTCTTATCTCCTGATCCATGCTTCGTTTTTTTGTAAATATGCTACACATTTATATTTTTATCAGATAAAAAGAAACACATTTGCTGAATACAATTTTATGGCCTGTAACTTTTTTGAATTCAAATCTTTCAACGGTCTTAACTGTCATTTTAGATGAAACTTGGCCGACTTAGATTTCACATGAAAAGACATCAACATGAAAAAGTCTATCATTCCAATATGCACAGTTGTTAAGACATTGCAACATTAATTTGACATGGTTACGGACACTACAGATTTTTTGCTCTTTAAGCTTTTAACAAAAGTTTAGTACAGTATGTGATTTTAGTATTTTACTATCAGTACTCATGAAAAATATAATTAATTTGCATTTTAAATTATTATTGTTCAAAGCGAGACAATATAACGCTAGTCGTATTTGGGGCACATACTGTATAATAAAATCATCTCTCCAAGTTAGCAACTTGACATTTTCAGAGAAGAAAGATCAGTCACTTCCATGTTGTATAAACTCCAGAAGTAGCTTCTTTGGCCACACATTTTCTGTATTATATGTATAACAAAAAAAATAAAATAAAATCAGCACCATTGTTGTGTTTTGGCAGATTGTATGCTTTTAATTGACAGTAATTTTTTTTAACTCAAGCTTTTCTAGTGTTAATGACGTAGTTTCCGTTTTATATTACTACTTCTCCTGCTGAAATGTATTTTGATATAAAAATCGCAAAAAGATTCGAGATTTTCTCCTGATTTTTGAGATTTTCCACCATGTTGGTTAAAACAGCATCAGTGCAATCTTCTTCTTTTTTTTGTATTATTTCTTTCACTGTTTGTAGCTAAGATCACTCAGGAAACAGGAAGTAGTTTTACATTCTCTGTCAGAATTCTATGTCAGAAAAGACTCGATAAGCTTCCCGAGCTTCCCAACCGAGCTGCCTGGCTTGAGTAGAATACTTATAAGATGTAAAGCAGGGATTACGGAGCGGAGCACAGTTTCAGACACTTTGTATGGAGCGAGGCTGGATGTCTTCAAAACAACTTAGGAGGGACAGTGCAGAGTTCAGCAGCGCGCGTTTGCATAAAGTGGCATTGTGGTTAAGCATGCAAAAACGCAAGCCATTATTTTATGCAAAATTCTGTACGCGATAAATAATTGAAGCGTGTTTTCAGCCGTGACCTGCTGACAAACCAAAGAGGCGGAGGAGCGCAGGAGTAACGCTTTCGCTCCGAGTCTCCGAAGGTTTTCAAAGCGAGATCTAAAACACGGAGAGAAAGAAGAAAACAAAAAGAGGAGGCGCCAAAGAGGCGGGGACGAGAAGACAAACATGGACGGCAGAGATGAGGTCAGGAGAGACAGTCAAGGAAGAGAGATATGAGAAGAATGAAAACAAACATGTGGAGTAAAGGTCTGAAAGATATGGAGGGAAAAGGGACGGATGTGAAAAGAAAAGAATGGAAAAGGACAAGAGAAGCTCAGGACAAGATACGGAGAGACAGAGGATGAGAAATTTAAGAGTATATGCATGAAAAAAAGATGGGATGATGGGATGAAAGGAGAATAAGATCTGGAGATCAGGAGAAGATGATAAAGAAATGAAAGGAATAAAGAGGAGGTAAAGGAGGAAAAAAGAACAGAATGGAAAAGGAAAGGAAGAGCGTCTTTCAATGACATCTTTACGTTTCATACATTGGAAACTATTCTCCGAAAAAAAATCTGTCTGCCTGTCTGTCTGTCTGTACGTCTGTCCAGCCAGATTTTGTCACAGCATCATGCAACACTGGCTGGACAGGATTTTGTAAAGCTTTGCCAGTCCTTAGTGTTTTGCCTGGAGTTAAACCTGCGTCATAAATGAACTCAAAATGTTGAGTAGAACTGAAGTTAGGAGCAGTTTTTTTGCCAGATTATGAACCGCAAGTTTTGACGGTGTACCGCGCATACGTCAAACTGTGGACACGTCTTAAATCGACCGCAGGACAGAATTTAAGACACTTTTGCAGTCCTTAGATCTCTGCCTGAAGTTTAATCTGCACCATCAGTGAAATCTAAATGTGGAGTAAAAGTGATGTTATGAACAGTTAT
>JAOVVA010000026.1:10718782-10734530 GCA_028565275.1 Leiocassis micropogon
AGAAAGAAGTAGATCATTCACTACCTTTACAAGTGCAGTTTCGGTACTATGGAGGGGGCGAAAACCAGACTGAAAATTATTGAAAATTATATTATTATCAACTAGATAAGACTGGAGTTGAGCAGCAAAAGTACTTTCCAGTAATTTGGATATGAAAGGTAAATTAGAAATGGGACGATAGTTAGATAAGACACAACCAAGTTGTGCGCGTGAGCTACTGTCAAGGAGAACAATTTTTACAAGAATACATGAAACATAAGATGTGAGAGTGGCGGCTCAGGTGGCTAAGGCTCCAGGTCATTAATTTTCGGATCTGAGGATCTGGGTTCGAGCCCCACGGTTGGTGGGTTGCCACGCCCTGCACTACCCAGCCACTGCCTGCAGCGCCAGGCCCATTCAAGAGATTTTGATTTAACATTAATTAAATGTTTGGGGTAATATTAAACTGCCTAATCTGTTTCCTCTAACTAGTTTGTCATGTATTTCTTTATTAATAATAATAGTAAGTCTGAGTATTCTAAAATTGTGATTAAAATCTTTAATCAACTGACAGCACTAATTCATTATTATTATTATCATTTTTTAATTTGACTTCAACTCCTAATTCTCCTAAAACGTGTAAATCTTCTTAACTTGCTCAATAACTATTTTTTTCTTCCTTTTCCATTTTTTTGTACTTCAATAACCCTTATTTTTTTTGCATGTTTTCTCCACCGTATCCAAATTATCACGAAAAAATCAACAAATATAGAATTTATGACATCATCATCATCATTTTTATGACATCTATGACATAATTCCTATAATCTATGACATCATCCAAACTTTTTTTATCCCCATGAAATGATCTCTGTACTCGAGTTAACAGACGTTTGTGATTGTCTAACAAAAAAAGCATGGAGGAAGAATGGAATTATCACTCTTGGTCATGGTTTATAATGAAATCACCGGGTACGTCACTTGCGAGAGCTAACACCTGATTTTGTCTCCGAGTACAGACTTTCTGGAGCGCACGGTGGTCGACTTTTGTTGGTATCAGTTGTTTACTTCACCTCACTTTTGCTGCAGCAGCCTTTTAATTTCCTGCTCCTTAAGAGCTACATGTAGAGTGTTACTTGTACACATGTTGAACGTTGAAATCACAAAAAGCGGCAAAACCGCAATTGGTAAATTTTCACTGGATGTCTTTCCCGGAACAGAAAAATAGCGGCTGTGGAGACCCGCTGACCTCGACGGCTTTTCTCTGGACAGAACTGAAGCAAATGCCGCAAGGTTCCAATCATTCCATGCTTGTGGGGGAAGGAGAAGTGTGTGTGTGTGTGTTTGTGTGTGTGTTTGTGTGTGTGTGTGAGACTCAATAACACAGCAGCAGGTCTGATTGTCATGTCGTCAAGGACAAAGTAGAAGGGCGTCCCTGCTGCTCTTTAGCTGGACGGCAGGGGGGCCATTACAACTCAAAAATCACAGAGTCACCTCGGGCCATCGTGTCCTTGACAGATTGAGAAAAATCACGCAAATAAACTCCCCAGTGGTGTAAAGACTCACAGATCTGCTCGTATCCGCATCGGTTCATAACAGTAATTGAGAAAATGTACTGTTTGTAACTTTTGTGTGCTTTTTTTTCCGATTTTGGATTGAGTGAAGGAGGCGGTGCCTGGATGCCTGTCGGACTTAGAGAAGGGGGCGTGGCTTGTACACTTGTCAGTCTCAGTGAAGGAGGTGTGGCCTCTGTGCCTGTCTGACCCAGTACAGGAGGTGTGGCTTCTGTGACTCTCAGGTCCAGAGAAAGGGGGTGTGGCTCGTATGTCTGTCAGTCTCAGTGAAGGAGTTCTCATCATTTCTCGAGCAGAGGGCGTGACCTAATGCCTCAAAAGACTACCTGCAAGTACTGACCTTTACCTTCTACCTTTAAATGTTTTAACCACTCTGTAGGGAGCCACACTACACACTACGTAGGGACACTATATACAGAGCCGATTGTCCGTTTCTCTAAGTAGACACTCCTCAGGGGCACTACATAGACAGCCTACTGAACATTCCTACATTAAATACTACATAGAGACACTAAACAGAGAGGCTGTTGTACATTACACTCACTCTGTACTGTATAGGGACACTACATAGAGAGTCTATTTAGTGTAGTTTAATACCGATTGCAATTTTATACGTGTCATGATTTCATAAATAATCCGATTCTATGGTCATTTTTACAGATTTATGTAAATGCAAAAAATTATAAATAAAAAAAATAATAGTAAAAAATAGATTTTGGATTCAGGATGGCGACAAATAAATCTCCATGAAAAAACAACCACGATACATCGCGGAATCAATTTTCTACCCTTCTGTACTAATATAGAGAGATTTTGTATAACACCAGCACTTAAAACACTACATAGGGAGCGTCTATTAGCCATTCTCTTATTAAACACTATCTAGGGAGACTACATAGGCAGATTTTTGCACACTACACTTACTAAACACTTTACATGGATCTTGTCCCACTAGAGACAATCTAGGGACACTATCTAGGGACACTACATAGGCAGCAGCCTTATGAGCATTAATGCGATTCCTTTCCTCGCTCTTCCCTCGAGGAGCCCTGTTAGTCCCCCATCACACTCATCACACGTGAGGAAGAAACGACAGCTCTAATCCGTTATTCCCTTTCCCTCCATTTGCAGTCAGTGAAATGAAAAGTAGCGCTGAGGATGGAGGCACTGAAACGTTTCAGAAAAAAGACCCCGTATACACCACCCCCCAACACACACACACACACACAGAATCCCGAACAGATCTTCGGTTCTTCACGCAAACACAGGCGTGCAAGAAACAGCAATATTTTACCATTTGATCTATTTTGGCTCAGCCGCTGCACGCGGTTACGCATCTTCTGCACCGAGTGTGTGCGTTACATGTAAATCCATGCAGAGTCAAAAGCTGAGCATAAAGCGATCAACAACAGAGTGAAACAAAAGAGAAAAAAAACTGAAGACGACACAAGGAGTAGGAAGGAATAACGAAAGACTATGAAAAGCAAAGAAAAGTGAAATACAGGAAATATATAGATGAGAAAGATTTCAGCTCGTGAGGATCTTCATCGTCTGTGAGGAATTTGATTCGTTCCGTGTGTGTTTGGATTATATACGACTCCACAAGTGTGTCCCTGCTTTCTAAAGTGTGTCGATAGAACAGGATCAACAAACTATAAGCAAAACGCAATACCGTGTAATTCAGCGACGGAAACCACGCCTCCTTCACTGAGAATGACACACAGAGGCCACGCCTCCTTCCCTGAGAATGACACACAGAGGCCACGCCTGCTTCACTGAGAATGACACACAGAGGCCACACCTCCTTCACTGAGAATGACACACAGAGGCCACGCCCCCGTCCCTGAGAATGACACACAGAGGCCACGCCGGCTTCACTGAGAATGACACACAGAGGCCACACCTCCTTCACTGAGAATGACACACAGAGGCCACACCTCCTTCACTGAGAATGACACACAGAGGCCACGCCTCCTTCACTGAGAATAACATGCAGAGGCCACGCCTCCTTCACTAAGAATGACACACAGAGGCCACGCCTCCTTCCCTGAGAATGACACACAGAGGCCACGCCTCTTTAACTGAGAATGATACACACAGACCATGCCACCTTACCTGAGAATGAAGCACAGAGGCCACGCCTCCTTCACTGAGAACGAAGCAGAGGCCACACCTCCTTAACTGAGAATGACACACAGAGGCCACGCTTCCTTAACTGAGAATGACACACAGAGGCCACGCCTCCTTCACTGAGAATGAACCAGATGCCATGCCTCCTTATCAGAATGAAGCACAGAGGCCTTAAATGTAAATAAAACAGAGGCCACGCCTTCTTAACTCAGAATGAACCACAGAGGACACAAACCCTTACCTGAGAATGAAGCACAAAGGCCACGCCTCCTTCACTGAGAATGAAGCATAGGCCACGCCTCTTTAACTGACAATGATACACACAGGCCACGCCCCCTTACCTGAGAATGAAGCAGAGGCCACACCACCTTAACTGAGAATGAAGTAATGAAGCCACGCCTCCTTAACTGAGAATGACACACAGAGGACACACCCTTTCACAGAGACTAAAGCGAAAAGGCTACGCCCCTTCATCTTGTAATTTACACTAACTAGCCTGAGTTAACTACCGAACCATCTGATGAGTAGCGTGCCTGCCACACCCTTTTCTTAGCTCTTCATCTGCTTTAGATTTACCTTCTCATCTCTCCTAACGCTAATCTGTTTGCACAAGAAAAAAATAGAAGGTGTCTGTTTGTTGTGCACTCTTCCTTTCAGGATATTTCAATTTGCCCATGGTTGATGGACTCAAGGAGGAAGGACACGACATACGAATGCAGTTAGCAAACAAAAACTGTGAAACGCTAATCAGCGCCGGTGGGTGTCGACTTTCGCAAGACCTTTCACAAATGAGATGCTGCTTTTTCATGGCCAAAAGATGACAAGCGGTGTCAGTACTAATGTGTTCTCCAAAAGCTATTTTATCTAAGTGCATGGAAAAAGTGTGTGTGCATGTGTGCATGTATGCGTGTGTGTGTGTGTGTGTGTGTGCGTGTAAGTGTGCATGCATGCAAATGTCTTTATACTTGAGGTGGGTTTGTCATTGTGTGCTAGAACTGAGATGATAAATGATTTTGTGCATCATCAGCATATCTAGTGTCCCTATGTAGTGTTTAGTACGTATTAATGTTTAGTACTGTACCTACTGTATGTAGTGTTTAATTAATGCATTAATGTACACTAGTGTACCTATATATTGTTAATTGATGCATTAATGTACAGCAGTGTCCCTGTGCAGTGTTTAGGGGGAAACTAAGCCACTTGTGTCCCTTTGTTGTATTTATTAGATTTAATAGTGTCCCTACGTAGTGTGTAGTGTGGCGTTAATGTACAATAAGCTGATGATGTAGAGTTAATTAGTGCACAATGTACAGCAGTGTAGTATCTAGTGTTTAGTAGGGCAATAATATATACGTAGTAGTGTCCCTATGTAGTGTTTATTATGCATTACTGCCCTACTAAACACTACATAGGAAACCTACTGTGCATTTATTGTCCAACTCTGTAGTGTTTAGTGTGGACTGTACAGTAGGCTCCCTGTGTAGTGTTTAGGGAGACAATAATGTGCAGTATGCTCCCTACATAGTGTTTAGTGACACAGTAATGTACAATAGACTCCCTATGTAGTGTTTAGTAAGACAATAATGTACAGTTGACTCCCTATGTAGTGTTTAGTGAGACAATACTGTACAGTAAGCTCCCTATGTAGTGTTTAGTGAGACAGTAATGTACAGTAGGCTCCCTGTGTAGTGTTTAGTGAGACAGTAATGTACATTAGGCTCCCTATGTAGTGTTTAGTGAGACAGTAATGTACAGTAGGCTCCCCATGTAGTGTTAAGTGAGACAATAATGTACAGTAGGCTCCCTTTATAGTGTTTAGTGAGACAGTAATGTACAGTAGGCTCCCTGTATAGAGTTTAGTGAGGCAGTATTGTACAGTAGGCTCCCTATGTAGTGTTCAGTGAGAAAATAATGTACAGTAGGGTCCCTATGTAGTGTTTAGTGAGACAATAATGTGCAGTATGCTCCCTACATAGTGTTTAGTGACACAGTAATGTACAATAGACTCCCTATGCAGTGTTTAGTAAGACAATAATGTACAGTTGACTCCCTATGTAGTGTTTAGTGAGACAATACTGTACAGTCGGCTCCATGTGTAGTGTTTAGTGAGACAATAATGTACAGTAAGCTCCCTATGTAGTGTTTAGTGAGACAGTAATGTACAGTAGGCTCCCTATGTAGTGTTTAGCGAGACAATAATGTACTGTAGAGTACATTACTGTCTCATAATGTAAAGTAGGGTCCCTGTATAGTGTTAAGTGAGACAATAATGTACAGTAGGCTCCCTGTGTAGTGTTTAGTAAGATGAAAATGTACAGTAGGCTTCCTACGTAGTGTTTAGTGAGACAGTAATGTACAGTAGGCTCCCTATGTAGTGTTTAATGAGACAGTAATGTACAGTAGGCTCCCTATGTAGTGTTTAGTGAGAGAATAATGTACAGTAGGGTCCCTACTGTATGTAGTGTTTAGTGAGAGAATAATGTACAGTCGGGTCCCTATGTAGTGTTTAGTGAGAGAATAATGTACAGTAGGGTCCCTATATAGTGTTCAGTGAGACAATAATGTGCAGTAGCCTCCCTATGTAGTGTTTAGTGAGAGAATAATGTACAGTAGGGTCCCTATATAGTGTTCAGTGAAACAATAATGTGCAGTAGCCTCCCTATGTAGTGTTTAGTGAGAGAATAATGTACCATGTGTAGTGTTTAGTGGGGTATTGTTGTTTAGTTGTCTTTCTGCATGGTGTCTCTATGTAGTACAGCTATTCTGTATCCCTTTATTGTGAGGGTGACCTACAGTAGCGGCCATATACATTGATATATTGTGTGTGTGTGTGTGTGTGTGTGTGTGTGTGTGTGTGTGTGTGTGTGTGTCGAGTCGCTCTGTGTGACGTCTTTGATGAGCGGCGTTAGGCCTTTAAGAGCCTCTCCAGTGCCCTGCAGACCTAAACAGCGTGACTCAACGGACACGAGGACCATCAAGATCAATGTAGCCATTACAACACACACACACACACACACACACACACACACACACGCACACTACTGCCACTAGCTATACACACATACAGTGTTACAGTGTTACCTTATGCTTTTCACACAGAAGCAAATAATAGCCGAAGTGCTAGTGCTTGGTGATTACAGGATCACACACACACACACAGACAGAGCTTTATTATATAATACACACTTTACATTATTCTAATGAAGTCAGTGAGCATCGGATCAGCATCCAAATGATTTAAATGATTAATTCCTCCGTGATGTCGCACTCTGATTACACTCGCTAATGGTTTAGACGCAGAAGCGTTCGAACCTCGTCATTAGATTTCAGCACTGATTGTCAGCACTATCTGATCATTATTATTATTTAATTTTTTTTTTACACAAATGCTTCCTAAAAATACCACCTCTCTCTCTCACACATACACACACACACACACAGACAGACACGGTATCCAGATTTGTCCTGGAGGTGCTGCGCGTGTGTCGTTTATCAGTGCTCTCTGACGTCTCCGTGTGCCGAGCGGAGCTGTTTTTCGGGCACCTGATGCCAGTCAGCAAATGATGATTTATGCCCGTCGAGCTCACCGCCGGTGGCTTTGATAAATCGAGATGAAGTGTGCGTTGTGATTTTTAGCGCCGGCGGTTTGTCCGAGTGCGCGATTGTGCGGTGATGAATGTGCGAGAGAGGGTCGCTCTATCTGTCTCGAGTGAACGCGCCGGAGCTGAGGGTGTACGCCGGGCACGCGGGGGGTGGGGTGGGGTGGAACGGGACTGGGGGACGGGACATCTACAGATCTCTCTGTCTCTCTCTCTCTCTACGTATCCTTCATTCTCCTTCACTTGATCACGATCTCTATTACTCTTCCACATACATCACTCCTTCCTGTTTTTACTTTGAGTTCATCCTCCTTGAAATGAGTCACAAGGTCACAGGGTTCATCGCAGCATCATTCTTACATTATTGTGTATTTTCATGGAAAAAAAATGGAATGGATTCAAATAACGAACATGGCTGCCTGATTACTGCTAATGTCTCCACGCTAAAGAAATGAACACTAACTGATGAACATCTACAAAAATATCTCTTTCCACGCGAGCGTTTTAAAAAGATCTCCAAGAAAAGCAAACTTCACCCCCTCAACCACCACCCCCGAGAAAAAAATCTCTGCGCTCAAAACTGCTACGGAAACATGTCTCCACGCACACGAAAATGTTTGGAAACATCTTTTCCTGAAAGAACGTTCGGAAATATGTTGCGGAGATGCGCGGGTCTTTGTCTGCATCACACATGTGAATGTGTTCAAAAATAGCTTCGCTCCCACTTACGTTTTCAAAGAGCCATTCGGCAGCACAACACTGTTGGAAAATATCTTCGTCCCCACAAAATAAATGTCTTTTTTTTTTTTTTCAAATATCTTTGTCCGCACAAATATTTGAAAAAATATTTGTCTGCACAAACGTTTCTGAAAATATCACTGCATAAATATTTCAAAAAATATCTTTGTTTCCATAAAATAAATCTTCGTCTGCATAACCTTTTTATCTTCATTTGCACAAACATTTTTTAGAAAAATTCTTTGTCTACACAAACATTTTTGAAAAATACCTTCATCTACAAGTTTAAAAATACACGGCTTGGCCAAAAAAAAAATTACGGTCGGCATTTCATTAAGGGACAAATTACTGGGCTGCAGTAAGGAAAAAACAACAACAATGGGGATTTGAAATGACTGGAAATGGGTCAAGAACATAAGAACGCATCATCAAAACCAGGAAGGATTGTGCTGATCCGTCAACTTTGTGGATGAATTGTGGTCAGAAAAAAATCTAGGATGAATGAATGGACATCACTTTAACACTTAAGAGCATCTGCATATTCACACACAGTGTGATGAGAACTTACAGGATTGGGACTAAACAGCTGTGTGTCCATAAGAAAACCACTTGTTAGCGAGACTCTTCAGGGAAAAAAAAAAACAATTGGATTTTGGAGTAAGTGAAAAAGGTCATGTGACCTGATGAGTTCAGATTGATCCTATTGGGCGTGTAAGTGTAAGAAGGGAAGCACATGAAGCGATGCTCCCATCATGCAAAGTGTCCACTGTACAAGCCTCAAGTGTTATGATCTGGAGTTGCTCAGGTCTGGGCGCAGCAACGTTATGTGGCAATAAGATGAAGTACCGATGTACTGTACTGTATGGCCAGATTATCACATCTATAGAGACCCTGATGGCATATTTCAGGACTCGGATTATAGAAAAATGCATGTGGGATCATGAGGAGTCATTTCCATACATGAACCGGACACCGCAGTGTGTGTGTGCAATCAAAGCTAAAGGTGTTTGAATGAAATCCTAGGGTGTGTGACTTTTTGTTTTTGTTCAGCAGGTGTATCTTCATCTGCGAAAATATTATTTTGAAAATATCTTCAACTAAATAAACGTTCGGCATTTTCACGTGGACGGGATGCAACATTTTTATCGTTTATAGTCCTTTCTTATCATTTCTTTTCCATTTTCACTTCGCCTTTACAGGTTCCCCAGCTGGACAAACCGAAGAACCGATTCTCAATGCTTTAGATTTAACTCTTATTTAAAAAAAAAAAAAAGAAAAAGGAGATTGATTGTGTGAATATGACACTTAGTGAAATAAGAGATGGGGGGGAAATTGGGGAGGCCTGCACAACCTATGGGGTAGCAGCTTCCACCCTTTACCACACTATACATCTTTTATTCCTTCCCCCCTCTCTGCATCACTTCTCCTTCTTTTCCTTTTTCTCCTTCCATTCATTTCTCTCTATCGAATCGTTCTTCTCACATGCAGTCTACTTCCATTTCCTCATTTCCTCCGCCTTCCCTTTCCCTCGGCTTCCTCTTTCCCCCTCGATGCAGGAAGATGCTATTTGTGCCCTAATCATGTGAAATCCATCCACACGCTGAACCCCCCTGTCGGGCTGCTGCGATGCCCCTGTTGCCTGCTGTACTGTTTCAAGGCTTCGTTTACTTACTGCGTTGCGTCTTATTAAATTACGCTCACTGTTGCGTCCCGAAACGGGAGACGAGCTTAAGTAGCCGAACTCGGACGAAGACAGAAAAAGACGGAGCTACAGCTGACAGAGTCGATTTCCTTCACCGTTTGGCTTATGTTGTGTTTTTTTTTTTTTTTTTTCCCCTGCCGGGCATTAATGCTTTCATTATGCTGCTTTGGCGACGAAGCGTGCTGCCAGGAGTGGGTTGTGTCTCCGACGTCAGTGTGGAAGCAAAGCATCAGCACATCCATTTCAAATTGCACACGATCGATAAAACCCGAGGATAACCAGTCATGCTGCTCTCTCTCTCTCCGTCACACTCTCTCTCGTTCTCTCTCTCTCTCTTGTTCTGTGTGTGTTTGTGTGTGTGTGTGTGCGTATGTGTCAGTAGCACGCTGCGTGAAATCGCACACTAATGCTCATGAGTGCACAAGCAGCTCGGCCGTATCCCGAACTCTGGATGACTCGCAGCGAGGCACCGAGTCCACATGTGGCAACAGCGAAGCATGCACAGCAAATAAAAAAGCATGAGGACTAGCCATGAATAATAAACACCACACGCGTCAGGCCAAGCAACCACAGACGGCACGCTGCGAAAACCGCTAGCTGGTGAAAGCAGTCGATCAGACAGGATGTGTGCGTGTGTTTTTTTTTTTTTTTTTTTTTAAACGTCCGACATTTGATTTATGTTTATTTTCTTGCATCAAATCTGTGAAAATCGTGATGTGGCTGAACATGTAGCTGAACTCTTTCCTATTTAAAGGCGGCCATTCTGGCAGTTTGGTATCACGCTACCTCTAATGACTCCGCCTCCCGTTGTTTTAAAGGTCTTATAAAATCTCCATTCAAGTTTTGAAATGTTTCATATCTCTTGCACATTTACATTTACACTTATCCAGAGCGAGTCCTTGTCACTGCTGTGGATCCTCACTAATGTAAAGTAATGATGTGGCTGACCGTATGCTGTTGGGGGGCATTTCGGATTAAAATGGGTAACACAGTGGTACCTCGACTTACGAACAACCCGACTTAAGAATTTTCCCCTCGAACTGAAATTTTGCAAGAAATTTGCCGCAAAACCGAAAAGCATTTTCGTCATCCTGTACAAGCGGAGAGACAGAACTCAACTGAACGCCAACTGAAGTTGTTCAAAACTTGTTGGTTTGAGCGGAAAGTCAAGTTTAAATGAAGGTTAAGTGAGGTTTAATGTCTATTTATTTCATATTTTACTACCTGTATTTTCTAAACGTTTTTAATTGGTTTATATGCAAAAACATGATGATAGAGTTGTAAATTGATAATATTGGTAATATTTCTGACTGGCTGGAACAGATTATCTGCATTTTCCGTAACGGCCATTTTGGATGTCTATTGGCTCCGCCTCCCAACGTTTACAGGTGTACTGCGCTGTTAAAGAGGCGGATCTTTTCAAGTTAACTGATGCTCACTTTTACCTCAGTGAGGTTCAGTATCACTCCGCGGCTCCGCCACCCAATGTTTATCTAATATTTGTAGAAATGCGGTATAAAAGTGAAACAGAACAAAATGTGCATCTGTTTATTCTTATCCAACCTGTCTATAACGTATGACTTAAAGTTATGAATTTTTTATTTATTCATTTTTAAAAGAATGCATCGTTATGATGCCCCCTGGTGGCTTGGAGGATTAGCGATTGTACAGGTTTACAGAGTGATACCACTTTCTGCCATTATCTGTATTTGTAAAATCAGCATAAAAATCAGACGAGCACATAATGAGATTTAAATGAAAGATTTTGCTTCAGAATGACTTACAGCACTCATTAACCTTTGAAGCAAAACTTTAGAGACCGAACATGTCTTGGTATAAATTTGCTTTTGCTAAAGAATCCGACATGCTTTCTACGGAGGCTGCATTTATAATGGTACCATCAGCTTTTATGTAAAATATTCCACTTCTTGACAAATGCAATAAAACAGTCAAACATTTTTATGAGATCAAAATTTCAACTAACTACGACCACATTTATATCAATGCCGTTATAAGGCGATATGCATATCGTTATTATGTTTTATGAATTGTTGTAGTATTCAAGTTGTTTTTATAACACCTATTCACAAGAGCATCACAGGAATGCCTTTACATTTATGCTTATAATAAAGCGTGCAATGACTTATGGATATAATGGTTTTCATAGGTTATTACAGCTATAGAAAGTATTACCAAGTCTTCACATCTAAAAAGAGTTTATTTAATGCTATTAACATTATGATGTGTTCCAAGCACTTCACAATACAGGATAAACATTGAGTGCATTTTCATAAATGATTATTATACTGCACTATGGATATATTATGGCATGCTATCGAGGTGTCCATAAATAATTAAGGATATGACCTTCATAGAATGTGTTATCAACTGGGACTGACAGGAGAATGATATTATCCTGTTATCGCCTCTAACATTCGATCATTTTTGTCTAAAAACCAGGACGTAGCTACAGCTGAGGATTTGTCACGTAGGCTTTTAGTGAACGAGAACTTGTCAGTCCAACGTGACTGAAGCCGATGCTGTTCACTGTCAGCTCCGCAGCTTCTGAGCGACGGTTTGAACTTTCGCTCAAGTTAACATCAGGTGAGTCAGTGATCTCTCGGTGAAAGGAAAAAAAAATGCGTCTGACAGGCTGATGCACGTAGAGGTGGGAAACCTGAATGACAATTCAGAGGCACAGTTTCTACGGCGCAGAGCGATTCGTAGTACACAGTTTCACCAGGGTAAAAAAAAAAAAAAATACAGCTTAGACCAAGCTTAGACAGGTTTACACAGATTAGCGCATTACTGATGGCAGATTAAATAGTCAGACCTAATACAGTTACACTAGTCTAAGCTGTTTTTTTTTTCTTTTTAAAGCAGCGTTGCCGAGCTAGAAAGCGGGCACGGTGGGCGTTTACCTGGACAGGTGGCAGTGCAGGCGCTCGTCTGGACGCTCTGGCCCTCGCAGGCGGAGCCTCCGTTCAGGGGGGCGGGGTTAGTGCAGCTCCGGCTCCTCTTCTGCCAGCCACGTCCGCACACGGCGCTGCACGCCGACCACGTGGCCCACGTGGACCACCCGCCGTTCACTGCTCGCCCACCAAAGAAACGAACACAGCAAGTCAGGGTTACCCGACGAGACAGACTGTCCGAGCTGCTGTTCTTAAAATCTTTCGCTCAATCAGAATCGAGACTCAAGCATCAGTGAGATAAGGTGGATTCAATTTTTTTTTTTAGCAATACTGTAACCTCGTCTGGCAGTCATGGCTGAGATATTTCATGTTTTGTACATTATACATGACAGAAATAACTTTTTCTATACAGATACAGACTTTGTGTCTTCACTTGTCCTCATTAAAAACTTCTCCAGTAGAGTGAGTGTGTATGTGTGTGTGTGTGCTCACGGAATATGAGCGCTTTGATACTGGCTTAGCTGAAGAACGTATTATTACAAGATGAAAAATATTGTTCGTCGACTCCTTTTAGATTCGTGCCAGTTGCCCGATTCCCTTGAGAGCCCCCTCGTTCTGATTCGAGCTCAGGGCCAGAACGTCTGCTTTGGGAAATGATTTCATTATTCCGAATGATGAGAGGATTTGCATGCTGACAATGAAAGATAAAGCAGAGTATTATTTGCTCGATTTCGTGTTGGATGTGATATTGGACTCCGAGAAGGTCAACGGTTCACGCTGTAATTTAAAGAAGGCGCCGGTCGCCGCGAAAAACGCTTCGTTATTTAACGTCAAGATCTGAAATTTGTTCTCATTGTGCCGTTTTCTGTAAGAAGGTGTTAATTTAGTTGATAAAAGGACTCTTGAGTGTAGCATGACAAGCTGCAATTTTTGTCGTCTTATTAACTTCCAGAAAGAAAAGGAAAAAGAAAAATTATTTTCCTACAACAGGATGACTCTGAAGGGTTTATCCGCTACATATTTGCTGCAGTGTCTATGCAAAGATGCGGGATTTAACATGGTTTAGACAGCGAACATATACTGTTGAGGCAAATATAGCAAATAAGGCTAATCATTTGTCAAGCACTGTATGATCAGAAATGATCAGTCGTTTTTGGAGCCCTCTGCTGGCTGCGAAGTGGACTGCAATTTTGACCAAAAGATTTAAAAAAATTATTAAGATTTTTAATTTCATTACAAGCATTTATCATCCCTTAAACTCAACTTATAAGTCCTGTTAAAATGTCCTATACTGTCATATCTTCTTTAATATCAGCTCCGTTCCTGATGTGGGCGGAGCTAAATCTCTGGACCAGAAAAAAACGCCTGCAATAAAATCGTATCAAAAATCCAGAACGATGAAGATGGAGCCTCAGTTTGAAACCACAAGCAATGCTAATCCTAACACTAAGGCTAGACTATGTGATGAGCGCTTCTAAAAGCAACCGGTCGAAGAGTTTCCCCTCGACAACATGGCCGCGCTGTGAGAATTAATGCACATCTTATCGCTCTGTTGTCCCTTGTCAAGCTACAACGCCTGCAATCAATCAGTTTCTCTAAAGAAGTGTTCCTCCCTGAACCACACACACTGATTACTCGGTTTAACACCGGATTCATTTCGGCAAGCTTGTGCGGTGTGCACGCTCGCTCACTGCCCCGGTGTACCCCGAGACGCTGATACGTTACTCTGCGAGCGATACGAGGCTGGGGGATTGCGCAACGATCCAGAGTCCAAAGTTCACGCTTAGTTTTTAATCAAGCCCCACGTCTCTCTTTGGCTTCTCTCTCAGAGCTTAAAGGAAATCTGATTTCTTCTGATTTGTTTTCGGGTAGCCTTGATCACCAGTCAGGCCGCTGAGGGCTCCTAATTCACAGGCTGAATCACTTCCGGAGCCTCTCTAGCGCCAGTGATTGCCCACCGCCGAGAGGGAAATTGCGCGGCGGTGGCTGGTGCGAGGGCCCTGATTACCTCTTAGCGCACAGTCGAGCCATGTCAAAGCCGGCTTCGTTAAAATGCATCTCTACCCTTCTTTCTCTCTCTCTTTTTTTTTTCCGCGGCTATAATAACAGCCCCTACCCCACAGCCAATGAGAGCTCACGCAAAAGCTTCACACGAGTAAACTGACATTTTAATGTGAAGCCTTAGTGGGAGAAAAAAAAAAGAAAAAGAAGAAGAAGAAAAAGAAAAAACAGGATCAGGTCTAATAGTTCCTTTTGATGAAAAGCTATTCAAAAGATTTTCTGCTGTAATTAATTTTTTACAATGGAGGCAAATTGGCCGTCATGTTGGCGCAAATTGTATGAGCCGGACCTACCGTTCACTCGCTGTTTCCCCGCCTCTGATTAATGATGCAAAAACGCAAGAGAAAAAAAAAAAAAACTCCTTTAATTCCTCCTCCTTACAAATCGTCTCTTTATTATTAAAGGACTTTTTTAAAAACATCTATATCTATCTATATTAAATATGACAAAATAGATATAAGATTTTTTTTTTTTAAAAAGACTAAACATTTCCTGTGTGCATCCATTAGGCTGGACCTCTCGAATTCCGCCTGGTGTGAGTGAGTGACTCTGCCCTGATTAGCCGAGCCCATTATCTTGCCTTTAATATATGCTAGCTTTAGTCCGAGGAGTCCTGGGACCTCCGTCTGCAATAAGGAATGGCCTAAGGCTGTGCATAATAATAAAGGTCAGCTCACTTATCAAGGCGATTCGTTATCCGATTTCAGCAGAGAGGAGGAGATTCACGGCTGTGGAAAAGCTAGCGACGTCAGGGTTTGCATGTTTCTAGTCTAACATTTTAACAGGCTTTATTACTGAGGTGTTTTCCTGTTTCTTATTCACGAGCAGAGGTGGCAAGGAAAGTACGGTACAACTACTTAATCACTGTACTTATGTGTTTTTTTTTTGTGTATTTGCACTTTCCCGTAAGTGATATGATACTTTTCACTTATACTCCATACATCTTTGATAAAAACCTGTACTTTTACTCACTACATTTTAAAGTGCCCCTATTATGCCATTTTAAAGGTTGCTAATATTGCTTAATGAGTCTCTTAAAACAGGTTTACATGT
>JAOVVA010000026.1:10744211-10781672 GCA_028565275.1 Leiocassis micropogon
ATACAAATATTTACACATTAAGTTTACTGAAAGTAAAAACAGTTGAAAGTCAGAGGACGTTTCTTTTTTTGCTGAGTGTATATATATATATTCTTATTTTTCCAGATAAAGTTCATCCAAAAAAACTACCTATCTATCTATCCATCTATCTGAGGTGATGAAAATTGACATTTGTTTGAATAAGCAAGATAAAATATTATTTTATGTACTTTCTGTTCCCACAGTTCTAATTAAGTGGCTTTCAATCAAATACTCTCGTTAGCATATTAGGCCACACCCATCCAAATGCTATTTAGATTGTAAACAAGATTTCATTTATTTTGCTTATTTTTACTGTTTAAAAGAAAGTTTGTTGTAAAACTTTTTCTTCAGATATTTTTTAAAGAACATACCTTGCACTGTTATTTTGAAATCAAAGTGTGTGCCATTTTATATGATATAGTTAAACAGAAATGCAAACAAAATAAACAAATATATATATTTTATAAATATATATATGTATACTGTATATACATATGTACTGTATATATATGTTAATACACCGATCAGCCATAACATTATGACCACCTGCCTAGTATTGAGTAGGTCCCCCTTTTGACACCATAACGACAATAATGCACTGTGTGTTCTGACAGCTTTCTATCACAGCCAGTATTAACCTTTTCATCAATTTGATCGACACAAGCACTTCTACTGGATCGGACTACACGGGCCAGCCTTCACTCCCCATGTGCCTCAGTGAGCCTTGGCCACCCATGACCCTGTCGCCAGTTCACCGGTTTTCCTTCCCTGGATCACTGCTGGTACGTCCTGACCACTGCAGACCAGGAACATGCCACAAGATCTGCAGTTCTGGAGTGGCTCTGACCCAGACCTCTAGCCATCACAATCTGGACCTTGTTGTCAAAGTCACTGAAATCTTCACGCTCGCCCATTTTCTCTGAACACATCGACTACAGGAAAAAAGGTTCACTCGCTGCCTAATATCCCCCACCCGCCATTGTAACGAGATATTGAAATAAGTATGTACTGTGATAAGGGCCAAACTGTGATGGCTAGACGACGGGGTCATGGGTGGCCAAGTCTCAATGTTATGGCTGATCAGCGTACTGTATATATATTTCCCTTTTAGTGTTCCGTTTGCTCTGAGTGGCACGATGCCCGCCATGAACAGAGGGTTTTCAACCAAATGTTCCTCGTTAGCATATTAGGCCACACCCACCCAGACACCATTTAGATTTTGTGGTTTATATCTAAGCGGGACGCCTCCTTCTGTCTTGTTTTCCTTTCTCTCGGTCTGATTGTGCAGTGAAGGAACTCGCACATGACAGATAACACAGCTGCAAATTCGAGAAATGAAAATGAAATCGCAGGCCTGCATGTCTGTCTCTGTGAAGCGGATAAGGTTTGAGATTTCATCCGTCAGAAATCAAATCAAAATGTTTTCAAATGATGAAACAGCTGTGGGAAAAAGAAAAGAAAAAAAAAACCCCGAAAAAAATAACACATCAGAGTTCGAATCCTTGCTCAAGACCCCGTGCAGCGTGCCGATTTAAAACCAGGTGTCCCGGGCACGGACCCAGCAGCATCTGCTTATCTGGAAAGGGAAAATTTAATGAAGGCTTCATTGTATCAGCCAAATATCGTATCAGGCCAGATCTTAATGTCTGACTGATAGCAAATAAATTTGATATAAGGATCACAAAGCCTGGCAGCTGAGCTCTCGATCGTTTATACACAAAGACATGAGGCTCGTTCCTGACTAATCCCGACTAGTCTGATCAAAGCCCGACTGTCACGAATCGGTGCTTTGATAAAATGTGATTGAATCGGATGTGGTATTAAATGGACAAAAAAAAAAAAAATCCCACGTACACCAGAGAATAACAGAGAGACTGGAGTTACAGTGATTAAATGTGATGGAGAAATATGTACACAAAAAAATCAGACAAATCTGAATACGAACTTCAAGTAAGAAAAAAAGAAAGAAAGCTTTTCAGGGATAAACAATGTAACGTTTGCAAAGTGGGCGGAGCTTAAGCCTTCCGATCCTGTCCCGAGTGGACAAAAACATCCAGTAAACATTGTTTAAAATATTTTTATTACTACAAATTGATGTAACAGCTGTAAAGGGTATACAGTTTAAAAAGCAATAATAATAAAAAAAAAAATTCTAGTTGACCTGCTCGAGTGACGCGTTATACAGTAGTAATGCAGGTATTCAGTTTAATTTACATATTTATTTTATTTTATTTTTATAGTATGGTCTACTAGTTATGCATTATTACCCTATTGTAATTAGATTCTCATTAATAGTGATATAATGTAGTATATACTGTAATATATAAATATACTTGTTAATATACTGATTCTATTACGTTATCGTTGCTATAGTAACCGCATACACCAGGACACATGGAGACCTCAACGCAAGGATTTAAATCCTGACTTTACTTTCAAGCAAATATTAAACAGTCTAAAAGAAATAATCCTGTTTTAATTTTTCAAACCTAATTAGATAGATAAAAAAAAAAAAACCTAATGAGTTGAAAATGAATAAATTAAATAAATTGGTTAATAAATTCCGGCAGTTGCAGCCCGCTGTGGGTGAAATGTGCAGCGCGCCGTGTCGGCGGTTCACCCCCGGGAGGCTCGTGATTCTCCATCAGAATCTCGTAGCTGTCCCGAATCAGACCCGTGATGGCTGAAGATCTCCTCTGTGACTGCTTGCTGTTTTTATGGACACGCTGCTCTACATTACGCCAGGAACTGAACTGAACATCTTGTAAGAGTGGATTGCTGTCAGTCCCCGAGCGGAGCGGGCGCGTTGTGCGTGACTAGGCGACAATGCCATGTATTATTCACCGACCCAAATGCATTCAGTGAGAGTCGCTTTTTTTTTTTCCCCTGAGCTCCTCAAAGAGCCAAGAGGTGGTTGGAGGACTGTCCGCGAGAGTCGCTGTGTGTTTGTGCGAAAAAGAAAACACGGGTCTGGGACGAACATCATGGAGCCCACTTACTTTTATTTTTAGGCTCTTGTTTTTCCACTCGCGCTGACCTCAATTCCGCGGGGGTCGTTTGCTTATCAAGGGCGCGGCTCTAAACTCGGCAGGTTAGAGCGTGTTTTCATTGTGAGCGAGGAAATTCAATTAGGGCTCCGAGCAGACGACGGACATCCCGGCGGCGGGGTGTGAGCTCGGCGCTGAGATTCATCAGGATTACGGGTGAGCGACTGAGTGACTTACTACATACACACACACACACACACACACACACGCACACTCCTCTGTCAATAGGGTCGGGGTTGGGGGGGGTTTGTTTAAATCGCACAAATAGAAAAGCTTTTTTTATCCTTTTACAAAATCATTTTCTATGTTTTCTCCCCATCGATGTGCTGCACTTCAGTGCACTTGACCTTATCCGTAATGAGCGCCATCACCTGCATTATCCTCCCAAAGGTGGTAATGATGTTTATCATTAGTGTGCCAATTTCCACGAGTAAACACAACACATCCATTTAAAACGCATTACCGCGCTGAATAGCGTCGCCCTAAATGGGCGTCAGATATATTCGCAGAATAGCGACCGCGCGCTTCGATTACATTTCATCCCGCTTGCGTTCATATGGATTACACGATCCTGAGGCGTCACGTCGCACTGAGGCTAATAACATCATTAAACCTGGCCTTGACCTAGAAAATCTAGAGCGGTGATGAGAAACCTCTGGCTCAGCCTTTGGAAATACATCCGTGTTGGTTTCTTCACCTAGAGCTCAGTTTCAGGGTTTAAGTCTTTCAGAAGCTCCAGACTAAGCCGACCCACAATCGCACCTCCCGCGGCTTTGAAACTGATTGTTCAAGACTTGTAAAATCTGCCGCGTATTACTCCTGAATAACACTCTGGAAAAGGACGATGTACAGGTCCAGTGAATTCATACTGTAAAACAACACACTTACGTACGCTGGTCTCGTCACATTCAGAGCTCTTGAAACGCCAAGGACAGAGTTTGTGAAATAAAATCAAGAATGAGACCAAATAAAATATTAAATATGTGCAATTATAACAGTCAAGAAAAAAAAAAAAGAATCAGATTATATTACAAAATTAAAACCAAAAAGAATTCTTTAAAAGTAGTTTTGAATATAAAATAATAATAATAATAAAAAAACAAATATGAGATTTTCAAAAATTAAAGTCATAAAATAGATCTTAAAATATATTAGAAATTACAAACAATGTGAAATTTGCAAAATAAACTTAAAATATATGATGATAATTAATTGAATAAAAAAAATATTAAATAGAGTTTCATAACAAGTGTAGAAAATAAAAGCAATACAAACAGATAAAAAAATCAAGCAATAAAACAATCTTTGCAAAAAAATGCATACAAATTGTCTGAAAAAAAAGAAAGAAGAATAAAACTGAACAAAAAAGAAGAAATTGAACAAAGTGAGAAGAAAAATTGTAATTTGAGTAAATCTGAACAGAAAAAATCTGAAAAACAAAAGCGAGAAAGCAAAGCAAGTGAATAAAAAGCAACAAATAAATAATACAAATAAAACTTTTGAACCATATTTAAGATAAGATAAGATAAGATAAACGTTTATTAGTCCCACAAGCGGAAAATTTGTTTTGCCCATATAACATATAAACATCTATTGTATGAAAAATGCTACAAGCAT
The DNA here is from genome assembly GCA_028565275.1 of Leiocassis micropogon. Lineage (NCBI taxonomy): Eukaryota > Metazoa > Chordata > Actinopteri > Siluriformes > Bagridae > Leiocassis > Leiocassis micropogon. The sequence continues at coordinate 10,748,897 of JAOVVA010000026.1, forward strand.
TAAAGCTCCGCCCACATCAAATCACAAAGCTATAACCCCACGTTCATCATGCGTTATTATACACTACAGCCGGCTGGATACACCTTAAAAAGACAGGCAGATATTCAGTATTCAAAAATATTCCTTACGAATTGTATAAAATTATACGATTTCATGTGGCTGTAACATGAGGTGCGATCAAGTCATCACACACCTTCTTCCTTCAGGTCTTGAACCTGTAAGCAAAACACATGTAAACCCTGCGAGCTCCAGGGGCCTGGATGGTAGTGAAGGGGGTGGGGCATAGAGCCTTACGCTCCTCCCACTTTAACGGTGCAGTGGTGGCTCAGTGTGTTAAGCTGAGCTGTACCAGGTTTCTTTTGTTCGGCCCTTGAGCAAGGCCCTTAACCCTGTCTGCTCCAGGGGCCCAGAATTTCACTGTGCGGTAATGTATGAATAGTTTAAAGTGCACCACCTGCAGGATTAAAGAGGAACTGCAATGTTATACCCACTCAAACAAACAAAGAAAAAAAGAATTGCTACACAAATGAATCGTGATACATAAATGAACAGATTTTTTCCCCCCAATCTCTAATATTTAATATACTGTACACTGTATATTTTGCAAAAGGATCGTTTATAGAATTATATACATTTTAATACGGAATTTCAAATCTCTTAACCTTCAGGCAACAATAAATATTCATTTCACGCATGACTTGAGTGGAATCTACAGGCTAATCAGCTCGAGGCAAAGTTTAAATGTGTTGCCCTCGCAATCCCATTTACACTAGGCTGAGAAAATCCCTTTTTAGCCACTTTTTTCCCGTTCCAATTAAAAAAAAAAGAGAGATCAAGTGTTAACACAGACAGATTTACCAAAATAAGCAGCGAGCCAAGGTTAGTTAGAGTTCAATTTGACACCAGCCTGTTGATTGATTTTATTTTGTTGTTTGCGTCTAAAGCAATCAACGCCTCGGTACGCGAGCAGCGTGACTCGGGATCGGATTTCTGATGTCAATTGTATTTATCCATTTACACTTTTCATGTTTAATCGCCCTTCAGGGACCGTGCGGTTTGGATCGTTATGATACAAGATCGCTGCGTGTCTATGTGTGTCCGTGTGTGTGTGTGTGTGTGTGTGTGACACTGAGATGAAGAGAATGTCTTAGACACACAGGTGTTCACAGCTTTCCAGGCTGCCAAGGAGCTAATTTACTTGATTTTTTTATTTAAAAAAAAAAAAAAAAAAAAGTCATTTATTACATGCAAAAAAGCCAAAGCTTGTGCTCCATCATCCTGGGCAATGAAACTCATCTTCTTTGTTTTCCCTGAGTCCATTTAACCTCGAAAGTGAAGCGCCAATTACCAAATATGCTAATTGAATAACGCTAGCTACGGACGGCGGAGTTTCTCTCCGTCTAACAGGCGAGATGATTTCGGCGCTGTGATGCCTTTGGGAGAGCTGGGCAAGGCAAATTAAATCCTGCTAATTAGTCCCAAGCATCTCTGCTTAAGATCATTGCTAGTCATGCTAGCACTCTGTGTACGTGTGTTTCATTAATGTATATCTATGTTTTATGTATACCAAAATTCCTTTCTAGGAGTTTCTGTAACTTTGACAAGCTCGGGTCCTAATGAGTCTCATTCTAGGAGCGTCCTACTTTAATATGCGCCTGAGGTAATAAATTTGCAACGCTACAGGTAAGTGTTAAAGATGTCCATCTGCTAGCAATGAAGTAGCGAAGCGTTGAAGGAGCGCTGCTCTTTTGCTTGACACCTGACTCTCGGCGGGACGTTTAAGCGGGTCGGCGGGAAGTTAAGCTAATCCAATTAGCGTGCGGTTGTGAGACCGCGAAGGAACTTCAGGAAGTGCTCTTGTAGGAAAACAATCAATGGCGTTTTACAAGAAAAAAGAGTTTTACAAATAATCAGCAGTTTTCCAACAATAGTTTTATTTATTACTGAACATGTTGTACTTTAAACACTTTAATAGTCACGTTTAATGTTCTGTCTTTTTGTATTACGCTACAGAAGTACAGCAGTCGCGCCCTCACCACCTACTTCTTTATTTTCACCAACTTTATACTGTCAAAACATGGCCCTGTTCAAGCCTGTCACCACCTACTGTAAAACCCGGGGACTCGCGTGCCTTCATGTAACGCACCAGCGCTATGCAAGTGGGCTCGACCCTAAAGCTTCCTCCGTCAATCAAAACTCCCAGAGGTGTATTAAGCCATCATGTCTTCGTCACTGTAAAGCTTGTCTATTTATACTCCAAGGTGCTGATGAGAAGGCCCTCGGAAAAGCAGCTCACGTGAGAAGTGATAAATACCCGAGGCACCTGGTAAAGACCTGCACGCTAATTAAAGAGCTAAGAAAAGAGGTATTTCAAAAAAGAAAAGAAAAAGGCAACTTGCTTGTTCGGAGGTAGAAGGAATCAAAATATGAGTTTAAAACGCTTAACAGCAGACAATTTATCTGCGGATAAAACAGTCTGGAAGCGTTACTGACATTTTCTCCGCGTTCACATCGCGGCGATTTCTTAATACCGGCACCGCTTCCAGATAATAATACTCATCGACGTTACAACGTTGCAACCCTACACTCACAGCGCAGTGGTCCTCTTGAGCAAATTTGCTCCGAATGGAAAAATAAATACTCGGGAATCTCTATCATGCTCCTGCTGTTGGTCCAGATTGCGTTCCGCACAACAACAAGGACGCGAGACTCGGCCAGGAGTAATTACTTCCTGGCTGTAAGCTGTGGGTCGGAATCGAAATGGATTCCGCGTGGGATGCGGAAGCTTTGCCGAGAGAAACGAGAAGCTGCCATTGTTGTTAAGGAAAAAAAAGGAGGGGAAAAAAAAGGAAAGAAAACAGAAATGACTCCACTAATAGCAGATGGCTTGACATCTATCAGGTTGTGAATCATCACAGCTCGAGGCTTGTATTTTTTTTTTCTTTTTTTTCTTTTTTGTCTTGAGAAATGATAAAGAGCAGCTATTCTGACCGCTTGAACGAGTCAGGGGCGTTTTTAGAGTCAAACGGAAATTGACCGGCGCAATTCAGTGTGTCAGGAGTTCGACATCAAATCCAGGGTATAAAATAAAACACGCTCGTAGGAATTCTTCATCGTTCCGGTTACAGGACATCACAGGAAACACTTTACCTGATCAAGTTAACCATGTCATCGGTGTAACATAATGACCACAACAAGGCGAGTTACCAGAGAAACTGACGCTCTCTGCTCCGTCATTCCAAGTTGAATTTTTCTTCGTAATGTCTCTAATAATAAGACATCGTAGTTCCGACATGGGAATGACACTGAAGTAGGAATTAAGGTTGGAAGTGAGGAACAATAAACAGCTCGCATCATAGCATTAGCTGGAGAAATCATTTGAGCCAGTTGTTTGTGCAGTAACCAATTCGCACCATGTAAAATATACTGTACACACTACCAAATTTGCACTTTATCCAATTTGCCCCATAATTGATTTGCACCATGCCCAATGTGCAGCATTACAATTTAAATGCAGATTATTAAAATGTTGCTGATTTCGCACACATACAGAAAAAAGAAAATTGAATCACTTGTCTTTGTCCAAGCAATCAATCCAATCCAATGTCATTTTATGTGGACAAACGTATGTGGACACCTGACCATCACATCTGTATGTACTTCTTACCCAAACTGCTACAACATAGTGAGAAGCATAAAATTGTCCAGACTGTCTTTCTATGCTCTAAGGGCGATTTCACATTAAGCACGATTGATGTGTAACGTGACCAGGAAGGATGACACGCAACCAAAATGCTTAAATGAAAAAAGTAAATTTTCTATAACTGATATTTTTGGGGTAAATGTCAAGAGCAACGCTCTTGCGTGCCCTCCAACTTCATCAGCTATGGCTGTGTAAATCAGAGGATGAGGAAACTGAAAAAAGGAAACTGATGGCACAGATGACTTAACGTCTAAACAGCGATCTACTTCCATCTTCAGGTACGACCTGCTTCCATAAAAAGGTCTACCTGCAATCAGTGCCCAAGACTTCGGCAACCAGACTTTGAGGTCAAGTGTTCTCGGAAACGAACCCCGGGCCCAACGTCAAAACCCTGCCCTAAGACCGCAAACTCTCCTTTATTGACACTAAGAGGTACAAAGACCTGTTCCAGCATGAACATGAGCTCCATGAAGATATTGTTCACACAAAGGGTGGAGTGGAAGAATCCTGCACAGAGCCTTGACCTCAACCCCACTGAACACCTTTGGGATGAACTAGAACTGGAGCAAAGTCAATGCCTGATCTCACTAATGCTCTCGTAGGTGATCAAACAGGAATCCCCACAATCATGCACCAAAAGCTAGTGAAACCTTCTCAGAGAAGAACCGCAAACGTGGACTAAATCTGGAATGCAGTGTTCACCAAGAACATTCAACTCTGATGGTCCAGAAATCATTAATCCACATACAGAGTGTTCTAGATGGAAGAGTTTTCCCGAACTGCGCACTCGTGTCATAGGTTAAAGGACACCTCGAAAATAATCCATCCACATGCAACCGGTTAAAGCCGCATTCGCAGTGTAAGTCCTAAAAGAACCGCGGAGACCGTTTTATTTTCAATCAGGATTGTGTAAATGCTCCACATCTTTAAGCAAGCTGCAAAAGAATATCCTCTAACTTCAAACTCCACCGTGCTTTGTTATTGGATTGCTATTGATAGAGCCTTTTAGAGTTGATGTAATAAGCACTGTTTATTTATTCAAGGCTTTTTTTTTTAATGCATCAGATCTCTCCCTTGCGAGGGAGATGGCGAGACGCCCAGTTTATGTCGGGCATCTTGGAAAAGCATTTCTCCTCCTCGCAGCCACACTTACCTCATCTACAACACAGTGTGTTGGGAATGTGTGCGAACAACAACAACAGAAAGAAGCCAAGCATAATAATAATAATAATAATAATAATAATAATACTGGGTTATTTTGTACTCATTTTGAACAGAGCACTTGGTAATCGTCAGAGTTTTTAAGCTTAGTCGTTCTTTTGTGCTAACCTTGGTTTCCTGATCAATAAATTGACATTAATTGGATTAGTTTAAATGTCTCTCTTCACGGGATAGGAGCGAGGGTGTTTAGTGTAAGTGAAAAGTTTGTGGTCTGAAGTTACTGCGTTTGAAGGTTTATACAGTATTAGTGCGTTTGTTCTAATGTGTTATCGATTTCATAGTCTGAAACGCTTAAAGAAGCGAATATCGGTACTCCAACTTAGGTACATTTCTGCAATTCCTTGCGTTACAGGAATTTCGCCACTTGCTGAATATTATATGTAACTACATGATTTTCTTCAAAACACGCCCAATACAGCAACGCATGGTTTCTGTGAGCTAACACAAGCTCTGTACTTTTAATAGTTGAAGGTGATTTCTGTACTTTTACTCGAGTACACAAGTACATTTAGGACTTCTACTCACTCACTCGTTCATCTTCTTTACCGCTTTATCCTGTATTCAGGGTCACGGGGACCTGGACCCGATCCCAGAAGACATAGGGCACGAGGCAGGGTACACCCTGGACAGGGTGCCAATCCATCACAGGGCACACTCGCACACACATTACGGGCAATTTGAAAACACCAATCAGCCTCACCTGCATATCCTTGGACTGTGGGAGGAAACCGGAGTACCCGGAGGAAACACACCAAGCACGGGGAGAGCATGCAAACTCCATGCACACAGAGACGAGAATCGAACTCGGACCCTGGAGGTGCAGGGCGACAGTGCTAACCACTACACCACCGCGGGACTTCTACTCACACTTGGGTAATATTTGCTCTATGGAATCTCTACTTTTACTCAAGTACAGGATTTGTGTACTTTGCCCACCTCTAAACATTAAACTTTATGTTTAAACTCTGCAACACGATGAACTTCACATCGCCGTATGTTAAAAAAGTTTTCAATGTCAATCGAATAAGTCTCAATGTATTATTCTTTAAAAAATTCATTGCATGTCTGAAAAATCACTGCAATATAAACGGAATAAAGGACGCGATGTTATTCATTTACAGCGTTGAACAGACGCCCTTATCCAGAGCTACTTATATTTTATCTCATTACACAACTGAGGGCCTTGTTTAAGGGCCCAACCGTGGCAACATGGTGGTCCAAAGGTTTTGAACCTGGAACCTTCTGATCAGTAGACCAATGCTCGCTTGGACAAGTAACCCCGTTTCATGTCACTATTTTAGCGCTTTCCACACATTTTTAAGACTGGATGTAATTTATGCAGCAACACAACTTCAAACGTCAGCCCTGACCCGAGCGAGGCCATCTAACAGTCCAGCTTGGCATCTGGATTTCCGGTGCCACTGACCCTGCCAGCTGCTTCCTGTGCCTCATCACCAACCCAGATCCGCACCACCCACACGGACAGGATGAAATACAATGCCCATTACCTAGAACGCTGCTAATAACGCCTTATCAATTAGCCCTATCGCTATTGATCGATGCTTCGCAGGTGGTAGTGCCCATTATGCCTCATTTAGGAATAGACTGGACGCTCGCTCCTTCTCTGGTTTCCTCGTGTTCATTAGCGCGCGGCCCTTTAGACGTATCAGCTCCGTCTTAAATGACGGCTTGATCATCCTCTGATGGCCCATTAAGTATCATGTTTAAGCCTTCTCTGGATGTTCTATTTGCATTTCAGAGAGAACCATGAGGTCCCTGATGCCTGATAACGTTTAAACGGTTCGCTTCATTGTCTCGGCGTACTCCGGAAAAATAAAAGTCTTCGATAAAAAGTTCAAATTAATTTTGTAATATATCAGCTTAAAAAAAAAAAGTCACTTTGCTACACCTACGCAAATTAATACAATTAGAAGTGAGAAATTAGAAATTTTTTATAATTTTTTTATTTCACACTGATTGAAAACCAACCACCTACATTCTGCACTATTTGATCCTGAGAAATAAAACCTGCCTCGAGAAAAAAAAAAAAAAGATTTGCAAAAGCCCGACCTCATTATTTGCCCATCTTGTGAGCGATTAAGCTGAAATCATTTAGGTTCCTGCACGCTGGCACTGACAATAAAGCCGAGACGTGAAAATTATTGTTTAGCAAGTCGTGTCGGATTTCGGCCCCAGCCTCCCTGATGAGTTGGTCCATTCAGTTCAGAGAAGTTTTCTTTTGATTCTAAAATAAAAAGTCAGAAAAGAAAGTCTAGAGTCTTTAACATTTTATGACTATTTTGTCAATTAGACCTAACATGCTATGACCTATTAACAAAGCCAGCAATCAGGGCTGAAGGTCCACCACAGGGGCACTGCGGAGCAGATATTTAGGTGGTGCAACAAACCTGTACAGATGAGAGTGGACACAAGCTTGAGTTTTGTCAGACATAAGGACTAACACAAGTCAGGACAAGATATTACAGTGGCACCTCGGCAAACACATTTTCCCATATAAAATACTGTAAATGCAGATAATCTGTTCCAGCCACCCGGAAATATCACCAATATTACCAATTTCATACACTATAATCATAATTTTATGTATAAAAACAATCAAAATATTTTGAAAAGACATGTAAATAAAGTAAAATATGAAATAAACAGACACTAAACTTCACCTTCATTTATGATTACTTGGCACTGGCTACTTTAAAAACCAAACTAATAGTGTTTTCCTTTTCTTCTTGCTAACATTCTTTGGACCCATGGTGCTATGACTTCACTAAATATTGGACAAAATTGCAATAAAAATAAAAATTAAACCCACTTCACTTGGCTTTCCACTGACGCTAACAAGTTTTAAACGGCTCCCGTACTTACGCGTGACGTAAATAGAACTTAATAGAGCTCGCACGTATGGCAAAAATGGTATGATACGCCCCGATGCAAAGTTATCACTACAAACTGGACTATTTTCCTATAATATTATGGTCCAAAGAGTTTTATTCCTCTTACACCAGATTTATACAGTAAGGTTTCACTACACTTGTTTTGTCTGCTAGTTGCCTAAAGGTTTGCTTGTTTGGTACATTAGAAATAAACTACAAAAAAAAAGAATACAGAAAAAAAAAATTGTGTATACTGTGATCACTCGAATATGGTGTTAAGTATTACTATGATAATAATATAATAAAGAAACTACCCTAAGAAATCCTTTTCATATGCATGTAACCTGTATTTGTCCTGCATTGAGAAAGACAAAGCTATTTCGTGTTATAAAGAAATAAAATGTCAGTACACAGACTTCTGCCATTCCTTGAGGGTAATGTTGCCTTCTGAGAGCTTTTTATCAACAGAGGCAAAAGAAGTCAACATGAACAAATGCGGAGCAAAGTCAATACACAGCGCGTGCTGCGTTCTGCCCTAGAGGCAGCTGGGCCTTCAGGTCACGATGAGTATTTGCCTTCGTGAATGCTTCGGGAAACACTCGAGGTGACCCGGATCAGCATCCGCTCATGGCTGTTGGTGCGAACGAGCTACTCGAGAACAGAGTTTCTATTAGCGCTACGTAATACTATTTCTTTAGGTCATCTACGGTGCAGGAGTTACCCAAACTTACCGAGGGACCTCTGCAGCGATCGTAGCATAAAGTGTTTTATAAAGTTTCACGAAAAAAAGGATTCTCCGGCCCTGATCCCGATGCTTCAGTCTGTAAGTGCAGGAACAAGAGAGATGAGGTTAGATTGTCCATGAGAGACGTCTCACCAGAGAACACCCAGCAGTCGAGTTTAATCAAAGAGCTGAGAGTCGAGATGGACTTAATTACACTGTTCAGAGAGAGTGGACAGGACAGCAATAGCCCTCTCCAAATTTCACAGAATTGCCTATAATTCTCTCTCCCTCAGGCTATTCATCCGCTCCCCTCATGCGTGCCCTCGCCTCGCCTCGCCACCAAGATTCCGTAAGGTAAAAACTCGCGAGAGTTTTTCGCGAGAGAAGTTCTTCAGAACTGCAGTTTGCAAGGCAACAAGCGGGTGATAACTTAAAGGAGAATCAAGTGGTTATACTGTAGGGTGCATTTATTTTTATTCACTCGCATGGTTTGAGGGAAACATCAATGCAAATCAATACAAAGCTTCTCTGACTAATGGGCTAACCTGGTAGGTGAGGTCTCCTCCAGGGTGACTCCACCCTCATTTATATGTCCCATGGGTTCAATGAATAGTTTGGTAAGGATGATATGCTTGGAATTTTTTTGTAAATCCTAACCCTATGAGACATTTTGGTTTGAAATGTAAGACACGATTTGTTCATAATTTGCAGCATGACGACTTCAAGATGTCCTTCAGTATATCACATGCCTTCTCTATGATTCTAACACTTTTATTTGGACTGGATGTTTCTTTTTTCTTAGATCTTGTTTATTTGAAAGAAGACCAGTGAGCAGTGTTTTGATCAGTTTGAAAGTAAAGTCAAGTAAAGGGATTACTGCTCAGAGAGAGCGTGTCCTTGATTTACAACATGCACACTTTGTCGTGAGCAGCAGTGTTGATGAAAGTGTCCTTTAAAAAGGGATCAGGCCTTCTGTTTATCAGACTTATTCACTTTTTGCGTATTTAAATGGCAGAGTTTTGGTCAATGCAATTTCTAAAAAAAAAAAAAAACCTAAGCGGAATGATAGTAAACAGACCTTTTATTAACAAAACAGCCGCACAGAGTAGAAAATAACTGGCATAGGTATAATCATAAAAATCCTTTCTGGCTAGCTGGATTTGATTTGTAGTAAAAAAGGACTTGTTTTTGATGCTTTACATTTAATAATCTATGACATCACCCAGCACCATTTCACTCCTGTACATCAGATCAGACTTGAGACAAGCTCCCGACCCATTTGGATATTCCCCTATCCTCTTGTTAGGTAATTATTTGCAGTAGGTGATTGGTATTTACCTTGATGATGGCTCATCTGAATCTTGGAGCACACAAGTTAAAGTCCCTTCAGCATCCGTGTGTCCCCGTTTCATCCAAAGTGTACTCCTGTCCTTCTAAGGTCTACAGGCTCTTTCTCTCATTAGTATCCTATTTTTGACAAGCTAAGCCCAAAAAGCTTATGCCACATCTGTCTCCTTACATATACTGTAGTATCATCTTGAAACGTCCTGCGGATAAGTATTATTATAATTATTCTTGCTTTATTTGAATCCTATTCTGGCAGTGCAAAGGGGCTCACAATAATGCTCCAATTTGGGTTTTTCTAATACCACACTGAAATCCTTGCCCCAATCAGCTACGAGTCCTGCCATCCTGAGGTCATCAAGCTTCTGCCCCATTTAGTTCCTGGTCCTACTATACTTAAACCATCAATCTTTTGCCACAACTACTCCTTACTCCTGCCATCCTGAAGCTAAAAAACTTCTGCCACAACTTCTTTCTACTTCCATCCTGAAGCTAACAAACCTCTGCCACACAAGTACGTCTTTCTCCTGCCATCCTAAAGCCAACAAACTTCTGCCACAACTTATTTCTCCCGCCATCCTAAAGCCAACAAACTTCTGCCACAACTTCTTTCTCCCGCCATCCTAAAGCCAACAAACTTCTGCCACAACTTCTTTCTCCTGCCATCCTAAAGCCAACAAACTTCTGCCACAACTACTTCTTAATCTTGCCATCCTGAAATCAACAAACTTCTCCCCAAACTACTTCTTACTCCGGCCATTCAGAAGCTAACAAACTTCTGCTGCAACTTCTTTCCTCTGCCATCCAGAAGCTAACAATTTCTGCCACAACTAATTTCTCCCGCCATCCTGAAACCACCAATCTTCTGCCACAACTTATTTCTCCTGTCATCCTGAAGCTTACAAACCTCTGCCACAACTACTTCTTACTCCTGCCATCCTAAAGTCAACAATCTTCTGTTACAACTACTTGTTTTTTCTGTCATCTTGAAACCAACAATCTTCTGCTACAACTACTTTACTTTCTTTTCACAACTACTTCAGCCACATCTACTACTTTTAATACATTTACTACCATGACTACTTTTTAGTCCTGCCATCCTATGTTGAACATATTACTGCCTCCCCTGGTTCTACCATAAAGAGACTGACAAGGTCCTGTCCCATCTAGTTCCTCCTCCTGATGTCAATAAGGCCTTGCCCCAACTAGTTCCTACTCCAGAGGTCAGCAGATCCCTACCCTATCTAGTACCCACTCATAGGGTTCATACACTTTTTGATCAATAATTTCCATGACTTTTTCATGACTTCTCCAAGAATTCAGGCAAAGTTTTCAAGATTTTTCAAACATTTCTTTTATTCCATTTCAAGAAAGGTGAACTGAAGGTGTTATGTGATCATCACTGCATGACGCCATTACAAAGATGTACCTCGTGTAGAGGAACCAGCACTTACAGTATGATCTTGCAGGCATACGATATCGATGTGCCTTTCATTGCATATAATTTTACTGAGACTAATGGTGATTTTTTCCTCTTGTTCAGGCACACTGAACAATGATAATAATTTAATGATAATAATAATAATAATAATAATAATAATAATAATAATAATAATAATAATAAAAAGAATGGTTTTCTTTCCATCTGGTCTAAAAATAGTGAACTGGACAAACTACAGTACGAACCAGACTGGATTATCTGATTTATCTATCATCAGATAGAAACTCATTCATTTATGCTTAATTTGGAAACACAATTAGTTTCAAATTCTACAGTAAAATTCATTCATTTTTCATTGAGAACACAGAGCAGGTCACTATGACCTGATATATGGGTCTTATTGAATACCAATTTGAAATGTCATTTTTAAAATAAATCAATATATCAATTTTAGTTAAATTACATGGAGAAATAATAATAATAATAATAATAATTAAAAAATACATTATATTTATTGTAAGCACATAGGAGGTCACTAAATTGATATACATGGATTTGAAATTTAATTAATTTTTTATTTATTTTAGCAGTTAGATAGATCTAAATATTAATATTTTGGACTTTTTTTTCTTAATTTAATTTTTTAGTACTGTAAATTAGTTTTAATTTGGTTGTCTCAAAACAATTTTGCACATTTTAAACTAAAGGACTCTAAAACCGTTTAGCTTTTACTCATAGATACTGTCAACTGTTTGTGTTTTGGTTTTGTTAATTATTTGTTAGCTGTGTAAAAGCCGAATCCCTAAACCCACCGCATCCAAGCTGAAATTTGTATTCAATTATTAAGTGCACAGAAAACACCAGAAACACACAAGTCCACAACATCTCCACCGTGTCCAGTGAAATAGACGACTGAGCCATCAGTTTTGATTCCAGTGCATACTGATGATATCCTTATTAGTTGCCATTACATGACTGTATATTCCCTATGAACTGGATTTTCTTTGATAATCTGATAAAAAAAAAAATAAAAAAAAAATCTCCAATTTCCAAAACCAGCCAAAGAAGAATAGGATCTCAAGATTTCTCTTCCTTTCGCTTGCACTGTTCTCTTGAGGTTTCCCATCAACGTTTAAGTCACTAATGGCAGAAAACATCGCTTTGAAACAATCTGTTCAGCTATAATGATTAAACTCTATTAATGTATAATTAATAGCTTTTTCATCTCCTTCAAAAAAACATCACAGCTCTGCATGTGAGGAGTAAAAAACACACACATACACACACACACAAGTCTTTGGATGCGGGGAAATTATTGTCATTAAGAAATTAAACGAAAGTCGAGAAATCTGTTCTGCAGGAAGTTAACTAATTTATTTGATAAATGCGCTGCACTTTGATTTCGAATTAGAAAGTATGAACCAAAATAAATAAATAAATAAATAAATAAATAAAAATTCATGCCTGAAAACCCGAACAAATGAATCTAAATTAAGCGGTGCAAAGCGAATGTGGAATCTCTAATTATGAGATAAGATCTAAGACAACATTCAATTAGAAGCTGCATTTAATATTCATTACTCCTTCAGAGGAACACACTCCTCCATACTCTCTGTAAAGACAAGCTTATTCGGCTTGTTTGATTTTTTCTTTTTTAACGCGCTATGCAAAGCGTCGTGTTAGGCGAACACGCGCGGTGCTGTACAAGCTCGAGACGTTCTCAGGTATGACAGATTGTAGAAGATCAGAGCGACTCTGGTCGAAAAAAAAAGACGTAAAAAAGAAGAAAAAAAACCTGATAATGTTTGAAAGACACTCGAAACGATTCCGGCGCGATAACACGACTGTGTGTAATGTGCGCGGGTCTCGGCAGAAGGAGAGGCATCTTGAACGCGCACCTGAGGTGGCAGCCGGATGATGAGTAATTACACCTGGAGTGGAACGAGGGCCGTGCCGGCCTAATTCACGCAAATGTGCTGTCAGCATCGATTCCTCTCTGGGCGGATATGTCTTCATCACGACCTTGTCTTGAGATTATCTCATCATCCTGTTGGGTAGAACGTACGCTCTGTACAAACAACGTCCCAAGGATGTGCTCAGGCTCCGAGATTTACAGATTGTACTGGACAGGTAATGAAAAGTGACTGTTGGCCTACGTGGCGAGAATCGATAATGGGAATTTATTACATATATATTACAACATCAACAATAATAAAAGCGCTGCAGGTAAAAAAGAAAAAAAAAAAAGAGAAAAAAAAAAACAGGAGCCCGTCGTAAACAACTGAGAAAAACAACTCGGCGAAGCGGTATCTTTAATGCGAAAACAAACCCGCGGAGATCAGACTGCCCGAGGCGTTTGCTCTCTTTCGTACACATCAGACCGCCCCAACCTTCCCGCGGTCTCCAAGACCCGAAGACTCCGAATAGCAGAAATGATGAAGAGCGAGACTGCTCGCAGAGGGACGCCATGTCCGGGGGCATCTCTAATCCTGAACAATACCGTATTGGACTAATTAGGCTCCTGTGTTTATTAAGCAGGAGAGCTTACTGTGGCTGTGGAGGAAACGTGTTGTGCAACATGTCGAAGTTTGAAAGGGAACAATGAAATAGGTCGCGTCCTGCGTCTAAAATGGAGTTACATCATTCGCAACTTGCAGAGTTCAAGCCACGAGGAAAAAAATAAATAAATAAAGAACATGGATGGTTCTGGGTTCGTCTTATTTTTGCAAAGAGCGCGTGATGCGAGTCAGACTCAGATGTGTGTTGATTGTTGATTGATCTGAAGCTAATTCTAGCATTTAGAGCAAACTCGTTTAATGCTCAGGAATCATGACGAAGAGTTCCTGTGATATCGTTTATACAATTTAGAACCAATTATTTTTCTTTTCTCACTCCTTAAAAGCCTTTTTCCATGTTGGAAAATGTATTATTGCAGCTTTACTGTTATAAAAACCGAGACACTAGAGACCGTTTCAGAAAAGATTCCACTTTGATCCCAAAGTTCGATACGTACGTGTACAAAACGTAAAAACTCCCTGGCGTGGTTGAACGTACCATTCTTGAGTCTTTAATCAAATTTAACGCTGAAATCGACTACTGTTTAGATCGTGACGTCATCAGCGTGGTTTGTTTCTTTTACATTTACGGCATTTGGCGGAGACCCTTACACAGAGCGACTTACATTTTTATCTCATTATACATCTGAGCAGGTGCGGGTTAAGGGCCTTGCTCAAGGGCCCAACAGTGGCAACTTGGTGGTGGTGGTGGTGGTGGTGGGGTTTGAACCTGGGACCAGTAGTCAGTAGTTTCGTCAGTAGTCTTGACACTTGACACTTCTTTCATATTATCAAAAATATTAGGCATAGAGCTAAGGTCGACTCCCTTGTAAAAACGCATACTGCCACCTACTGGATCGGAGAGTGTGAAGTGTAGTACTCGGGTACGGAACAATGTTACTAGTGTGAACGCTGGCCAGTGGAGGAGCGGGGAGAGGGAGCAATCCTACCTGGGCATGGTTTGAATCAATGGTGCGTAGTGCGAAAGCAGCTGTATTTATTTATTTATTTTTATCTGTACCCTATAAGTCCTTATGTATGAGTAGTTACTATAGAAAAGATAATGTATTCGAACAAGTGCACTACAGAGAGAGAGAGAGAGCGCTTTGGTGGTATTTGTGCTGAGAATGAAAGCTCCTGAAACACTGATTAAAAACACAAGGTTATGCATGCGACTCTTTTCACTTCTCAGTATTTCAAAAAGCTTTAGCGCTGCACATGGAGGAATACAAAGCAACAACGAGAAGCTCCACTGCACCAATCTATGTAGTCATTATAAAGCCTGTTCTTCCCTGTTCTGCCCTCTGGCTACCCCTGCTAGAACAGCAGTAATGGTGTTTTTTTGAGCCCAGAAAAGAAAACAAGTGAGAGACTTGAACTGCTGAGCACAGGCTTTTTAGGCTTTTTTTTTTTTTCCCCCAGGTTTGATGCAGAAGGACACACTCCCATTGGTGGAAACTGTGCAGAAGATGCATGGAGACATGTTTGGCCTTCGTCTCGTATGTGTCTCGCAAGTAGGAGAAATGGTGCCAAAGACTCTCAGGGATGTGCCTCAATTAAAATAAATAAATTAATAAATATGCTTTATGTATATAAACAAGTGACAGACTATGGAGATATTATTATATGTAAATGAACCAATTTTATAAACTTATGACAATAATTACAACCTGTAGTATGTTTACCATATATATATATAAAGCTAGTGACATTTACAAAGGACTTTAAGGACAGTACGGTGATGAGACTCTAATGAGTGAAACATTTGAATGGTGCAAAGAAGGCCGTACGTCTGCGAGTGACCCGGTCGAGGTGGCTCGGAGCCCACTGCCGTCATTCCTGTGACATTCAGCTAGAGGGATGCCTAATCTTTGCAAATCAATGGATAACTTGTCGCCGGAGTTCCTAGGAGGCCAGTGTTTCAGACGTGAAGCAGGGCAGTCTGATCGTGGCTTTGTGTGCACTGAGAAAACGTTCTCCCTTGATGGTGTCCAAGCACTAGTGAAACACTGGGATAAGTGCATTAGTGTATCAGGAGGTTATATAAAGGAAATAAAGGGAGTTTTTAACTCCCACTTTAACCTAAACGCTCCTCATATCTCTGAATTTTACTCCACATTATGATTTATTTAATTAATTAAGTGAAAAATGTCCTTTTCTATTGGAAGATAAATTTGCTAAAATTCTTTGCCGATAGAACAAGACATTTTTCACGTCTAATTTTAGCTACATTTGACTGGAAATAGGCTTAATCATCTTATATTTGCTTTGTTGTATTCTTATATTAAGAAATTATAGATGCAAAGATGCTAAGATTTTTTGCAGTGCTGATTTGCGAATCTGTCCACAAATTTGCGATCCAACTTCAGTATTGATTATTTTCTCATACCATCGCCCCTTGTTATGTTTTATTCCTTACATTATCTCTTTTTAAGGCAGTGACAGATATTAAACTGTAATTTCAATCACTTTACTCTGTCATTATATTCAGTAGAGATTTCTTTTGCTAGCGAACATCCGAGCTGCCTGGGGCTTGTTGTCATTAGCAGCCAGTGGGATAGTGCTGCATGCTTAATGAGATGTCCTCGTAAACATGACGGCTTTATGGTCCAAATTGTGTTCCTTTAACGACAAGAAACTCAGCTGGCAGAAACAGGGGCATAACTTGCTATTGACAAGCCTCTAGTCAGGCAAAAAAAAAAAAAAAAAAAACCACGAAGGAAGGACAGGCAAAGGACAAGAAGCTCATCAGGAATGTTGTTAAATTAACACGACAGAGTCTGTTTGGGCAAAGCACGAGGTAATAGACACGCCTGATAAGCGACAGGCTCGTAAAACAAAGTTTAATAGGTCCGCGTTACAGACAGGTGACGGCGACGGGGGCGGGGCTCGGCGTCACCTGCTACTGCAGCGGACAGCTTCTTTCTCGGGTTGTTATTTGGGTTTACGTTTCATTACCGAGTGACGGGCATTATGCATGCCTATCCACCTGACTCCACGCGAGCTTTAGCAAATACACAAACATCCGCCATCATCACCTCTATGAATCCTGATGAAGGCGAGAGAGAGAAAGAGGGAGAGAGAAAGGGAGAGAGAGAGAGAGGGAAAGAGTATCTTCTCCTCACTGTCCAAAACCTGATACAGATCTTGAACAACTACCGGTGCAGTGATCACCAAGAAACCAGCAGATATAAAAAGAGAGAGATTTACCAAAAGAGGAAGGACTCTGTGATCGCTGTATGGCAGATCGTGCTGAGGCAAAAATATACTTCCAGTCCCAGGGAAGCTAAATCCGCTTTCTAATGAGGTCACTGCTGCAGTATGAGCAATAATGTGCTAAAAACATATGAGCTGTCAGTAACGTTCCAATATTTACAAGTACCTTGCTAGAAATTGTTTTAAGTGGCCCGCCATTGATTGGCTCGTCCGTGCATCCTAAATAATCTTTAGGTCTGAGCAACCTAGTGAGAAGTAGGGAAAGTAAAACTAGTGGAAACACCAGACTAGTGAGGGAAAGAGTAGCAAGGGAAAGCAGACTACTGAGTAAGAAGCAGACGAGTGTCAAGCACCAGACTAGTGAAGAAACCAGAATCTAACCAAACCTAACTATAATCTCATAAGATTGCAACAAACCAAATATAATATCATCAAGCTTACTTCCAGTCAAATGTAACTAAAATTGCAAGTAAAAAATGTTGTTCTATTGGCAGGTAATTAATATTTTAGAAATAAGTTCCTAAAAACTAGCAAAATGATCTGACAATAAAACAATTAATTTTACACGTGTAATTTTGGTAGATTAGAGTTAAGCTTAATCACCTTATATATGTTTTGTTGCAACCTTTTTTTTTATTTTATTTTTTAGAATTTATAGATATGTATTTAACTTCGATTAAATGCTAAGTATTTTTTCTTTTTTTGCAGTGTATTAAGAAAGTATAATATTAGACTATAAGGAAACACCAAACTAACACAGCAAAAAAAATCTTAGCATCTTAACATCTTAGCAAGTGAAATATTCTCAAATCTAGCCAAACCTTAATCTATAATTTCTTACGACAAATTCTAGTCAAATGTTACTAAAATTCTTGCTGGCAGAAAAACGTAGCTTCTTTCAAGAAATTCCAGAAAGTAGAAAATTATCTGTCAGTAGAACAAGTCATTATTTTGCTTAGAATTTAAGTAAACTTGAATTACAAATAAGATAAATAATCTTATATTTGGTTTGTTGTAATCTTATTTTAGGAAAGTGTAGATAATTAACTGTATTCAATATATTTGTAGTTTCTGAGGGAAAACTACACTGCAGAAAAATAATCAAATAAAACTTACCACTTTAGCATCTTAGCAAGTGAAATATTCTGGAATCTAGTTAAACATATCTATAATTTTTAAAAAATAATTTTACAACTAATGTTTAAATGATCTAATGTTACTAAAATTGAAATAAAAAATGACTTGTTCTATTTGCTAGTTTTCAGGCATTTGTTTTTTGAAAAAAACAAAATTCTCTGCCAATAGAACAAGACTTGCAATTTTGGAACATTAGACCAGAAATAAGCCTAATTATTCTGCATTTTGCTTTGCTGTAAACTTATTTTAAGATTTTATTTTTTTATTTTTTGCAGGAAAAGGAGGGAAAGCAAACTTGCAATTTAGAGAGAGGACACTGGTGAAATAACATGTAAACAAACTAGCAATGAAATGAAAACTAGCACATTCAAACAAATGGGTGAGTGAAAGCAAACTAGCAAAGGAAAGCAAGCTAGTGAGTGAAAGGGAAAACAGCAAACAGTATATTTAAAAAAAGACAGTAAGTTAAAGTAAAACTAGCAAATGTAAAAGTAGGATATGCTAGTATGCTAGAAACCTAGCATACAAAATCAAACTAGCGAGTACAGGGAAAACTAGCGAATGTAACATGTTAAAGGAGAAAACAAACTAGCGAGAAAAAGCAGAACTACTCTTTGTACTGTATATCCTACAGTAATAATCCTATTGTGCTACTGTAGGTGTGTTACACATACACTTCCTGGTTCTCCCTGGTGGTGCAGACACATTACAGTTAAACACATTATGTTTTAAAAAAATCCTGGCTAATGACTCTAGCGCAGGTGCAGTGCAGTGTGTTAGATGGTCGAAAAAAAATGACACTAATCTTTGTTTCCAGGCAACCAAAACACCGGACCGGGAAGCGCACTGGAGCACACGGTGGAGTAAAATATTTATGATTTAGCATAGTATGTATTCGATATGAATCAATTTTATCGATCAGGTCCGAATGATTTAACAAGCGGTGCGTGTTTGATGGAATTGTAATGGAGTTTGGTCATGTGGTCTCTGCTTCTGGGGAAAAAAAACAAAAAAACATACAAACTGTGGTTTAATGTGGTTCAATAAATCTAGTTCCCTTCTGTTGTGTTGTGAGTCCTGGATTTCAGGCAGTCTGCCAAGCAACCAGCAAGCACCGATAGATATACTAGTTAGAGCATAGGTCTAGCCTTTACGTTCGTGCAAACTGACATTAATAAGACAGGGATCTTCCTAAACCTGCGAAGATTAACCAATTAGGTCCTGATGGGAACTCTCTCCAGCGTGGTGGTAAAACACAGCAAATCAGGCTTCACCGTCAGTGGTAATGAATCACCGAGTCACAGGCGCAGGCCTCGTCCACCCACGGACAGGTAGAGCTTAACAAATGATCCCACTTCTGCCAGAGTCATACAAGCCTTCCTGATTAAACCTCTCGGGAGAAAAAAAAAATACCTTCTGCTTTTGGAGGAAAAAAAAAAAAACAGCAGCTAAAACCGTGTCATATTTCTTTAAAAACAATGCCGTCTTTTCTAACCCTGATAATGCAACACAGCTTCTTTTTTTTTTTTTTGTGGATAGGGGAAATTGGATAGATCCGACTTATTATTTCTGCCTTTCTTACGAGGATAAAGCCACTGTCAACGCTAAGCCCGTAATGCCACGGCACGTTCAAACAGTCCTAACTGCGAACAAAACCAGAGCTAAGTCTTACGCACAATAAAGGTTGCAGCCACGGCGTAAATTGGTTTGGAAGTGTGCCTAAGCTTCCCACTGCTTCTGTCTGGTGGAAGAATGTGTTTTGGGAGATCGTCCTCCTTTTGTGCGCCCGCTCCGTCTTTTGTGTATCGAGTTTCCCGGATGCGCCGAGCCGGATCCGCATTTCTAAACCTCGGACGCGTTTCTCGGTTGTTTTCCCGAGCGCTTTCTATGGGAGGTTTTTTCGATGGCTGGTCGAGGCGCCAATCACATTATTCTCTAAGCGGCGCCGAATGTTCTTCATCCTGACCCAAGAATTGGCTATTTAAACTATCTGAGTTTAAACAGAGCTCTTGGCCAGACATCAATTTTCTCGTAATTGGGCCTTTGAAATTGACGCACTCATTTTTCAAAACTTCCCACTTTAAAACTCTGTCAGGACACAAACCTGACATTATGATGCATCTCAAAGTAGCCAAAAGTCTGTCTGTGCTATAAGAATTACTTTTTTAATGTCACAAGTGATGGATAAATAATGCAATTTCACATTATAATCCCATCATTCTTCACTAATGTACGCACGAAAAATGTGGTTGAAAGCACAAAGTAGAGCCGATAATGTCAGATTTTTTCCACGACAGCAGGAGATGATTTCTCGAGCAGCGAAATGAAATCATAAGCGGTTTAATTTTCTTTATTAGCCTTTTTTTAAAGCATTTGAGAAGAAAATGAAGCAGAAACGAAGAGAAAGAATGCAGGATGTGAAAGAGATATACTGTTTTAAATGCTGCAGAGTCTGGTCCGTACCTGTAGCCGGGTCGACGGTGCGTTCGATCAGATGGTCGTCCTGGTGCACCCACTCTCCGTTACACTTGAAGTAGATCTGAGTGGCAGGCGTCGAGCGGCAGGTCAGCGTCACCGGCTTGTTCTTCACGATGTAGACGTCGTCAGGCTCGACCAGGAAGTGCGGCAGCAGGTCCGAGAAGGCGGCGGGGAGCGGGTGCGTCACCGTCGCCACGTGCTCCGCTCCTGCGATTTAACAAAAAGAGACAATGAGAACATGATTAAATTCCGAAAGACTCGTGATGAGGGGGTAACGAGCAAAGCACCGAATTTGATTTTCGGGAAACCCTGAGATTCGGCTGATGAAATACGGCGGGAATTATAGCCTGTGTTACTAGGGTCTGCGCGTTTGGCATTTGTAAAACGATTCGATCCCCGCGTCGAGATACACGCTGTGTACGTGTGTACATATACGCATAGACACACACACACACACACACAGACTTGTTAACAGGCAGACTAAAAGGCCTGTGAGTAGTTTGGCCTTGTCAGGCTTCAGCGCAAGCCATTCTGAAGCCGTGCGTCCTTTCTGTTGTTAATCACAGGCTTTTAAGATCAGAGCTGATGGATTGCAGGCCATAAATCCCTCTCTCTCGCTCAATGACCATGGCACTTCAATGCGCGCTTGCCAGGCTAATATTCCACCGCTCAAATCCTGAACGCACGAACACAACAGACAGCTGGATTTGCCAAAAAAACAAAAAAATTTATTTTGTCTTTATTTAAATTTTGATTGCATAATCGCACAAACAAACAAAAGCATGCTTTCTACATACAATTTGTGACGAGCCTCGGACGCTCGCCCGTTTCAGGAGCGCGCCACGATGAGGGATGATGATTAAGCAGTGCTCCGACCCAGCGATGTGCACGCGAGCGGTTCTCCTGACAAATGGAGCCCTATCAGGAAATCTGTTGCTTCATTTGTTAGGCGCAATGTTTGCCTGCTCCTCGTAATTAAGGATGAATTGCTAATTTATCCTTTTCCACCCACGTTCCGGAACGATCGGGCATCTGCTGCACGGCGAGTGTGTTTATTTTTCGCTCCAGAGGTGACTTCAGTCTGAGAAAACAAGTAACCTTAAAAAAAAAAAAAACATTCGGTGGGGAGAAACGAATTTAGAACGAGTTTAAGGGTTTTAGGTTTAGAAATATATATTTTGTAAAAAGAATTACAGTGACGCATTTCGCTGCTTTATATCGAGTTGGTGGAAATTTTTTCGAAGGGAATGCGGCTTTCGACAAACTTTCTTTTCACAATATATGAAGCTAACCACGTTGGCGTAATGCTGCAGGTTGAAAAATGGATTGAATTCTCTCGCCGTGATCTAATACAGCCGAAGTGTCAGTCTTGGAGTCAGAAAAACATTAAGAATTACGAAGCCAAAGACCGATACTAGTGCTGATATATAAATCTTTTTTTTCTTTGGCCTGTTGTAGGAAAACTCACTCATCGTCTGTACCGCTTTATCCTGTATTCAGGGTTGCTGGGACCTGGAGCCTATCCCAGGAGACTTAGGGCACAAGGCGGGGTACACCCTGGACAGGGTGCCAATCCATCACAGGGCACACACACACACACTACGGGCAATTTGAGAACGCCAATTAGCCTAACCTGCATATCTTTGGACTGTGGGAGGAAACCCACCAAGCACAGGGAGAACATGCAAACTCCATGCACACAGAGACGGAAATCGAACCACTACACCACCGTGCCGCCTGTTGTAGGAAAAACGATCAAGAAACTCGTTTTTGCTGTTATAAAACCCTGAAACTGGAGACTCCTTCCTCTCCTCCTCCCGTCCAAAAAACATTTCTTTAAATACGCCTCCTTGAAAGAAAGTTGCAGTAAAGCACTGAAGCCGTAGCTCTTGTTATGAATGAAACAACACCTTCACGACCAATCGGGATCGCGCACCGAACCGCGCTTTATACGATATAAGTCATATTAATGCCCGTCTTCCTATTTCCTTTTGTCATCCTGCGCCTAGCTCTGCGCCGCTAATTCATCAGCCTGAAATGCGACGAGGAGCCGAGCTGCGGCTATTGAACCCCCGCTAATGCATCGTGTACGTGTTTAACTCTTAATGAAAACTAAATGTTCTGTGTCCAATGAAGGGCATACATCACTTACTTCTTTCTGTCTCATTTTGCCTCCTCCTCCTCCTCCTCCTCTCACGCTTCTCAGTCGCATAAAGAGAGAAGAAAATATGTCTGTAAATGCCGTTCGTTTTTGGCGAAGAAGAGATCGGGATTTTACAAGCATTAACCTGCTGTACCTGCTGTACGAGCATTAACCTGATGCTGCTCTCTCATCAGCGAGACGTTTCCATTACAGGAGGCTCGCCGCAGGATGAGCGCAATCAAAACGTCCACCTCGGCTCAAAGCGGCTTTCATTAACCTGAAGGCGAGCTCTCGCCGGACGCGGTCTACTTAATGAGTCTTAATTTAGTGCCGCGATGATTAGCCATTAGCTCTCCAGGGTGACCCCTTCTTTTTCGCCACTAGATTTGACACGACAGGCCCGTCACCAGGTCCGCTTTCCACGATATGGCGTTGCGTTCTTAACTTGACCTCCATGTATCGCGTGATAGATATTTCGGAATATCTCCGAGCTTTAACACGACTAGATGAACGTGATGTCCATTTTTTTGTCCCACATGGCATGGCTGTTAGTGCCAGCTGGGGTGAGGATTTCAGAAACGGCTGTGCTGATCTTCTGAGATTGACAACCAAAATGATGTGAAAAAACAAAAAAACATTGGAACATGCGGCTGAAAATAAGGCAAATAACTAGCCTTCACAACCGTGGTGAGCAAAAAAAGCACATCCCGAAATGCACAACATGCTAATAGCAGAAGGAACAAACATGTAGGTTGACGTCATGCTTTTATGTAGAAAAGTACATTCAATTACTTAGCTTAAACAGTTAGAAGATATTTTTAGTAGAGCGTCGTATGTGCACGTGTAGCTAACGCGTCATGGTTTGCTAACACCTTAATTAGAAGTAAAATATCTCTGCTATTTATCATTAGCGACAATTTTTTTCCCCCTGACTTGCTGCCTACAAAAGGAACCCTAGGCTTGGAAAAAACGAATCGAATAACGCTACGCTGTTTGCTAATTAATCAGAAATAAAGAAAATTAACGTTTATCACTAGCTAGAATTTTATCCTCCGAGTTGATGCCTAAGCAGTTACTTCATCTACAAGAATCAAATGCATTTATAAACGTTGAATCACCGGAAACTGAATTCCTTTAAAAATATACCACATCCTTAAAAATAAAACACAAACTCGCTTACGTCTTCTGCAAATACTCGTGCCCATGCCCATGGTAATGTCTGAAGTACCAAAGTGACACTATGGTATATTATAGTATGCACTATAGACGACCCTATTAAACTATAGGAAACACCATAGTTAATTTTTTTTTTTTTTACGGCCACTCCAGTCCAGTAGGTGGCATTATTGAACCAACCGCTCCTTAAACTCAAAAGAAGAAGAAGAAAGGATACTCTTGCAAAACCTGCTACAGACGTCTTCTGTAAATGCCAAACGGTTTTATGTCTGAATTCACCAGAAATCTCATCACAAGTCCCGGTTTGACTTGAACACCCCTCATATACTGTATATACTATATACATACTATATACTATATACTATATACTATAAAATATATACATATAATTTTTTTCATATATATTAATATATAGTATATATACTATATGTATATAGTATATACTATATATTAATATATATTAAAAAAAAAAAACTTGCGGATATTAATGAAGTACAAGATCGTGTTCCGCTTGTACCCGGTCGTTAGGAGTGAAGACGTAAACAGGAAGTGATAAAAGAACATTTAATTTTGTTCCTCCAAAAGATACAGAGACTAAACAATAGACTTAATATCATCACCAGTCTAAAAAGGGCCTGCGAGAGCGATGACGTGACAAACCGGCGTCCCCTCGGCTACATCCCAGGTGACAAAACTGCTGTATTAAAGCGCAGCACTTTCACACCTGCCTTCCACGCCTCCCACGTCAGTGCTCTTCAGCAGATCAGACGCCAGGAGCTGCCAGCGTGCCTGGAGATGATCTGGGAGTCTATACATCCTAAAAGAGGCGAAAAAACATTTTTTTCCCTCCGAAGGCTCGAATTATTTATGCATGAGACAAAGAGGCATATATTAGGAGTGCGGAGTTTCAAATTAATGCCACTATGTAAGGCTGATAGATGATCCTTACACACTCACGGTGTTATAATGTATGCTGTACATTCATCACCATCCTTCCCACACACACACACACACACACATACACAGAGTGCGAAGTAACTGAGTTCTCATGGATCGTTGCACAAATGAAATAAACACCATCTTATGAACTTAACCTTCGAAGAGAAATGTGCTATCGCTCACTCGGGCTGAACACACTCTCATGTAAAATCTCTCCGTCTCTCATCTTCGCACCTTTAATTGTCGAGGAAAAAAAAAAGTTTTTTATATTTTAACACACATAAAGGATCTTCTGTCAGTCTTTTTTTTTTTTACCGAGCTGGAGTCGATAATAAAAGAGACACGGCTCAAACACTGTAAAAAAAAGCCTAATGTCACGTCAACAAACGTCGCCGCCGCCAGCTGTGGCGTGAGACGCTAACGCTGTTTAGCAGCTGCCGACCACCGGGCTCGGATGCCAGGCCGCCAGGCGCTGTCGCTTCCCATCAGGCCTCAGACGCGAGACCCAGCTGCTACAGAGATCTGGCACCGCAGCTAAAGTATGTCACAGGGAATGAACAGTACAGTAAGAGCACTCCTGATACAATTAATCCCTACACAAAGGAGCCTGAGCAACAAACCTAACGCCAAGCGTAGAATCTGAAGAATCGCAAACGCAACCCCATGCTTCCTCATGCTGGGGCTAAGGATCTGGTTCTGGTGGTAAATTTACGCAAAGAGAACATCATCACCATGTGAACGTTTCTAAACATGTCTCCAGGCAACAACAAAAATAAATAAACTGAACTGAACACCAGAACCAAACCTGTAGGTAAAAAAAAAAGAAAACCGACAGTAAGGAAAAAGAACAACTATTAGACAAAATTCAGTCAAAAAGTCATTTTAGACTAATCTCATTTTATGTACAAAAAGAAAACAAATCCTGTTTTTTGCCTTTTTTTTGATTGTATTTGTATTGGCTGGTTAGACTCCCCCCCCCCCCCCCACTTGTGACCTCATACAAGAGGAATACCTTCTTCAGGTGGCTGCTCAGCTCTGCTGGAGGGGTGTGGCTCAGGAGGAGCTCATTTACATAAACACTGAAACAGTTCATTTGGAGGAGGAGTGAAACAGAAAATTTGTGGTATGGAAAATGCATTATCTAAAAGGGAATTAACACACAGTTCTGAGACCTGTATTAACTTCTTAAAGTGTTAAAGAAATAGTCAAATATGGGACCTTTAACAACAGAACCAGACCCTCAGACCAGCAAAGTGAACTCATGACCCAGTCCATGTGTCTGAAACCCAACAAAATATCAGCTTTAGTCTTAAAAACAGAACCTCATCACCAGCACTGGAGACTTTGTTCCACCCGGCGAACCCAAGACCACATGAACATCTCATCGGACGTCTTCGGTCTCACAAAATGATAAAATGATGACAGTCTCTGGTCTCTATTTTCAAAAACAGAACTTACACCAAAACCAAGGACTTAGACGCCATCATGGGAACCCAAAACCATTCAGACATGTCTGGCCTTGGCACCAACCCCACAAAATACCATCTCTTGTGTCAAAAATAGACCTTTAATCTCAATATCACAGCATTTGATGAACAAAAAGAACCCATAACTCAATGAAGACGTCTTCATCCCAACCAAATCTCACCTTTAGTGTCAAAAACAGAACTGTCCCTGAACCTGACCTACTGTACAGATGTGCGTTTCATACCTCAGCCCTGGACCAAAGGCAACTCGAGGCCTACCTAACACTGTAACACGTGTAAATTTGTCAGGACGGTCCATCGTGTAAGAACTGCAATGCAAAATCGGATCTAAAATCCACTGGCGGATTCATTCACGATCTATTCATTTGGAATGTTTTTAATGCAATCATAAAAAACAGAGCCAAAAAAAAACCTCTCACACACACGGTGATGTAACTGACACCAAAAGGTGGAATAGTTTTTTTCTTCCCTTCAAATCTGTCTTTCTGTCCTTATTATCAAAGGTTTATAAGTAAGTTATATGTTTATAGGTTTTCCTGCTCTGCACAAAGGCTGTGAAGTTTGTCACCAGGATTGGCAGTACAGTGTACGTATCTGGAGCCAAATTCAACAATGAAAAGAGTTAAATTTGTTTTAAACACACACCAACTTTGAAAGACACCAACTCGGTTGGACTGCAGAAGCTTCATCTGACAACCAGGGTTGTGGAATTTGGCTCTGATCGTACATTGTATTTACGTTCTGGGTGACAAACTTCACAGTCAGTGTGCAGAGCAGGAATATTTATATAATTCCCAAGACCTAGTACTTAATGTAATTTAATGGATCTTTATCTTGATGTAAGACTTGAAAGGCTTCACCTCCAACTACTGTGATGTCCGATACTCGGACAGGTATCACAAAACATAACCGCACTCCCGTAACTACTGTTAAAACCTGAAAGCGTCAGAAAGGCACCGCCTTCGTCTCCAAACCTTCTAAACGTTTTAATTTAGTTTATAATCAACCATGTCGCACAGCCCGTTAGCACGAGTCAGCGTCCCCCCCGTCCCCCCACAATCTATTATTGTCCTTTTCCATCCAGGACGTTAGCAGCGATCTGTCTCTCGGTACAAAGCCTGACATTTAACCTCACGTGGACGTCCAGATAACACGCAGGAAGAATCCCGCATGGCGTCAGGGGTCACCATCATTTTTTGTGTATCTAAACAAAAGAGGAGTGCAATTTATTTATTTATTTATTTATTTCCCTGAATAGTGAAGAGGTGCCCCCCCCCCCCCCTTTTTTTTTGGCGTAACCTTTCAGAGCCAATTAAAGTCTTTTATCGGCGAAGCGAGACGTCACGAGACCGCCGTGATGGACGACGGCTATAAAACGGCCGCTTTATGACACCATCAGCTCTTTACAGCGGCTTCTGAAATTAATTTCATTAAAGCTACTGCTCCGGAATATTAAACCATTTCATGTGCCAGTGACTCGACAACGCAGCGCTATGGTCGTAATATGTGTGTGTGGGTTTTCTTTTTTCTTTCTCCCCTTTTGTGACAGAGCGCTGCGGTTGGCTGAACTTCACGGCAGACCTTTTATCTCATCTTTTTTTTTTTTTTATAGACGGAAGCATGTTTCGCTGTAACGGTCACTGATATAATACGGTGCATGTTATTAGGCCTGTCGGAGCCTCCGAAAGCTTCTGGCTGATGGATGTGTGTTTATCACCAGACGGCAAATATTTACGCAGACATCAGTCTGGGTTGGAAATCTCTTCGATCCTTGCGTCCACTCCCTCCCCTCGCTCTTTCCTCCTTTCTCTATCTCAATGCGTGTGTGTGTGTGTGTGTGCGTGAGTGTGTGTGTGTGTGTGTAAGCGTCTGTCCAATAACACAGACAGCGACTCATAATGCATTCAGAACCGATGCCAGTATTTTTGATGGCTCTATCGCCGCCACGGCATCATGCCAACTGTCATTTACTTTCCAACGCTCGGCTTCGTTCTGAGAGATTCTTTTCCCTGAATCTTTTTTCTTTTATTAGATGAAAAAAAAAATCCTCTTTCTGATTGGTCTCACTAGTTTCTACAGGAACGACGTACATAATCGGCCTGCGTTACTGCAATAGACTCCAGGAGTCTCCAGTGTCTGTGATTTGTAACACGCCGAGCTAGTTTTTCGTCAAACTATGTTTTATGGTCGTAAATGGTTTAATAGAGGCAGCACTTAATGTAACCAAAAACAGTCAAAAGCCTGGGTTCGATTCCCACCCGATGCCCGAATCCGGTGTAAAAACCTGTGCCAAGTTGTTGCGCGGATCGGATGGTCCGCTGTGGCGACCCCTCGACAGCACACAAGAAGGCGTTTTATTCCTCTTACGCCATTTCTAAATCAGTGTTTTACAAAGTCTAAGCTGCGGCCCCCTGTTGGGCCGTGAAGGTACTGCAGGAGAGTCGCGTGAGGTCATTTAATATAAATAAATACAGTAATAAACACTTTTGTGTAACAATTTTGTAATTAGGAATAAAGTTATCACAAAACATTTAAGACTCAGAATCTACATAAAACATAGTTAAAAGTAATAAAACAAAGCCATGTATTATTATTTATTTCAAACAGGAAAAATACTTTAATGTTGTTAAGTTCCTGATTTGTGATGAAATAATATTCTTAACAGAAAAAAAAGCCTGGACATCACTTTAATTACTTATTCAAGCCCAAACAATTTGAGATTTCTTGCGCTTTAAGCAAACGTGCGAAGTTCAATCAACAGCAAGAAGGACGTTTAATGCGCGGAGCGTGCCCGGGTCACCGGTTTGAGATTCCAGACAGTTCCGACTGGATGCCTCTGATGATTAACGACGAGCGGCTAAACGAGCGCCGCCTCTAAACAGCCGAGGCACTGGGATGACGTGGGGCGGGGTGGTGATGGTGGTGGTGGAGGGGGGTGTGATGGAGGAGTGAGTAACAGGGGGGCGATTGCACTCCTCTGGGGTATTACTCCGTAACTGTTTTAATTACACTCCTGTAAAGGCTTTCAGGTAGAGCTGCGAAGAAATAAAAAATCAATGAACTTCCAGCACAGCCGCTCGGAAACAGGAAGCGCGCGGAGAACCAAATTAAAGATATGAGTTCTGCTTAAGTGTATGGATTTGTCCTGGGAGACGGTGTGTATCCGTAATCATCATCACTCTCTCTCTCTCTCTCTCTCTCACACACACACACACACACACACACACATACACACAGTCACACATACTCTCACACTCATACGGGCATACTCCTGTGTTCTGGCACACGGTTTCCAATTAGCACACAGTTACTGTATTTACACTTTAGTCTTTAGTGTAATGCTTATTTTAAATAATTATACAATATGGATCATCAAGTTACTCATCAACAACATGGCTTAGCAAATAACTGAACAAAAAAATGTTTTTACTGTTAACTAGCTGTGCCCGCAACTTCGTTCTTGTGGAATTTAATTGCCCAATCATAACGCATAATAAGCAATGTATATGCCATCTGTTGAATTCTGGGATGAATTAATGTTTTTTTCAAGATCTTTTTTTTTTTTTTTATGATAAAGGCTGTTTTCCATGTAAATTTTAAAGTAGCATGTCTTCTCTTCCTGTGGGCCGATTGCGATGAAACAAAGCCTATATGTTACCCTTTAAGCTCGGCTAAATACCTGTGAAAACCCCGTTAAAATTCATTCAGTAGTTTTTCCGTGATGTGTGCACGAACAAACAGACAGACAGACAGAAAAAAATTCCCAAAACCATCTTGATGTGCTCTATTACTCATCTTACGTCCCCATAAATTATATTTTCCCCCAAATATCTTCAATGTATGGTCTTATTACATGTATAGAAGAATATCACAGTAGCCTTAATACCTGAATGTTCAGATAAGCTGTTCGGCTAAGGGCTAAGAGTTTTTATTTTCGATTCCTTACTTCGACATAAAACCCGGAGGATACACAGCGCATGATTGAAGAACAAGCCGTTTAGCCGTGGCCGTAGAAAGTGGCTGAGAAAACCTGTTTGTATGACCGACTTCCAGTCCCGGACCATTGTAAGATCCACTGGAGGGGGGTGGGCAGAGCTTTGTGAAGATGGGCGGGGCCACTTAAGAGTTAGTGACTTCTTAAAAAAAAAGAAAAAAAAAAGACCTAATGCATCTTTAATGTCTTTTCATAATATCATAAAGAAAGAAAGAAAAAGAAAGCAGCACTAAAACTAGAACTCAAATGATATTAAAGGATCTTCTATGGGACGTCACGTCACTGTATCTGACTAAAGAGTTTAAACTAAATAAAAGATACAGAGACAGAAAGAGGCAGAGAGAGACATACTTTGTTTCATGGCCATAAAGCTTATTAAATTTAGGGAGAGAGAGAGAGAGACTGAGAGAGGGAGAAAAAAAAAATGAACCGGAAAGGATACCGGTAACAGAAGCGAGAAGGTTGAACCTGGGCCTGAATATAAATGGAGGTTTATTCGTCCCGCTCTCGACGCTGGAACAAGCCACGTGTGTGTGTGTGTGTGTGTGTTTTAAGGTGTTTTAAGTCCTAATGAGACGCTCCGTGTTGCTCGACACGTGTCAGAAAATTTCACATATTATTTGCCGTTTCGTTTTCCGGGTGTGTTTGTATCGCTTTATAGACCGAGCGACACTCTGAGGCTGACACGAGTTATTTGTCTCGTCACACGCTCGCCGTGAAACATGGGGAGGATTACAGCTAAAAACCAGAAAAAAAAAAGGAAAAGGAAAGAAAACAAGGCTTTATTAAAAAAGAAGACGGGTTTACTTTGCTTCGCTCCGCTTCACGTCACGCCGCTCTGTACGGAACGATGAGCTTAATCTACTCTCCTTACACGGTGAGCCGGAAAGCAATCCGCTTTATCCGCCTCGCCGTCCACCGCTACGTCTGATCGATCCGCACACTCGGCCGTGAATTTGCCTCGAAAAGGAACACGCGATCGATTCGGGGGAAAAAAGAAAAAATCCAAGAATGTTAACTCGAGAGAAAGTTTAATCTTGTCGATTTTGAAAAATTCAGAAAAAAATTTAAAACCAACCCACAAAGCCACGCCCCCATGCACCTTCTCGTACGGAAGCTTATGTATTATGCAAACACGCCAGTCGTATCAGGAGTCCGTGAGCGCCAGAGGATAATTACTCCAAATCATCATATTGGTAACAGCGATGTTTAGAGCGGGCATGATGATGCATTGCTTGGCTTGGATAGCGTCCCGGGCATTAATCCTGCAGCTGTGTGTGCCAAAGCGGCGTCTCTGGAGCTCTGGAGTTACTGTAAACCAACAGAGGTGCTTCGAGGGCGGGCCATCGCGCAAACGCAAAGAGCACGAAACACTCGAGCTTGATAACAGGGGATTTAAAAAAATGAAGAAAAAAAAAAACATAAGCAAAGATGCTTCAGTAGAACAGCAGAATATTATACTTTTTAGATTTTTTCCTTTAATAATAAAGGCACAACGAAACACAGGAAATAAGTTCGATATAATATGTTACTGCAATATATGTGAATTTGGACCTGATTACATTTGTATTTATATTTATTCCGTTTTAAAAACATAAACGCTACATGAACATTCCAAATAATTCTACAATGCTGTGAAAAAGTATTTGCCCCCTTCTGATGCTTTGCATGTTTGTCACACTTAAATGTTTTAGATAATGTTTGAAACTATGATCTCATCTCTTAAGGGGAAAAAATATATATATCTGTCCAAACCTACCTGGCCCTATGTGAAAAAATAATTGCCCCCTCAAACCTAATAACTGGTCATACCACCCCAGGTGGCAACAACTGCTTGAAATCAAGCATTAGCGATAACTGGCAACGAGTCTTTCACATCACTGTGGAGAATTGTTTTCTTTTTCACGCTTTCCTTTGCAGAATTGTTTTAATTCAGCCACGTTGGAGAGTTTTCGACCTGTTTACGGTCCTGCCACAGCACCACACACGGATTAAATAAAAAAAATAATAATTTAATCAGGAAGGGGGCGAATACTTTTTCACATCACTGTATCCTGGATATTACTTGATGTCATGCACACCCGTCACATACAGTAACATTGTACACGCACTTCGTTTTAAACCCATGAAACTCTGAAACCTGATCATAATTCTCACGCATGACTCGGCGGACTTGAAACGAACAATGCGTCATCCGCGCACTCTGTGAGGCGGGTGTGAGGTTTAACCGGAAGCAAATCGATCACAGCGTACGGCAGGTTATGCAAATGAATCAAAGTCTAAGCGTCTGCTGAAGAGACCTAAGAGCCAGGATTGAGGAAAGAGAG
>JAOVVA010000026.1:10786152-10823885 GCA_028565275.1 Leiocassis micropogon
CACTGTTCACATGTAACAGATAATATTAAATAACATAAACAAACGGCGTATATACCAACGAGAGAAGGGAGAGAAGGGCAAACATGGGGGTGAAGGGGGGGCAGATGTAACAAATGTAAATAACAATAATAATAATAATAATATGCGTTTAAATGTCTAAACATTGTCAGAATGTGTACAGTTAAAATAAAGAAAACTCGTATGTATTGTTTAATAAATTAATAAATAAAGTAAGTAAATCATACAAAAAAACCACACAAATGATGCAGGGACTAAAAAAGGTATAAACATTATTATATATTATAGATTAAGAAATATAGATCTCTATATGTGATATGTGTAAATCCTTTGCGTGTATATATATTTTTTTAGATTTTATATGTATTTTTATACACATTACCTATTGGACAATGATAAATATAGAGTATATTAACTTGTATCATAATTAAGAATTAGCTCATGAGCCGGAGCGTGCTTATAGTGAAGATCGCACGCTGAGTTGCGGTAGATAATCAATTTTTTCCCTCGCTGAGAATATCACGTTCATTAACGGACGATAACGGCCTCGGCGATGTCAACATAACGGGTTGGCTTATAATAGCTCATGAACAAACAATTTTGACCATTTTTCACCATCTGCTTTTGCACTAATAAAGTCACAGTGCGGTGCTCCTGCATAATCCCCCCTCCTGATGGAAACATCTGGCTCTAGCGAAGCATTACCTTCTCAGACTGCCACAGCTGGTTCGCGGCCATCCTTCAGACTTGTGTAACTGGACTGAAAAGTCACAGCTGATATTAGTGAACTCATTCGTTTAGCTTTCTCTGGTCAGAGTGGTGGAGTCTGTACACCTGTATACTGGGAACACTGGGTGTGAGGTAGGAACAAAGCCGGTATCCATAGGACACCATGCTTTCACTTACAGTACAGTAAGTACTAGAAAAAGCTTCAGGTTCAAACACTGTGAGCGTCTTTCAAACTGTGTTGCATTTCTCACAATAGCCTCATCGACACATTTTTGATTGTGTAGCTGTTCGTATAAAAATACACAAGGATTAATATAAACCTTGTAGGTGAAACTGAACTGTCTGCCCTGTTGCTACTGTATAATAAAGCATATTAATCAACACCTCCTGACCAATCACAAGAGAGAATTTAACTCAAGCAGCCTGGTATAAAATCAAATCAAACCCGCTCTGATTTCTATTTTTGAGTAAGTGCTAATCCGTAGCCATTTTTCAAGCATCAGAGCAACCAGGCCTTTACAAAGTGAACTGAAAATGTCAAGTGATTTAGCCATTTCCCGAAAAAAAAAAAAAGCTTTCTCCATCAGGCTGATTTTTTATTTAATTTTTTTTTTTAAGAACACAGCTCCCACTAAAACCCGAGGGCAGCATTTAGCTTTCCTTTTCTTTATTCAGGGAGCCAATACTATTTATTGCACCTCTTACACAAACTCTCAGCATTAATACATATTCATTATTATCAGTACTTTTTAACAAAGGTTGTTTTTTTTCCCATCCATTCACATTCACACATTTTTTTTGTCTCCATGGTGAAACAGAAAAAACACCATGACCGGTGCTGAAAAAGTAGGGGAGGGGGAAAAAAACGCTTTTTGCAACGCAATTTGGCTTTCAAATACGTCTTTTAGAAGTGGAAAGGCAATAAGAGGAATGATTTATTGTTAAGGCAATGCTTCTTGCACCAGCAGAAAATGACAGAGAGAAAAAAAAAAAAGGAAATTCGTTACACACTTAAACCTGAGTGCAAGCGGGGACGTGGAAGTCGGACAGCTTGCCGAGCTTTACTGCACCGAGCTTCTCAGACCTGATCCGAAACGTTGCATCTACACCGGAAGCTCACTTAAAAACAACAACAACAACAACAAAGAATTCTAGGTTAGCAGTGTCGCCTCGCACCTCCATGGTTGAGGGTTCGATTCCTGCCACTGGCCTATACTCAATGTTTGGAGTTTGCATGTTTCTCCCCAGTTTGTCAAGGTATGTTTTTGATAACGTTTGCGCCACAAGCATTTCTTCAGCTGCCCAGAAAATCCATCTTAGGAACTGGATTTGAGTCCAAATAATTGAATAGGTTTGACCATTGATAAACAGGTCTTTTAATGCCTCAGACATTCCAGATCCTGTCCCTCTTTTCCCCCCCCTTTTTTTTTTTTTTTTTTTTTTTTTTTTTTAAGGTAACGTGTCTCATGTCCTCTGGGTTGAGTTTATCTCTCCTTGGTGCAGGCAGACCGAGACGTTTTTGATGCCGAAATGCAATTTATAATTTATTTTTTTTCTTCACACAGCTGTCACATCAGTGACGGGTAATTTGTGGCAACAGTGTGGCCTAACTTCAGCTAAAGCAAGAGTTTCTTTAGAAGAAAAAAAAAAGGATTCACCTTTCGGGCAAACGGGTACCTGGTCGGTGGGAAATAAGAGGCGGTTTGACTGTAGACTTTAAGCGCTCGTCTTTTCAACTAAAGCCGAGCAGATCTGCGACTTCAAACGTGCGTGTTCGAGCGAGCACTTGAACTTTTGAGTTGGCCTCTGAAAACCGTTCCGTGTGTGAAAAGCTTTTGATAAAGAAACAATTTTCACCTCGTGAATTAATATATATATATAATTTTAAAAAAATGTAACGTTGAATAAATTACCATTCGTGCGACATGCTCGCGTGGTGGAGATGGAATATAAAAGAGAAATTTCAAGTGCATCTTTCTTCCTCAAAGCTGTTAAGGATGGGCATTTGAAAGAAAGAAAAATCTCAGCAATCTTTTTCGCTCATGGTGCTTAGATTAGAAAAAAAAAAATTAAGCTCTTGATGTTCTGGAGAATTTAGAGCATTAGAAACGCTGCAGCCCGGCCAATGCCTGCTTTCACCCCAACTCATCCATCTCAACTCACCATCTTACTTGGGGAAAAAAAGAAAGAGAAGGAGGCTGCCTCTCGCTCCTGACACAATTTATTATCTTACATAAAGCCGTGCTTAAAATAACATGCGATCGAACACTACCCACAACGTGTGCTGAAAAGGAAACGTAAGGGTTGGGAGAAGGAAGAGGAGCAGGAGGAAGGGGAACAACACAACAACACCACACTATACACACACATACTGCACACACACATACTGCACACACACACACACACACACACACAAAAAAAAACAGTGGTATATTTGAAGCGTCACAGATGCTTGTTTGTGAATACCGGATGAGAACAATTTGGGTTGCTCAAAACAAGAGGATGAGGAAGCGAATGAAGAGGCAAAAAAGAAAAGAAAATGCATTTACAGTGATGGAAAAGTGGAGCAGCGGATACAGAAAAGTCTGAAAAGGGAAGTGTCTGGGTCGTAAAACCATGCACAGTCAATATAGGAACCGTCTGAATAGAAGTTCCACGACTCCGAACAAACTGTAGACTGTAGAGTGTTTTATTTCTCACATCTGAGACTCGGTTTCCGTCAGAAGACAGATAACTGCAGAAACAGCATTTTAAGGCAGCTTTTAAAAGGTGCCTCTGAGGTTCCGTTTGACCTTAGAGATCATCCTCATCCTGTTCGACAGAGCCAGGTTCTGCTTTCGAATGCAGACCGCATCATGTATTAGACGTACAAGAAGTGTGGAGAAATCGGGGACCTTGAGCTGGAGTTAAAGGTGGCCAGCTTTAGCCTAGATGAAAAATCTAGGCTGTGGAAGAGTAGGAGAGAAATGTGAATTTACAGGAAGTTGGCCAGAAGAAGGTGAATCTTCAAATGCGGTCAAACAGGAAGAACCAAGGGGCATGCTTACAGCTCAATGGAGTCTCTTGTAGAAGGCAGTTGTCCTTCATGCTTCGGTACTAATATGTCTGGACACATGAGAACTATTTTCAAGTGCAGACAATGTCAGTGATACACTGATCACCCATAACCTTACAACAAAAGGCATTATGCCCAGTATTGTGTAGGTTCCACTTGTGCCACCTCTGATTGTGCAAGACCTCTGAGGGTGAGCCGTGATGTCTGGCTGTGGATCCTTTGGGTGCTATGGGTTGCTGGGTTTGGCCTACGTAAAGTAGATCAGACTTGTTTGTCTGGTGTATCCCATGGATGCTCGATCAGATTGGTGTCTCGGGAGTTTGGAGGACGGGACAGCAGCAGCAGCCTTGGGCTCTTTGCCTGTTGGGACCTGCTTGTGGCAGATTTTGGTGCAGTGGGTGTTCTGGTGATTTGGGCACAGACGTGGGTAAGTTCATTACGTTTTAACAAATAAGAAAGACCAACCTGGTGATCTAACCAAGAATTATGCTTACATTTGAGTTAAAAAGCAGCTGCTTGCTAAGGTTCTTTATTTTGACCATATTTGACATGAAGGTTTAGGGAACAACTCTGCTCACCAGACAAAAGTTCCATTTTCACCCGTAGGCCACATCTGAGACTATATAACATGTGGAACTAAGAATAAGTGAGAAGAACTCAATATCACTCAGATATTGTGCTGGAGTTTTTGGTGGCCAGGAGTTGCTGAAGTTGTATGAACTTATGCTAAGTTAACTGGGAAGAAGTTAGACCCTACATATTTGACTCCCAACTTTCAGTTATTGCAAAAAAAATGCCATTACGCTTCAATCAATGAACAAAAATCAAACTGTTGATCTGCCCAAAGGGTGTGCTTACAGGTCCCATTTGGTGGGGAGGTTGCTTCAGAAGTGCAGTGCAATATTTCAGCCAAATCTAAGATCCCATTTATCCTATTTGTTGTAGGCAATAGCATACTTTCTACCACCAAATTATTTTGTCGCTGCAGCCCATATCCTCAACCAAACACCAAGATGTACAGAAAGTACGTCTACAAGATGTACATCTGAAAACTTGAACAGGTGAATCCTGTTTTATGCTGGACATCCAGGTCCCCCACTATAGACTCTTGGGTAGGAGTTGTTCAGTTTTAGGGAGGAAATGGTGGATGTGGATATATCCTCACTAGAGGACGTTAACTAGGAAGAACTTTGAGTTGTAGACAGCTTTTCCCTTCAAACTTCAATTATTACAAAAGCCCAAACTGTTCATCCAACCAACCGGTGGTACAATTACAGATTTAAACAAGTTGCCTTACCAGTCTCTTAAGAGAGTTTTCATTTAGTACCCTAAAGGAAAGCCCTTAAAGCTTTGATGTAAAACTCTACTCTAGTTCCACGTTTAACCCTTTTAGGAATATTTCAAAATGGTCTGGTTTTTGGTGTTTTGGTGAATTCTTGAACTGTAAAAGCACTTTAAGAGTGTAACTAACAACTGCATTCATATTTATTTTCCAAGATTTCTTAGGTTCCTAGAAGTTTTCTGGGTGACCTCACCACTTACAGTACGTAGCTTGCTAACTATCTGACGAACTCACCCTAAATCTAGGTTTAAACGCTGCCCAGTTAGATGTACCTTTAAAGTACACGGCTACTAAGGGAACATATACTGTACCAAGGACACACAACAGCATCCAAACAAAGAGCTTTAATGATAGCACAACAACAGACAATTCCATATAAATATTTTATGCGCACTTAGAAGTAAAAGACGTGCTCGAACCAAGATTTCCTAGCGTCCCAAAAAAAAAAAAAAAGCAAGAATAAAGTGGGTGCTGGAAGATAACAACGAGGAAGAAGTGAAAAAGCACACAATGGTATCAATAATGAAGGGTGTTTAAAAATTGAAATGTGAGTTTTGCTATTAGTGTGTAGGAAAGGAGAGCATATGGAGCATATGTAACATCCCGAAAATCTGAATCAGGGTTCAGGCATCAGGGTCAGAGCGACTCAGCACTGGGTCAAACGCGACAGAAGGGCGTTGGGTGCTTCTGTCATGTGCATTCTGACTGATTATGTCATGTGAATCTGAATCACATGCCAATTCACAAATTCCATAACTGTAAAAACATCTTCTCTATAATAGAATCATTAAAAGGAAACTTTAAATTGTTGATATAGTGATTGTTTTTCTAAAGGGAGACAGATATTTTTTTTGATTTCTTATTTGGAAGGAGTCTCCAGTGTCAGCTTTACAGTTAGAGCTAAAGTCAACTTCCGTCGGATTTGTAACTGGAAGTTAGTGATTTCTAGCAGTTGGAATAGGAATAAATGGAACAAAAGAAAGACTAAAAAAAAAAGAAAGAAAAAAGAAAGAGAAAACAAATAAACAATTGTTATTTTTATATATAAGTTATTTTACACATATGTCTTGGGACAAGGGGTGTATTTAGTGCTTAGACTCTTTATTATGAGGTCCAGAGCTGATAAAAAGACACAAATAGGATAAAAAAACAACAACAACATAATAAATAAATAAATAAATAAATAATAATAAATAAATAAAATAAAGTTTTGTGGATATTACAGATAATTACTTTCCATCAGGGGGGTCCTGAACCTATTTTCTCCGCCACTAAACCCATCCTGCGGTGTCCTGTCGAGGGCAGATTTTTCCCTCTGATAGAGATCCTGAGAGCTTTCGCGTTCTCTTATCCGTCTGCCGTTTCCGTTTTTTGCACTGGCTTGAGTTTATCTGCCTTTCCGAGTGAAGAAGTACTGTAGAAGCTGAATCGGCGACATATCGCGCGTTTCTGCCGGAAATGAAGCTCCTAACACTCCCGCTGACAGCTTGTCCCCCGTACACACGCCGACTCCTTGTGATGCTTCGCGGAAAATAGTCACTTTCCGAATCTATCACGCTTCCTTTGAAAGAAAGCAGAGGCTAAACAACTTTCAGATTTTCTCCTGATAACATCTTTCGACGTCTTGAAGCCTGATCGGATGCGTGTTGGAGGGGACCAAACAAACGTAAGGAGAGGTTTAAAGGAAATATGGAGAATAAAATCCTACTAAGCGTTATACGGACACTGGAGACTGCCTCCAAAATGGCTAAAAATCCTCATCATCAACAACAACCACGCATTCCTTTATGTGGAGCGTCCATAATACAAGTCCCTGTGTGCGTTGTTACAACGAAACCTCCAGACCAATCAGCATCAAGAACCCATCAGATTGTACTATGTAATATCGTAAAAATGAGTGTTGAGAGAACAACCAGCTCTGTCTGATCTCCCTCGTCACCGAGACTCATTTTTCTGTCGGATCTGTTGGAGACAGGAGCAGCTTCGCTCAGCCCCCGGAATATCTCAGCGTGTGATCTGCTAACCACCTTCTGTTGGCTCGTTCATTATTTCCCCGTGAAGAGCGAAAGAAGGGGGAAAAAAAGCCTATAGGGTCCCGTTTCAGAGGTGTAATTAAACTCCCATCTGTCTCTGATTAGCCCTGGTCATCTCTGTCGAAGATATTCCACAGGAATTACATCATTTGAGAGTTTCTTTCTTTTCGGGGTGAGATACTCAGCATAATTCCAACCAGCAACGATCTGCAGAGAACTTAGGGAAATGAGGATTAATTGGCTACAAGTGTTTAAGTTCAGCTCTTCTTTCAGACGCGGAGAACCTCATTGACCTGAAACGTAATGTAGACGCTTAAGCTGTTATCTAGAGAAGCCCTGAGCGTTTAAACGGCATGACGACATCTCGGCGCCGCCATCCTTATTGAAGGTTTGATAGACGCCTCCCTGCTTTTAGGATTACTGAACCGGTGCCAGGCTTCAAAACACACCTCAACAACTAGTTTTACTTATCATGAGCACAGCTTGCTAAAATGTGACTAATAGTTTCCTTGTTCCTTGCCAAATTTGA
The DNA here is from genome assembly GCA_028565275.1 of Leiocassis micropogon. NCBI lineage: Eukaryota > Metazoa > Chordata > Actinopteri > Siluriformes > Bagridae > Leiocassis > Leiocassis micropogon. The sequence goes on from JAOVVA010000026.1 coordinate 10,793,859, forward strand.
AACTCTCCTGATGTTTAATTAACTTTCATTATCTTACATTAAGGCGAGTTAACCAAAGAGAATTGTAAAATGCCATGCAAAAAAAAAGAAAAGCATTAAAAAAAAAAAAACTTTTTTTACTTTTTTAATCTTTAAAGTCGTCATTGTTGAAACTTTGCCTCGGGTAGAATTTCTAAGGCCTGAATTGTTCCAACAAATACAGTACTTACTGATTTTCTGCAATCAAACAACAAAAGACTCCATAACAGCTAGTTTTTATTTGTATTACTAACATTATTTTACATTAGGCTCTGCTAGCTACTTTAACTTAATGGGTAAAAGTTGGTGACGAAAAGTTCCCTTGAACCATGCTAAACTTGAACTAAGTTAATGTAAAATCAGTACTAAGTACATTTTGTACTTCTAAATGATCAGATTTAACCAAAAAGCCAAAAGATTATTCTGATCAACCATGGAAAGCATGCAAACCTTACAAAAAAAAGAAATAAATAAATAGGTAGGTTCGGAATTTGAAGGTTCTGCATTTTATTAGGTTCTGAAGTAATAAAACCTTTATTGAACCTCTCTAACAACGCCTCTTTAAACACTGCTCTGAAGTGTTTAACTCCTTATACATCATCAATTTGCATCAACACTAGTACAGTAATATCTCTGTTATCTTTGTTATTTTTATTGATCAGTTATTATTTACAGTTATTTTTTAAGGTTGCCTTCCTGGTATCGCTAATGTCACAACATCTATTTTTACTTCCTGTTTACATCAACTCCTAAAATCCAGACAGCCAAAACACAGTATTGGAGCTGATTTAATTGTTTTTATGTTGTACTGTACATACAGTATAATACAGAGAATGTGCGTGGCCAAAGAAGCTACGTCTCAAGTTTATGCAACATGGAAGTGACCGATCTCGCTTCCCGAAAAATTTTAAGTTGCTAACATGGAGAGATGATTTTATTTGTGCCCCAAATTATTTTTGCCATTTTTCAGCTTTATACTGTCGCGCTTCAAATAATAATCATTTAAAATGCTAATTATTCCTATTTCTTAATGAGCATTGGCGTTGGTGTAATTGGTGTAAGCTTTTAGAAGCGTATGACCAGATCATCTGTTGCTTAAATTGAAGCGTTCCATGCAAAATTCGGAAACAGTGGTTTTGTTTAAATGTTTCAAATTAGACACACACCTGATGTTATGTGGACATAAAACACAGAAAACTTTAGTTCATTCAGTTAAAATAGATTTTTTTGTGATCTTGCCCTATAATTATTAACACATATACCATTAAAATTCCAGGATGACATCAGTGCTTTGCACGAGGGATGGTTTTTGGTAAAAGCTTAAAAACACAAAGAATCTGTAGTGTCCGTAACCATTTTAGAATAATACACTTTTTCAGGTTTATGTCTTTTCATGTGAAATCTAAATCAGGCCAAGTTGAATGACATCTGAATGACAGTTAAGACCGTTGAAAGATTTGAATTTAAAAACGTAACGGACGCTACGGACATAAAAGGGCAGGAAACTGTATTTAGCAAATAAAAATATAAATGTGTTGCATATTTACCAAAAAACCAAGCACGGATCAGGAGATAAGAAGCGTTAAGTATTATGAAAAATGCTGTTATATGATCCTAGATCTGAAAATTCACTTTTTCACCTGGGTGAGACACTTTTTTAGCACCGATACCATGTTTTTGGCAGAGAACATTTTTATCCATTTTCTTTGCATTAATATGTTTTAATAAATATTTATAGGACTCAGGACTGTGCAATACAGAGTGACATATCCTGTTCTCCAGCACAACCTAGGCAATATGATGAACAGAATTTTAGTTCATTTTAACTAACAATACAAACATGACTGAGCAAAAAATAGTCACATAGGCAAAGAAATAGCACAGATTCATATAATCACGGGTTTATATATATATATTGTTTTCACTTGCTCATATGAGCAAAAATAATACAGACACCCATATTCCAGTAGCAGTAAAATTTACAAAGTTAAAAAGTGATAATAACTTCAGTTCTACATGACATATCCGAAAACCAAAATGCACAGTTTGATGTACGAGGCCTCATCCTGATTTAAATACTATTATTACTACTATATAGGATTTTGGCAGATTTTTCGAAAGCATTCCTCATAAACTAACTCGCTTGGGCCATACAGTATCTCAGGAACCGGGCATGACACAGTAATAAACATGGTATCAAAATCGAGAGTCTGGCAATATGCATAACTCAAATCAACATAAACGCGACATAGTGCCTGATTCCATATGATGGAACAAATAAGAAGTACGAAGCACTAACAGTGGAGAGACTGCATCCATGATAAAGGCCCTTGTGTAAGCTGTTACTATAGAAACACAATACTTAATTAAAAACACACTTTCTCCATGCACTGGGTGTCGCTGTATTTTTAACCAATAAATGACATTTTTACACGTTTTTATGTGTAGGTTATGAGTAACAAAGCAAACACGATAACGTGACTGAATTCTGTTAGAGAAGCCGTTTAAAACGAGTCAATCACGCAACCAAAATGTTTAATGGAAACCAATTTAAAAAACAAAACAAAACAACAACAAAAAGTGTCGGTTTAAATCTGGGAACTCTGAAGCATGAGACATTTACACTACGTGCCATGCAGATGACATCACCGCACGCTTGTTCGTACCCAGGTCTCCCGACGAGCTCTGATGGAAACAAACCTGATAGGCTTTACTCTGGAGCGAAGTGCAGATAAATCACAATCAGGGTAAGACAGAGCCTTCGAGCGGCGCACGCACAAGCTCACGGGCTTGTCGTTTAACAACAACAACACGAAAAAAAATGCTTAGAGAGCTCCACTCCCCCTCACTTCTCCACCTCTGCGTCTCTCAGTCCGCTGGCTGCATCGCTGGAAGGAAGCTTCGTCTTTTTCCTCCATCTCTCACATCTGACATCAGGAGAAAGTTGCTCTCTCGGTGCTGATGCATGGCTCTGCTCATGCTCTCTGACTGGACGCGCGTGAGACACGACCGCCGGCGCTCATCTCCCTCCATCAGCGCGCTCATCTCCCTCCATCAGCTCGCCGTGCAGACGCCGAACAGGCGCCGTTCTCTTTAAATGACGAGGCCGAAACGAGATGTTATGAGCATCGTTCCCAGTGTTCCTATCTACGTTATTGTAAAAGCACCCGTTTTAATTGGGTTGCATGGCTTACCAAGAAAAGGGTTGGCGTCATTATGTGCTAATTATGATCTTTATTAGATAGCGAGCTCCAGGCAAATAACTTTGGTGCAATCTTAAGGTTTAACAATGTGCTATTAGGGCCGACGTGTGTGCTCTGAACGCTTGTATCATCCCCCGGCATTCGCTCGGAGGTCAGAGCGTAGAACATTGACCTTACATTCACAATTCACATACAATACGTGTTGAATGTGATCGCTTACAGAGCTAGTCGCTTTCTAAAACCCTGAGAAAAGGTCAGGCCCTGTTCCTGCCCGCAGCCATGAATCGTGCTTTCAGCTCGTGTCGGCAGTTGGCGACCGCGCGCGAGCTCGTATTTATCGCACGAGCAGCGGACGGGCTCTGGTTTTCTGCAGACGCAGAGGACCATCGACAGCTTGGCACAGGGTATCTGGCAGCGAATGGGCACCGTGCCCTGCCCTGCCCGTGCCTCCTAAGGACCTGTTAACAGGTGACATAATCGACCGAGAAGGAGCACAAAGCACAAATTATTGTTATTGTCGTCCCCGCAGCATCCACCTCTCCTTGGTCAATGTGAATCAGAGATGAGGGTGCACTTATTTCAGTAATTCCAGATGCACAGACTGTTTATACTGTTTTTACTGTTAGCAACAGGTGTATGACCTCCACCAACGGCACACGCCCATGTTTTATTCCTTACATATTTTGTATTTCCATACAAAAGAGTGTTTTAGGATGATTGACACTGGGTGCACCAGACACCGAGTCATTTGTCCACCGTGTAATTTGTCCACAGAGTCACTTGTGTACTGAGTGAGGTGTCAGTTTTCCTTGGCTGCGTTCCATTCCGAAGTGTACTTCACAGATGCTCCCTACAACCTCCCTATAATACTAAGGATTTATTGATTAAAATTTTTATTTTTATTTTTGTGTCCTTTGAATATAATGTCGTCCTCGATGATAATGATAATAAATATATAAATCCCTTTTCGAGCTCCATTTTTTTCACGCTCCAGGGAGATGCAATGACTTATGGGACATTTTTCATTCCCTTGTCCGGTGAAGTGAAGACCTGTTGTTCACTCGTTCCCTACACCGTTCGCAGTTCCCTTTGAACTGAACATTTTTGCTCCCTGCGGTTTGGAATCACACTTAACTATATTACACAGGGTGTTCACACTTGGCTAAACACTCTGTGTAGTAGACTTCGCAGGGTACTTCAGGCCGATGGGAACACACCTCTTGTCTACTAAGTCATACATCCATTTAGTTACCTTTCATTAAGATATTTGTCCACTGAGGCACTTGTCCAGTGTCCATTAAGTCACGTATCTGGCCGGGAACTCGGACCCTGAAGGTACAAGGCGACATTGCTAACCACTAAGCCACCTCCACTGTATCAATTGCCCATTAAGTCACTTGTCCAGTGAGGCACTTGTTCACTAAGTCATGTGTCCACTGTGTCAGTTGCAAATTAAATCGCTTGTCCAGTGAGTCACTTTTTCACTAAGTCAATTGTTTACTGTGTCACTTGTCCATTAAATCACTTGTCCAGTGAGTCATTTGTTGACTGTGTCACTTTGGTCACCATTTGGTCACTTGCCCACTCATCTACTGAGTCATTTGTCCATTAGATCACTTATTGACTATATCACTTGTCCATTGAGACATTTGTTTACTGACTCATTTGTCCATTTGTCTGTTGAGTCTGTTGTTCACTAAAACACCTGTCCATAGAATCACTTGTCCATTGGGTTACTTCTCCATAAAATCACTTGTCCATTGGGTCACTTGTCCATTGATTCTCTTGCTCTTTGATTCACTGTCCACTGACTCATTGGTCTACTGGGTCACTTATCTATAGAGTCAACTGCCCATTGAGTCACTTGTCCATTGGATCACTTTCCCATCCATGATGTCATTCGTGTGAAAAGTTCAGTTACAGACACAGACAGAACAGGAACAGGTAGTTCACGAGAGAGTACAATAAACACACGAGGCAGGACAAATAAAGAAACACAACACACACTAACCGCGAAGACCAGCTGAGCAAACTCGCTGTTCAAACTGCATGCAGTTGTAAACCAATCTAATCCCACGCTGCCATTCCAGCACACAAGCATTCATCAAATATTCCTAATAACTCCACTTGGTGCTTGCTTGGTGCTCCATATCGCATTACTGGAAGAGCTGGATGCCATCGCTGACCTTGGGCAAGCATTCAGCGCAACAGACTACCAATAATTAGATTCTGGCAAAGCACGGCTGAATCGTTTTCATACACAGCCGTAAACAAAAGGGTTCCGAGCACGACGATGGGAAAATGAATGTCGCGTCCTTATTTAATAATCCTCGCGAGTAGTAATGCAGGACGCGGCTTCCGGGCTAACGAGCGTTTCTCAGGAGCCGGATTAGGACGCCGTTACATTAGACGATTTATCTGGCAAATTACTCGGCACACGATGCCAAGTGGCATTCAAGCTTCAGCACACAGAACAGAAATCAGAGTGTAATTGAGATGCATGGCAAAGCACATGCTAGCAAGAACCGCTACGCCATCTTTTTGTGTTTATTTGGGTTAAAAAAAAAACCATTCACCTACTCCTGTGTTCATGCTTATGAATTCCAAGGGAGAGCGAGGGATTTCACAAAACAGAGGACAAGAGCGAAACACAACACGCTCAGATTAAAGAACAGGAAGAATTTCCTCTTCAGGCCAAGCTCGGGAGAGCAGCGTGATCATTTGCATATCCAGAACAAGCGATTTACTGAAGACGTGGCGTCTCGGAGGTTAAAGTTCCTCCCTGTAGAAAGATGTGTTTTTATATCAGGACCGTCAGAGAACCTATTCCACTTAACTGTAAAAAAAACCCTGTGAAACTGTTCATGTATGTAGAGTGGCAATATATTTGTTTATAATAAATGGCCTCTTCATTGTATGCAGGGTGTGGCTTTTGTGTCTGTTGTTAGTGATACTGAAGGGGCGTGGCTATTGCATGTTAATGATGGTGAAAAAGGCAGGGCTTTTGTATCTGTTGGTAGTGATGTCGAAGAAGTGTGGCTTAAGTGCCTGTTGTTAATGATAGTAAAGGGGTGTGGCTTTTACATATATTAGTGATAGTGATGGGGCGTGGCATTTATATTCATTGTTAGTTATAGGGAAAGGGGGTGTGGCTTTTGTATATGTTAGTGATAGTGATGGGGCGTGGCTTTTATATTTTTTGTTAGTTATAGGAAAAGGGGTGTGGCTTTTGTATATGTTAGTGATAGTGATGGGGCGTGGCTTTTATATTTATTGTTAGTTATAGGAAAAGGGGGTGTGGCTTTTGTATATGTTAGTGATAGTGATGGGGCGTGGCTTTTATATTTGTTGTTAGTGATAGTGAAGAGGGTGTGGCTCTTGTATATGTTGCCATAGCGAAGAGGGTGTGTACTGTATGTGTGTATGGTATATGTTAGTGATCATGAAAAGGACATGGCTTTTGTATTGTTAGTGATATGGAAGTGGGTGTGGCGCTTGTCTGTTATTGATACAGTAGATAAATAGGGTGTGGCTTTTGTACATTTAGTTAGTGGTGGTGAAGAGCTTTGATATATGTTAGTAATAGGAGAAATGGGCGTGTTTTTTGTTTTGGTTAGCCACAGTAAAGGACAAGGAGGTGTGGCCCCTGTATCAGTCAGTCACAGTTTGAAAGCACCACCAGAGCTCGGCCTCCATTATACTTCACGCCGCCCAGACGCAGCTGTCAGCAATCACATCAATAATACGTCGTGACATTTTGCGAAGCCGCTGCCGCAGATCCGCACATGGGGTCCGCACAGCCTCCTGCACGGAGAAACACAGAGCGAGGAATTTCGTAGCCCTTAAAGAGAAACAAATCCGTCACGCGTTAATGGCTCAGGAGGCGAATAATAGTGTGGGGACGCTCACCCTGTGCGCTGTGACTAAGCCATTACCTCCGCCGGCCAAACAGACACGCAACCTGTTTACACGAGATGGTGACAAATTAATTTAAACCCATTTCTGCTTTCGGAGGAGTGATTTATTTGTGCGGCCTGTCTTTGAGCGCAAACAGCCGCCACCCACCCACTCTGCCTCGGTGCGACCCATGTCTGTTTGTAACGAGTGTGTAAATAAATAAGTAAAAAAAATAATAAATCTTCTATGTCTGACGAGCCTGCTCTTTTCACAGACTTTTCAGAATCATTGATTTTTTTTTTTTTTTTCCTGCAGAAAAGCATCTGGGGCTCTAGAGGTAGAAGCTTCTCTGGGCTGAAATCATGAAAAGACAGGAAACACTGAGGTGAAAGGTTTCCCAGGATGCAATGCAACCTCATGCATTAACATGAGCTGTATGAGCTTATTCTCCTCATCGCTTCTCATAAACACCAGTGAGATCTAATTATGTTTTTACTTCCATTTTTACTTACGTCACAGCAGCTGTAAATGGCCGTCCCCTTTTCAACATTATAATAATAACAATAATAACAATAATAATAATAATAATAATAATAATAATAATAATAAATATACAATGAGCGGGGCCAAGCACCATGCACCATCGCCTCCCCTTGGGTGCACCAGAAAGAGAGTGTGCACATGCATTTAAGGGGAAAATACAAATATCATTATGACATATTTTTTTAAAAAAGAGGGAATTTTATGTTAAGACCTCCAAGAAGCCCCAGATCCTGGAAAAAAAAGCATCACACTATGATGTCACTTAATATAATGTCACACAGAAAGTTATTATCCACTTTTCGGCTTAAGTTTAAGGTATTGTCACGCCTGAGCCGTTTGAGATATCAAAAGTCCCTCGGCAATTCTGCATCCTCAATGTACTGAGATCACATAGACCCGTTTTTTTTGGCACCCGTATAAATCCCCTAGGAGGAGTACATCAAAGTCCATTGGGTGCATTTTGTGACCAACTCATAATAACTGACTTCCTGTTGAGTAGAGCCAATTACGTGCAATTTGAAAGCTGTTCAGCACAATGTGTGCTGGGTTTTTGTGTGTATACGTGCAAGTGTATATGAGCTATGCAGCAAAATCTCATGTGAGGGCCCCGTGCCACGCCTGGGGCCCAGACTCATCCTAATAGCAGCAGATTCCAGCCTGTCTGCCAATTTTCATGACTTTTTTAGACCCCCAAAAAGTATGAAAAAATTGTGAAAAAAAATCCTTAGTACAAGAGGGCCCTTCACACACTATGACGACAAAGGGCTGATAATAATAGTAATAATAATAATAATAATAATAATAATAATAATGAAGGCAGCTTACCAAGAAATTAAGACCCAATCAGATTTGTGAACTGCTGTGGTATTCAGCAATAACAAAAAAGTAATCATACTTTTCATTGTTTTATTATAATTAGGCTGGTGATTAATTTCTCGCTGGGATCAGGCACGATCAATAATCATAACATCAAAGTAAATAACTCATTAATGATATCCAGCTAATAGGTCGTTAACCAAATGCTGTTTTATTTCTAACGTCCTGTCTGTGGATTTTATGTTTCATAAAATACGCCCTTGCACAGCACTTCTGTTTAGCAAGAGAAAGAAAGAGAAAAAAAAAAACCCTCTCACCTCACTCCCGGCTGTTACATCTGGCTAATTGCGGAGCTCCGTTGTCGGGAGGCCCTGAGTTATTGGCTTATGTGCTCGCGTTTGTATGCAAGTCATAAACTCTCTAATGAGTCTTTTCATAAATATTCCATTAATTGAAATGCATCTGTAAACACGGCGGCAGGTTCCATAGCGGTTAACGCGTTCCAGGCGCGGCTCTGGGAATTCGCCGTTCGAGCGGCGGCTCAGCGGCTCGAGAAGCCCCGCGCCGCATATTTAGACCGCGCGACCGTACGCCGGCCTCGTTATGGAAATTCCTGTCTCTGTGCATCGAGACAAAGTGCCTCTTCATGGTCTAAATGGCCTTGTAATTGGGTCGTGATAAACAAAGCTTTGTCTGAGAAGCGAGCGTGTCGGCAATTACCAACAACGTTATTTAAAAAAAAGTGAATCTACTAATGTGTGTTAGACACCGTAGGAAAAAAGAAACGCTGAGAAAAAGTGATGTGCTTGGCACGAACGTCCTGAACTGCTCTCTGTGTGTGTGTGTGTGTGTGTGTGTGAGAGAGAGAAACATTCTGAGAAGAAAACACTCTGATCCATGCTGCAGTTTTGCTTTGTTCCCTTAAGTATTCCTCATTATCTTTTCTGTGCTTTTTTTTTCTATTTTTAAAAAATTAAATAAGGATGACTTGTGTTCGAGCTCAAAATGATTAGAAGTCTAAAAGTTCGCTCCCAGATAGCAGCGTGTTATATTAATGTTCATACCAGAACGCTGTTGAATTCTGGGTTCTGATTGGTCGGACGCGGTAAAGCCCCAGGTCTTGGTCCAGTCTGTGAGCGGTCGGTCATCGCTGTTTCTATAAAGCAGGTAGTTTTAATGTTCCGGCTGATGTGTGCACTGGTGCGGCTCTACAAATCTCAACAAAAAATATATATACACGTTTTGTGTAAGAAAAAAGAAACCAGCTCAGGAGCGCATTGAATGACTAATTTCATTTCCGCGCAGTCGTCCGGATGCTCTCCCGCGACGCCGCGCAGTCAGTATCTATTTGGGGACGATCTGCTCACCGCCTAAACAATGCGACGGATTGAATGGCGCCGACAATCTCGTAGAAAAGCTGTCACATGAAAAAAGCGCTCCGGGCTCCCGGGGGTTCAGCCATTTTGGATTTTACACCTTGTTGAGTCAGCTGGCCCGAGGTGACATGTTAGAGCGCGAGCATGGAGCCATGCCAAAGCCCCTGGTTGAGGATTCTACAAACATCTGGCATTTATCACCTGGAATGAACCACACACACACACACACACACACACACTGGCACTGCATTACAGCGATATGCAAATCCGTGCTCTTTATGCGTGCTCGCCACAAATCTAACCCTTTTATTATATATATATATATTTTTTTGCCCAGTCTCGCTCATACGCCTCCTTTTCCTGTGTTCCTGCATGTTGTACGCGCCATTGCGCAAAAGTCTTGGACACGTCTTGAACGATGACGTAGGAATTCGCCGGTCGTCTTGAGGAAGGTGATAGTTAAAAGCATTCCGCCGTCGCTCAATGCTATTTATTACCTTTTCCCACAGAGCTAAGTGTAATCACAGCCATTGATCTCTCGCCCCTTGTCTCTTTCCATTTTTGCTCCCCGGACTGACTTATAGACTTCAAGACCAGCGTCCCGCATGCCACGCGCTCCCGCGAGTGACATTAGCGTGCATTAGTTTCCGCGGGTGTTGGCGGGCTTGTCGTGCTCTAAACGCATCTGTCCGCGTAGCCTAAGGCCCCAATCAATAGATAAGTAATCTTCAGCAGTGGGAGAAAGCGGGAGGCATTACTCACATGACGGCACCTGCCGCTCGTTTCATCATCATCATCACGCACTTATACATTAGCTACGCTCCGTCTCACCTACTGTGTTACGCCCGAGTGTCATCCTCGCCTCTGTAATATTTCACGCTAAAAGCGGGTTTCTGATCGCGCACGGTGTTTCACTCGCTCCTCACTCTCGCTATGAGGAAAGCTTAACCAGAACTAACCAGAACTAACTAGCATCCGTTTTAGACCCGCGGGCTTTCACTTCTACATTGTGTGTCATTTTATAACAGCTACCCAAATGTCGCTAACACTACAGAAAATGTCGCTACAATTAGCATGTTTAGCATAATTATCACCATGTTATTTACAGCCAGTGATAATCTACTAGGCAAGATTCTTAATACACACACACACACACACACACTTATCCTGCACCTTTTCTCTAGTACACAGACCACACACCCTGCCGCCTTTGTCTCCGCTCCCACAACGCTGAATTAGCTAACAATGACTGAAACTGCAGTGAATAGGAAGCTAGCATGCCTTTCTTTGTGAACACACTTTCACACACACACACACACATACACACACACACACACACACACACATCTCACATCAAATAAATACACTACCGGCTATTCAGTGCCGACCCGCAGCCTTTTGTCTTTGCTAAATCACGCGTCCTGCGTGGCTCGAGTGAATAAAAGCCGCTTGGACCGAGTTAGCGTGATGTTAATTTAATAACTCTGTCATGCTAAATATCAGAAATGCAGAGAGGGGATCGGACACTGATGTACTGCTCTGGCATTTCACCGACCCAGACAACCCTCATCTCACACACACTGATATTTACTTCATTTATATATTTATTTATCATTTTTTTATACTTTTTTTTTTTACCCATAAATATCTTTCTAAATGAATAGAAAATATATACAGACCTAGATTATTTATAATATGTATTTATTTGTATTTATATTAACTGTGTAAATGATAAAAAAAACAAGAAAAGTAGATAGACAGACAGAGAGACAGACAGATAGATAGACAGACAGATAGATAAACAGACGAAGAGACAGAGAGACAGACAGATAGACAGACAGACAGATAGAGAAACAGACGAAGAGACAGAGAGACAGACAGATAGATAGACAGACAGACAGATAGAGAAACACACGAAGAGACAGACAGACAGACAGAGAGACAGATAGATAGACAAATAGTTAGATAGAAGACAGACAGACAGAGGGACAGATAGATAGATATACAGACAGACAGATAGAGAGACAGACGAAGAGACAGATGGACAGACAGACAGATGAAGAGACAGATAGACAGACAGAGAGACAGATAGAGAGACAGATAGATAGATGATACTACCGCAATTATAAAAAATACAATTTATAATAATTCTGTAATAAAAATGATCATTATCAAAATGGTTGAGTATACATTAATCACATTTAATAAATTATTTGCTCGTTTTATGTACTGTATACACTCACTGGCCACTTCATTAGGTACACCTTGCTAGGGCTTTGTTCGACCCCCTTTTTGCCTTCAGAACCTCCTTAGTTCCTCATAGCGTAAATTCAACACACGTAGATTTTTGTCCGCAATGCGAATCTGCCGCTCCACCACGTCCCAAAGGTACTGGAATGAGATGTGGTGACCGTGTGAGTACAGTGAACTCACAATCATGTGCAAAAAAAACAGATGATTTTAGCCCTGTGACCTGGCGCGTGGTTATAAGGGGATGGACACGGTCAAGAACAATACTCAGGCTCAACTGGTGATGAAGGGCCCAAAGAGTGCTGAAGGGACCATTTACATCACCACCACCTACCTGAACCGGTGATACAAGGCAGGATGGACCCTAACCCATGCCTTCATGTTATTTACGCCAAATTCTGACCCTACTGAATGTCACAGCAAAAATCAGGACGCATCAAACCAGGTGACGTTTATATCACATCTTATATTGTCTGATTTTGGTGCGAATCGTAGCTTTCTGTTCTTAGCTGACAGGAGGGGCACACGGTGTGGTCTTCTGCTGCTGTACCCCGTCTGCTTCACCGTTCGACGTTAACATTCAGAAATGCTCTTCGTCATACCTCGGTTGTTATTTGAGTTACTGTTGCCTTTCTATCAGCTCGAGCCAGACTGGCCGTTCTCCTCTGACCTCTGGCATCAACAAGATGAGAACTGCCACTCACCGGATATCTTCTCATTTTCAGACCGTTCTCTGTAAACCCCACAGATTTTTGTTTGTGTAAATCCCAGTAGATCACCAGTTTCGGAAATCCTCAGACCGGCCCGTCTGGGATCAGTTCAGCAGATCGTCTTGATCAGGCCTACACGTCTAACTGCATCGAGTAGCCGCCATGTGATTGACTCATTAGATATTTGCTCTAACCAGCGGTTGAAATAAGTGTATACTGTGTGTGTGTGTGTGTGTGTGTGTGTGTGTGTGTAGTCCCTTGTTTAAACCAGGTCACTTTACAGCTTCCACTTCATTCGTATAAAATGAGCCTGGGTTTATTTATTTTTTGTATATTATTTCAATGCACCAATTTTTAATAACCTTTTTTTTTTTTAGAAAAAGAGGAAACCATGAGCTCATTAGGACGGAGAAAAACAGAAAAGAGCCGTCAGTGCAAAAACAACAGTGTGAAGAAAATTATGCTTCACGTGACGTGATTGTGTATTTTTTTTTCCCGCCTCTGAACCCTAATTGTGCTCAATGCCGCGTGGACGCTGTTCCGTACGTCTGCATGATTCCTGTCTTTTATTCATTACTGCTAATCGCAGCCTTTCAGTCCTCCTCCTGGCCCCTGTTTCCCAGCGACCGCTGTTTTTTTTCCCCCTTTTCTTTTTTTCTTTTTTTCTTTTTTCTTAATTCTGCTCCTATTCACTGCCTGGATCTTTGGACATTTGGGTCCACAACATTCTCCACTTGTCGTCGTGTGTGTCCGCGGTACGGAAGTGCAAATGTAAGATGAATTGCTGCGGGTCCGCTCCGACACGACGTCTCGGACGCCGATCTCGCGCTCTTAAGCGGCTGAAGGTTCGGATAAATCATGCAGAATAACAGGAGCGTTGATGTTTCCTAGCGTTAGGTCCCACTCAAACCGTCACACCCGGGACAATGCGCAGAGCTTTCCCGGACCTCGTGGGCCTCTTGTCGAGGCGTGAGCGCGCACTCTGAGTTCTCTTTTATTTGCACCATGTTATTAAGCGCTGCTGCTTTTAGTGCTGCTCGACACAACAACAAGAGAGTATGCAATTCAGGACTGAAATCAACATGAAGCTTTTTTCCCCCCTCTCTCTCCCTCTCCCTCTCCCTCTCTCTCTCTGCTCTTAAACGGCTCGCTGTCGATAGCGAAGCCTGAATCAGAATCCGTCCGACAATATGCGATTATGTATAATCACGGAACGGCACCGTTTTCGATGTTTGCAAAAATAATTAGATCAAGCAACGTGTTTCACTTTAACGGGAAGGAAAATGAAATTTACTCATTTGATTTGAGATCATGTTTCCATACATTGTGTTGCTCGCTTTTATAAAGACGATCTGATCAATTTGGACTAATCCGAAGGCAACATCACACCACGTACATCCTATTAGTGAAGTAAAAAATGCTTTGCAAGGTTTTTTCTTTTTTTTTTATTATTATTATTACAGCAGCTCACAATGAGGCTGCAAATCACAGCAGCACATAATAGTTTCTATAGTAACAACACATTTATCACAGACTAACCCTGATAATAAACAGAACCTTTAATCGTACAAGTCATTGGTGAAGACATTAATCTGTGACAAGTCATTAGGAAGAAAGAAGGGTTTGCTTGAGAGTGAGTCAAAAATTATCCGCACTCTGGCTGTGGAATTCATTTTAATTAGCGTTTATTCATAATCGCCATGTTTGTCGATACACTTTGCCGATCTGTCTACAAGCTTTTCGATTCCCTCGTTGATAGATGTTTACGGCCGCGAATACATCTCACTTCTTCAACTTCTTCATCAGAACGGATCTTCATCCTCGTAGGGCTGCTTTCAGGGGAACAAACAGGCGGAAGTCCGATGGTGCGAGATCAGGACTATAGGGAGGACCGAGTTTGTCCAAGCAAGAGTGTCGACAGTGTGTGCAGAAGTGTGTGGATGTGCATCGTCATGCGAGAGTCTCACTGTAACACTGTTGATTGTTGAGCCTTTTTCCTGATGACGTTCCAATACTTCTGGCCCTTGAGAATCCCAGAAAACTGTAAGCGTCGATGAATTTTCCAGCTGATGGTTGACTTTTGGTCGGTTGGCGATTGAGGATGTTTCCGTTCCACACTCTGCCGTTTACTCTCAGGCTCGTAGTGATGAATCCGTGTCTCGCCACCAGAATTGATTCTCTTTAAGAAACTTTCACACTCCTTAGAATATCGGCACAAATTGTGTGTGCTTCCGTGTGTTGTTTTCGGCACACTGCTGTTTTTTCATGCAAATCACAAGCGAGGCGTCTCGCACCTGAACAAAATGAACGGATGTCACACATTCACAGCTGCACAGGAGCCTTGAACGGAAAGCGCTGATAAGACCAACTGAAGTTTTAATATAACTGTAGTGCGGATAATTCATGACTCACCCTTGGAAAATGAAGCAACACAAACGCAAAAGATGAGCTTGTATTATCGCTCAGCTAATGAAACAGCACTTGATCCAGTGCAAGTTTTTTTTTTAAAACTGTTACTGTTAAATGACTGTAACGGTTAATTAAATACTTACTTAAAAGTATCATGCTTACATATTTAATATCGACATCAAACAGCAAAGTGCGCTTACGTCCTAAAGACGACATCATCAAGAAATTAATTACCGTAGAACAAATAAAACACTTAATAAACCAATAAGGAAAGAAAAGCACTAAACAATAATGATATCTCATGGGCCGCCCTGGAAATAATGCTATTTATAAAATAAACATTCGTCCTCAAATCCACATCCATCACAGCGCCTAATGAAACTATTAAGTGCTAGTGTTTCTGGCAGTGACTGCATTATCATACTGAGCACACCACGGATCAGAGGCGTGTGTTTGCCGGCTTGTTATAAGCTCATAATCTTCTTATTAATATGTTGTCTGAGACGCCAGAAACGCCAGAGACGAGGTGAAAACAGGGGAGCGTCCGTCCGTGCATCCTTTTTCTGGCTGGGTCTCCATTGCTTTAAAAGGAACGTCCTTTGACATCCATTGAAACAGTCGTCACGGGGTACACCCTGGAAGGGCTGCCAATCCATCGCAGGGCACACTCACATACGAACGCTCACACCAATTAGTGTAGTCTGCATGTTTTTGGACTGTGGGAGGAAACCGGAGAACCTGGAGGAAACCCACCAAGCACGGGGAGAACATGCGAACTCTATGCACCCGAGATGGGAAGCTCCTCCATCTTCTAATTATCAATCTTCATCCATCCATCGGTCTATCCATGTATTCTTTTTTCTTTCTAGCTCTCCGTTCAGTCATTTATTCATCAATCTATCCGTCTCACTATACATCCATCCATTACCATATTCACTTACCCATCCATCCATCAAAATAGATATCAAGGTCTCAGTTAAGCCACTTATCCACTCATCCATCGATATGTGCGACGATTCATTCATCTACAGTATTCCCCTACTAATTTACCTATCTATCTGTTTAAACAGCTACTCAGCCATCCATCCATTAATATGTCCATCCACTTTTGTCATCCTTTCAACTCACCTTCCCTTCATTCATCCATTTAATAAAGGTATATAATATCTTGTTATCTTATTTACCCATCCATTTAACGATCCACCCATTTCATAAACCCAACCATCTTTTAAGAGCTATTCAGCCATCAGTTTATCCATCCAGTCATACATCCCCATATCCTTCTAAGGTTTAGCTTTCCATTATTCATTCATTCATCCATTCATTCATTCATTATCTAACTAACTATCCATCTATTTCATTTACCCTTCCAATCCATCCATTTATCCAGCCATTCATTCATTACGATTTCCTTTTATTTGTCTAACTCTTCATTCGTCCACCCAACTATCCACCCATTTTTCTTTTCACCATCCATTCATCCCTTCAAATGACCATCCATCAATATCCATACTTAAAACAGATTTGAAAATATTTATGATTTTCCCCACAAAATTATATAATTTTTTCCGGAGACGCCTTTAATCTTCTGTGTAATTAAATGAAGTCCGATGTGATTAATGTAGCCAGCAGCCAAAAGGCATACACTGAAGGGAAAAGGGCGGAAAACATGAAAGAGTTGCGTATCTGTACATGAATTTCTGAGTCCAATTACTTTCATTTTGACTCGATCTTTAACTGACACATACTATTTAACTTTAACTATTTACCTGACACACCCTTAACTTTAGCAGATTATTCGACACACGTCTCTACAGTCACCTCCATAGCCACTATTATATTTGCTGATCATGTGATCTTTTTCTTTTCATAAACTTCACCGTCAAGAAGTTTATTGCTCAAAAATATTTGCAATTCTAAAGTGTTTGTGCTCAGACCTCACCCTGCAACGGCATTTATTTAAACACAAACTCCCTCTTTAAATTCCTCCACACATCTCTCCGATATTGCTCTGACTTCTTTTCCGACTCATGGCGGCGAGTAACGGCGTTTCTTTCCGAGCGAAAGACAAATCCATTTCTTCTGTCAGTTTGTTTTTGTGTCTCGGCTGCTCTCAGTCTACGAGGAGTTCCTGATATCCGTTTAATGCCGGCGTGATTACACAGAATTACCTATTCTATTTCGTTTTGATCCCTCGGCAAAACAGGCGGATAGAAAAGAGAGACGCTCGCCGCCTTTTGTGTCGGGCTGCGCGAGCTGACGGCTGGCTGAGACGCAAAAACGCACAGCGTATTTACAATAAGAAGGGGTGCTAAATGAAAAAAAAAAAAAAAACACCAAGCTTTTTTCCAAATACAATTCAGTTTGATTTGTATAGCGCTTTCAACAATAGACGTTGTCACGACGTGGGTTTGTTAGAAATACAGACATGGGTTAGGATCCCTAGAGAGTGATGAAGAAAAACCTGCTTAGACAACATGAGCTAGGAATTTCTCAGAAATCCAAAATCCAAAAGAAAAAACAATCCAAAACAACCAAACATCCCTCGGAAAAAGTGACACTTTTCAAACTAAACATTTAATTAGACAATTTTTCAATTTTTCCTTGGATTTTACGCAAACTTTATATTTCCTATAGTATGATAAGAATTTTAATTACTTATGCATTTTCTCCCAAAAAAACATTGTTGCAACTCCAGTAAAGCTTGCTAGCTTTGGATAGCTTGGACGAGCTAGTAATCAATCAGTACTAAAAAGCGCCTATGGCTGTGGGCTGATCTTCGTGGATTGTTATAGATGGGTTCGCGCCATGGACTGTATAAAAAGAGCTGGACAGACCCTCTGTGATGTCAGAAAAGCGGTTTTTGAAGCTCAAATGTGGGACTCTGGTCGTCGCCATCCAATCCTTTAGCTTTGCTAAAATGTCATGGTGGCTAACGTTAATTTATTCGCTGATGTATTTGACTGAACTCGCCTTCCGTAACCCTACACATCATCCCGTGTCATTTCCTACATTTCTTCTCTTAGGTTAAGACAGCTGTCACTCAAATTGCCCACATCCTCAATTATGCATAACTTTAACATTAAGTCATGAAGGGCACTGGTGGCTCAGTGGTAGGTTTCTCGCATACCATGTGGAAGTCCATGGTTCGATTCCCAGCCACTGAATGCAGTGTTGGTCCCAAGTCTGGATAAAATGGGAGGGTTGCACCAGAAAGGGTATCTGGTGTAAAACCTGCCCCGGGTTACAGTGCGGATCCGCTGTGGCGACCCCTTGGTGAGAGCAGACGAAAGACCAACAACATAATGATAAGTCATGAGTTACATAAAAACTTTTTGTTGTCATTAATGGGAAATCTCGCTACGGAGATCAAAGCTGTTTTTTTTTTTTTTTTTTGTATCAGGCTGCGAACTTGTTCATTTCTGTTTAAAAGTTAGACATTGTAACATGGGAGTCTTTGGGGATTGAGTCTGCCCCCAGTGGACATTTGAGGAATTGCATATTTCTGCACTTCCATGCCGGAAGCTACATTTAAACTTTGCCAGAGTCCTCAGTAGTCCCAAGGCTTCACAACAATATACTGTTTTAGATAAAAGTCTGTTGTCATGACAAACTTCTCTTCATTGATTATTTTCCTTCACAGAACACAATCAAGACGTGTGAAGTAAAGCCAAATCTATCAGATCAGATCATCTATAACCTTTCCTGCTTCTACAGCATAAAGAAAAGCCATGCTTCATTCAAAATTTCAACTTTTTTCCCTTTTTTTTGTCAGGTTGCTTTCAGGACATCTGCTCTGATGCTCTCGCATTACCGTTCACAAAATAGCGACTGATTGTGTTCCAAAGCGCCGCTCTGAACGCTGCCTGTCTTCCATTGTAGGGTGACAAACCCCGAAGCCGAGCGGTTATTCATCCCGCGACTCATTCACTCTCTCTTGATATCGCATCCGTTTGAAACAAGGGCCCTTAAATAGGATCCGGATCGAGCTAAAAGCTTATTTTGCGTCAGATCTATGGACGTTCCGCGCTAGCCGTATGACCGCATTCGAGACGCTGGACCTCTTCCTCCGATTATCATCCCGATTCTTGTCCGGTTTCGTCACTCGTTTATTCTCTGGCGCGCGAGACCTTGACGACCGAGCCTTGAATAATTCGGCGCCCGATTCACAAATCAAGCCTCTTCTCCGAAATCAAGCAGCTTGTTAGGGTAAACTTTCGGGACGCCAGGCTTTTCGGAAACCGCAACACTGCCACAGCTGGGAGATCCGTAACGAGTTTACTGGCAAAGTAAAAGGGGAGGGAAAAAAAGGGGACTAATTTACAGAGCGCGATCTCTGAAAGTGTACTGATGCGCAAACGGTTCTGTTTATTAAGCCTTTACAGAACTGTCAGGAAGGAATCAGTTAAGCTTTACAAATCGGAACGCGTGTTTTCCCCTCGTTTTCGTTTTTTGTTCGAGCGAAAGAAAAGAAAAGAAAAGAAAAGAAAGGGGGGAAAAAAACAAGCTAAACATGTATTGAAGTTTTTACGGCCTGGATGTTTGTGAAGAGACACCCTGCAGCGTTTAGGGCCGAGTCTGATAGCAGGAAAAGGGATTAAGGAAGAGAAGGAAAGAATGAGGACATTAAACATGCGGAGAACATTCAGACATCAGACTTTCAAAATAAATAGCGTTTAATGGTTGTTGCGATAAAAACGTCTCAATGAGTGTGTTTTCTCTTCTTTATTTAGTGTCCCAAATTCAAAGGCTGGGGGAAAAAAAATCTTCTAATCAGCTACATGTTAAAAAATAAAACGAGTCAGTACCATTAAATCGGAGCCCCAATCGCACACCCTTACTGGGATTAAGGGCGACTGCAAGACAAGGGTGGAGCGCTTACAGTACTCCTAACACACTCCTAACACACTCGTACTATATAACACACCGTGTTTCCTTAATCACATCGCGCTCCGTTCTGAACGGAATGAAGACAGAACGAAAGAAGGGATTTGCACTCTTTCCTGGAAGGAAGCTTGTAAATAATAAGACACCTCGAGAGTGAAAAGAGGGGCGAGTCTGAGTCGCACCACCCCGAGGGGCCGCCGACACACTCGGGCCTCGTCCAATAAGAAAAATGAGGGGAAGGAGTGTTGCTAAGAGAGCAGCGTCCCGTGGGGAAGCAGGGAGAAAAAAAGGAAGGATAGTGTAAAAACAAGAGGGTGTGAGAAAACGAGAAGGCGGGATGACGAGAGAGAGAGAGACGGAGGGAAGTTGGTGGTTTCTCTAGACCCCTACGAGGCTCAGCGGGATGCGGGGGGGGGGGGGGGGGGGGGCGGGGGGGGGGGGGGGGGGGGGCCAGGGACCTCATGATGGGTCACATTCTCCCCAAGAGGCATGAGAGTCTTCACGCTGAGGGAGTGTGTTATCAGCACAGCTATTATACCTTACACACACACACACACACACATACGCACACTACTTTTACTAAACGAATATGAGAAGCAAGGAAAAAATCTGGAATTGAAAATGAAGTTAAATTAAATTTGAAGCTGCTGAATGTATGATTTGGGAATTTCACCCTCTCTCTGGTGGAAAAAATGCAATTCCGAGCTGCTGGTGGAACAATATTTCATGGGAAATTCACCCCCTCGGCTGCGTGAGCCGAGTAATAACTTACAGTTTCCGGGAGAATTCAGGGCCGTGTCCCAAATCGCATCTTTAGTAATTAATAGGATGTTTAAACAGCAACGGAATGAATGAGGCAGTGATGCGCTATCTAGTCGTACTATAGCATTTAGCACAGAGCTCAAGCAAAGAGATAGAATCATCTGATCCCTCTTTCATCCATCCATCTTGCTATTCATTCACCCATCCAATCCATTTCTCTTTTCACTTATTCAACTAATCATTCTTATAGATGTCCCTCCATCCTTCCACCCCGTTCTCCATCTCATCAAGCCATCTGTTTAACCATCTGTCCATCCATCCAGCTGTCTGTCTATCCATTGATTTAAGCATCTATCTACTCTTCCATCCATCCATCATATCTACTCCTCCATCCATTTTTCTACTGTCTAGCTATCCATTTCCATAGCTATTCATCTATTGATCCATCCACACAGTACATTTCCCGGTGCATTTGGAAATCCATCCATCCATCCATCCATCCATCTGTCTAGCTATCCATCCATCAATTTAGGCATCTACTTATCCATCAATCCTTCCATCTGTATCCATCCACGTATTTATTCTTCTCTCAAGCTATCTATTTTTAGGCATCAGTTTAGGCATCTACTCCTGCATCCATCCATCCATCCATTCATCCAACCATTCATCCATCAATCTATCCATCTGTCCATCCATCCCTCCCAATTTCCATGTATTTATTATTCTGTCTAGCTTTCAATTTACACAGCTATTCACCCATTGATCCAGCCATCCATTTCTCTATGCATTTGCCCCTCCATCCATCCATCCATCCATCCATCCATCCATCCATTGAACTAGCTATTCTTTCATCTGGCTATTTACTCAATCATCCAACTAGCTGCTCCAGTCCTCTGTCCAACCATTCAACTTCCTTCCATCTTTCCCTCCATTTATCTAGCTATCAAGCCATCTATCCAAAAGCTACAGTATTCATCCATCAACCATCAATTTATCTACCTACCTGCCTCTCCATCTCTCCCTCCAGCCATCCTTCCATTCTTGTATTTATTTTTATGTCAGGCTATCCATGCTAACTAGCTAATCTATCAGTCTATCCAACTATTCAACTATTCATCCGTTTACCCATACAGTACCTCCATCCTTTCATTCATCTAGTTATCCGTTCACATGTCAATTTCTTTAACCATCCACCCATCTGTCTGTTTGGCCATCCATCCATTTAGACATCTCTTCATCAATCCACTTTACTAATTCACTTAGACTTACTTTTGTCCATCCATCCATCTGTCTAGCTATCCATTAATTCATTTTCCTCTCAATTTATCCACACGAATAGCTATTTATCTAAGTACTCCATCCATCCATCCATCCATCCATCCATCCATGGGTTTCTCAAACTATCCACCCATTCATGTTTTAATATCAACAGGATAATCTTGTTGCACTTGACTGAGAGCTCAGCTTCACTGCACTACGGGAGGAGTTTTTTTTTCTTCTTTTTTTCCCTCCAGCAGCGTGTCTCTTCCCTGCGCTGTTCTTCTGGAGACAGATGGAGGCACTCAGCCACAGTGGTGGCTCTCGCGGGTGAACTCGGGGTGAGGCTACTGAGAAGAGCTACAGGCGACTTTACTGGATCACACGGAGAAGCTGGTGTATGTAAATATGATATTTTACCAGCCCAATCTGGCAGCTAGTCGAGCACAAACACACACACACACACACACACACACACACACACACGCACAATGTTTTTATGGCCTTGCAGCTTTACTTATTTGATTTATTCCAAACACAATACTGACGGGGATGTCTGAGGTTGTGTAGGAAGAGAAAGAAGCTCAGGCTGATATGAAGGACTTTGCACACATTAAGTCGCCGTATTGATCAGTGACGTGGCCTTCAAATGATCCAAAGCCTTTTACCACTTTAGCTCAGAAACCTGTTTGTGTGTGATATCAAAACACAAACAGGGAATGTAAAGAGAGTACTGATTATATACATTAGCAGTTTACTGGATATAAATAATAATAATAATAATAATAATACTTATTATTATTATTATTATAGCAATAGTAATAAATATAGTAATAGTAATAAGGAGTTTTTCCTTGCCACTGTCGCCGTCGTCCTCGGCTCGTTTATCAGGGACAGTCTTAACATCTTGATTCATAGACGTTCACATCTCATACAAACTTAAATAATTCTTTTGATTGTGTAAAGCTGCTTTGCGACAATGACAATTGTTAAAAGCGCTATACAAATAAAATTGAATTGAATTAATAATAATTCATAAAAAAATGAAATAATGTAGACTGAAACTACTCACCACTCATGCGCTCTTGTCCACAAAAAAAAAGGACTAAATAAAGCAAATGACAAGAAACTGAGCAAGCATGACGTTACTCTGTCCAATAGGGTTAAAAAAGGGGGGAAAAAAACCCACAATGCAGTCATTTGGATTTTTAAATCCGTTCATCTTCCGATCGATGATGCTAAAAGCTCTAATCTGATTGGTCGGAGCAGCTGATTGGACGCTGCTGGTTTAATCGGCGGATCGATACCGCGCTCCACCGCAGCCTCTCATCCCTCGCTGGCCTCAGATAACTTTTCCAAGGACACTCAGGCTGCCACTTGCATGAGACCTTTGTTACACTACACACACACACACACACACACACACACACACACTCAACTGCATGCACGAATACACAGAAGCTACTCCGCCAGTTAACGCAACATTAGCAAAGCGAGGACGGGCTAATTTAACCACGACCTTTTATCTGCACATTCTTCATGAGCAAATCGGCTGGAAATGGCATTCATTTGTTCGGAGAGAAGCTAATTTTCTCTGACGCTTATTCTCCCTCTATGTCGCGCTTTTTTTTTTTTTTTTTTGTTAAGTAAACTTGAACATTGTGTGAAAATAATAAACCACTCAAGGTCGTGCTGGGATCAGGAAATAATCAAAAGTGATCACAGTATTGACATCAATGAGTCCTTATGTAAATATATACTGTATACTGTAGCCAACACTGTAAATATCACTATATCAACAATACGCATTTTAACTAGTTTTTACGTGACTCTAAAGTAAATCCGTTACTATACAAATGATGAGAGTGCGTTCAAATCTGTTGTTATAGAAACACGATCCACACCAATCAGAATTGAGAATCACCGGGGTTTCACTTTCTACACACAGATACAGTATTCTCATCGTGTTTATCCTGTAGATTAGTTTGGAAATTGTACCGAGGTTGCATCACAAATACATCATCCCCTGTGTATTCCCAGCAGCACCGTTCTCCGATTAACTAGCATCCAGGTGCAGTGGGAAAACTTTAGCCTTGCACTTTCAGACACCAGATCAAGCAGCTCAACTCCTACAGTGGAGCACTGAATTAACTTTCCGGGCCATTGGGTGCTTTTTAAAAAAAAAATATATATATATATATATATATATATATACATATATATATATATACTTACATTATGAGCTATCAGGCAAATGGCTCTAAGGGCTAAACTTTCACATGATAAGAAATCTTTTATGAAAGTGAATTATGTCTAGATATGGAACTGAAGACTAACGTCATGCTACTGCACAGCTGTTCTATGAGAACCATTCTATGTAAGGTTAAGGGTGGTTTCACATTAGGCTCAATTGATTTGTACCAGGGCGTGGAACGATTGTGTTCTCACTGAGCAAAATGAACCAGACTCGGGTGCCAAGTGTTCTCAGAAACGATGCCAGAGCATAAAAGATATAAACGATCATACTGGTAAAAATCGTACGGTTTTTGTAGCTCGGGAACATGCTAGCTCGGAACCCAAAAGCTTGGTGGGGATCAGGTCTCCTCTCAAAAGATCCCAAAGCCTAATGTAAAATTGCTACACTCCCAAAGTCGTACGGTTTTGTCGCTAGGAACATGCTCGGAGTGGCACCAGAGGTAGCAATGAAACCCGAAAGCTTGCTGTACACCACACATTCCAGGTTTTGACCGTGGTAGAGATATGGAGCCTGCCGTAGCTCAGACGGAGTGGTTTGAGAGAGGAATTGGACATAAAAGGACTAGTGTATGGATTTTAATTGAGTAAAAAAGCTTGTCACTAATAGATGGAACTCAGTACAAGTCTAGTGCCCTCGAACAGCATCATATAAGAACCATTCTGGCTCCCTGGAAAACCCTTGGTGCAATAATCAGACCATCTAACCTACTGTTCGCTGTTGCCATGGAGACCCCATCAAGCTGCTAAAAGATGAAGCCGTCAATCAAATGTTTTTTTTTTCCAGCATTATCATCACTGTACATGTACATGACACGAGGGAGCCCAAATGTGAGGATGTGAGGATGTGAGGATGCAACCCTACACCCTTACACTCTCATGCTGTTGCTCATTATTCATCACGCTACCAGATTCACAGAACTAACAGACCTATACAGTACGTCTCTGAACGAAGCATTCGCAATGGTTACACACTGTGATTAGCCACCGATATGGCAAGATTGTCAATGATCTACATATCATTTGAAAGCATCCAGGCTAAAACCTTCATTAGATTCCTTTTAATATGTTCCCTGGGCTTCTGAGTGGACTTGGCTCAAGCACCCAGAGCTCAAACAGCCACTGATGGCCTAATCTGGAAACCCAAGCAGTAATTACGCAATTGTCCTTCCTCCAGCTTTCCCGTTCCAATAACGCTCGTTAGGTCCACCAGTACAGCCCACAAATCAAATCCTTAAATCCTCAAACAGTTCCTTGGCCCTGATAAGCGGCGGTTCAGATGGGCTGAGGGCTGTGTGCAGTGCTCGTCAAAAAGAATGGAAAAAAAAAAATCCAAAAATGATTTTGGTTAAAGGAGAATAATGAAGGAAAGAAACCCTTTTGTTGGTTATTCATATAACTGAAAAAGTCATTTAGGAGAACATCAACAGTAATATGGATTCCGGCGCTACCTCTATGTTTATGCCTATTTACTGTTTTTATATATTTTGTGTATTTAGTTTTGCATTTATCCAGGACCCAAGGACACTTTTGCAAAGAAACTAAACTTGATAGAAATAGAAAAATAACACTGCTGAAGCAAAAAGTTTTCAGCTGAGACTGATTCCATTTAAAAATGGCCCTCAGGTGCCCTTCGTGGAAAACCTAAAGCATCTTTTTCACTGCTTGTTCATTTTCTTTCTTTTAATACGACTGCGTTTCCGTTTCTGAAATCGTTACACAACCTTGGGTTTATTATTATTAATGATATTATTATTACGAGGGCTGTACCGAAAGTAATTTCTAAACAGATGGCGAAACTTTTTTATTACCTGAAATACAGTAGGTGGTTCAAATTGCACATGTTGGCAGAGGAACTCTCTCTTTAGACGACATTACCACTCGACGTAGTCTCCATCACAAGCCGTGCATTTGCACTATTTTTGAACCCAACTCTCGAATCCTGCTTGAAATTCCCCTTTGTCAGAGTTGATGGTCTCCCAGTGCGATCCAGAATGTTTACAGAGATGACACCAGAGATGACAAGAGCGATGCGCACAGATGGATGAAGTTTAAAGAACCAAGAGAAACCATGACTGAAGACAAATCACGCAGTGTGAGATCATCGACTGAGACAAACAGGATTCGGAGAGTTGGGTTCAGCGATGGTGCAAATGCATGGCTTCTGATGGAGACTATGTGGAGTCGTACCTTTGCATAGATCTACATAGAAATACATCTATGTCAGGTAATAATTTAAAAAAGGTTATTCCCATTTATAATTATAAAAATTATAATAATATTTATAATTATTATAAATGATCGCCAACTGAAAGCCAATTTAACTGATAATTTTTTTTTTAAATCAGTCTCGTCCCCAGAAGAAATGCTAACAAACAAAATTCCAAATTATCTTCCGTGAGCTAAAGCCCCTCCAATGAACCTTAAGGATTTCATCATGCATGGACTTTTTTCCTTTTTGGACAAATATATCACTGACGAATCTTGTTTAACCAAATTCTATTCATCTTCCATAAGCAAGCACTAAAACACAATGCAGTTTCTGGCAAGTTGACTCGTTGACGTACAAAAGGAAAGACGATTAAACACCAGCAGCTTTCCTTTTCCCCCTCTGCTTGGTGTTAGATATCAGAGCTGGTTTACAAGCAACAGGAGGTACAGCGCATGCACAAGTAAATGAGGGTTAATGGATTCAGCACCTCGGACAGCGACCCCTGACTCGACATGGCTGCCGTTTCACTCGGAGCCGATTTCGATACACGGATCCGAACGGAAGCTCGTGAAAAAAGGACGAACTGACCACACACACTTTCTACTGACTCACCTCTTTTTTACATCACCTCCCAGGCTCTATGCTACTGGAAGGGAGCTCTCTGGGATCGCGGGCACCATGGACACCCTCCGTAGGTTTAAACCAGACATCGGCATTTACGAGCTCATGTCCATTCACTGCATCACTTTGCGTGTGTGTGTGTGTGTGTTAAAATGCTGTTAAATTGTGTTAATCCCACATATTTCTATTTTAGAACCTGATTATTGATTATTTTCCTGTAACATCAAGTGTCCAAGTGGTTATTTCTGGCCAAGATCTGAGTTTAAATGTAAGTGTTTAAAAACAAAAAGTAAAAGCACCACAGATCTTTTCGAATGCATGTTTCTGAAAGAAGTAATTAACTGTACAATTTATTTTCACTTCACCTCCAGCTCAATGTTACATTCTAAAACATATATATACAGTTTTTTTAGCTAAAAGAAAAAGAAAAACTCAAGTATTGTACTTGTCATCTTATAAGATGCAGATCAGATTGGAACTCAACATTCTCTTCTATATACAAAAGAAAAGAAAATAGAAAAATTCAGTTTCAACACTTGAGAGGTCAAGAGCTTCGGGAATCGCAGTGTTAGCAAACATGTCTTTGTCATAAAAAATAAAAAAGTGATCGTCCCTCGGTTACGTGTGCGTCTTAGCGGCAACAAAGGCAGATAATTGCATTCCGGACCAAAGCGAGAAAAATAACTCCTGAACCGTTACACAAAAGAAGCGATGATGAAAAAAATAACAGATCAGCGTTTTTATTTTCCCTCCTCATCCACATCAATCGCTCTGTTTCAGGTTCCGGCGTGGCTCTGATGCTGTCGGATAAGGTTTACACAGAATGAGAAAGAGAGCGAAGGAAGAGGACGAGGAGGAGGAGGAGGAGAAGGAATCCATCCGTCATCATTTTATCTGTTCGGAGGCAACGTTTTTCAAGTGGAGACGCTGCGAAATTAAAAGGCACTTCAGCGTTCGGATGATTTGTGCTGAAATATCACATCTCGGTTGCTACCTTGACGGAAAAAAACGGCCATTTTTATTTAATTTTTTGTTTTGTTTTGTTTTTTAACACCTAATCTTACAAGAAGTGGCATAAATTCAATACTTTCAACACAAATTTCAAAGCGGGGACTTTAATAATAAAGACGGACGGCGGCTCGAAGCGAATCGCACATACCGGAACTCTAAAGCGCCTGGTGCGTTTATTAAATCGACATCGTCTACATGAGACTACGCGAAAAAAGATAAAGAAAACTAAATTTAAAAAAACAGCAAAAAAAAGATGACTGGTGATCCGGGAAGGCGTGAGACACACTTCATCTTCTCTTTTAACGACTCCGAGCTCAATCTTGCCCGTTATCCCAGAGGCAGGTGGCGTCGAAAGCCTCGCCATATGGCGCCCGCTGAAAGCACAGCGAAGAGGAATTAGACCTAACCGACCAGAGATGG
The DNA here is from genome assembly GCA_028565275.1 of Leiocassis micropogon. NCBI lineage: Eukaryota > Metazoa > Chordata > Actinopteri > Siluriformes > Bagridae > Leiocassis > Leiocassis micropogon. Next base: position 10,822,504 of record JAOVVA010000026.1, read on the forward strand.
AGATCAATGATGGCCACTTATCACTTCAGGACACAGGCGTGTTTGTTATTTATCTAACAAAGAGCAGCTGCGATTTGGGGCCCGAACAATGGCGGGAAAAGGGAAAAGTGCTCGACGTCGCTGCTGATCTCCCCTGCTTGGCGCGACGTCGCCCTTTTGTTCAGTCAGAAAGGAAGGAGCGTCCAGGGGTGGAAACTGTTTCCAGTGAATGGTTTTTCCGTTCCTCTGAAACGATGTAAAAAGCTCTGGCTGTTAGTCTAATACCGGCTAAAAAGTGGAGTCGTATCGATGTGGGGGTGATTACATAAAACCATGCAGTTCTCTCCTTCTCACTGGTGTCTTAGAACACAAAATAAATGTCAAAAACTCCTAAAATGAACCAGTCTTTCCAGATTTCCCAATGTCCGTGTGGGTTTTCCAAAATCTACAGTGCCGTGCAAAAGTCTTGACCCCCCCCATCACCCCCCACCCCTAGTTTCTTCATATTAAATAAAAATACCTGCTGTAGATTTAATTAAAGATAAAATGCAAACAAGCTCATGTTTTACTGTGACTAAAGATACAATTTAAAAATCGCTCGTTAATGTAACAGCCTCAGCAGCGACCTCGTTTCCCCTCCCGTCTGTTCCAACCACTCGGCATTCAGCATCAGCAGTAAGTAAACTAATCACCGGCCTGATCATCTGTCATCATCTGCACCTGTTTCTCACTGGTCCATACAGTATGTTTGATGTTTTTTTGTTTTTTCTAGGTCTGTCAATCGATTAAAAACTTTAATCTAGTTAATCACAGTCATAGTCTGTGATTAATCACGATTAATCACGATTTTAAAATACTCAGATTTACTTGTTGGAATAAAGAAATGCACAACAAACTGGTTAGAGGAAACAAGATTATGCAGTTTTATATCTCAAACGTTAACATTTCACAAATGGGAGCGGTCCTGCATGCAGTGGGTGTGGCAACCCACCGATAGCGGTGCTCGAACCCGGATCCTCAGATCCGAAAATCAACAACATAGAGCTGTAGCCAGCCAAGCCGCCACTCACACGTCTTACAGTCCATGTCTTCTTGTAAAAACTGTTCCCATGGAATGCAACTTTTATCCAAACTTCCATCTAGAAGCTTCTTATAACAAAACCTGCCGGTCGGCACACTAGCTTATGTTTCCTCAGTCGTCATATCATCCGCGCTAAACGTGCTGTAATCACACACAGCTGCGATCATGGGAAGCCATTAGGGTCAAACTTGGTCATATGATAAATTTGTGTTAAAATTTCTAGTTTTTTTTTTTTTTTCCCCCCAGATTTTTTCCCTAATTTAGTCGTGTCCAATTCCTCCCCGTCACTAGGGGGCTCCCACATTAAGGCTACTACTACCAC
>JAOVVA010000026.1:10826390-10845616 GCA_028565275.1 Leiocassis micropogon
TGAGAGAGCTCGGCCAATCAGCTCTCTCTAGACCTCCGGCTGCGAGAGGTTACAGCATCACCCGGGAATCGAACTAGCGACCTCCGGATGATAGGGCGAGCACTTTACCACTGCGCCACTGGAAATGAGAGTCATCCAGGAAGCCTGGGGAGATTTTCCTCAGGACTTCATTAAAAATACAAGAGCGTCTGGGAGCGAAATATGAAGAATCGTCAGGTGACTCAGACAGACTTTAACGCTAACACGTTCTCGCGGAGTAACAAAGGTCTACTTTGTTACTATGTGAGTTATTTCGCTTCCTCTAAAGAAATGTAAAAAATTCGGGGGAAGCGCGCATTCACCCCGTCGTTCTCCAGGTAGCTGTCATGTGACTTTATTGTAGACGGCTGTTGGGACGAAATAAACCGGAGAAAAGCAAGAGCGAGTCCGCCGCACGTCTTTAAAACATTTCAACCCAATACACAACCCACACACACCTGACATTATTGACATTAATCACTTTCTTTCGCCCTCTTTCGGGTGCAGATTTTTTGCCACTATGTACATTAATGTTAATAACACAATAATACATCCGAATGCTGTCTTGCCTTTTTATTCAGGACGGATGCCAACATGTTGTTTATGTTGGCCGACTCACCAACTCCATCATCACACCAGAGCAAACGCTCGGGTCTGCAGAGGGAAACAACAGTCAGTATATAGGAGTGTGTGTCTGTGTGTAAGTGTGTGTGTGTGTGTGTGTGTGTGAGAGTGTGAGAAAACGGTTTTAACTCCCAACAGCCGCCACAGAGGGAGCGAGGCTTCTAGTGGAAATCAAATCAGGTCAGTTTATTTGGGGCACAGCTCCTGAGCCCGGTTTACAAATAGGAGCCGGTGGGAAAAGAGGAGAACTCACAAGTGTGTATGTGTGTGTGTGTGTGTGTGTGTGTGTGTGTGAGTGCATGCAAGGAAAGATGATGAATGATTCAGTTATGCATTTAGGCGAGATCCGAAGTGCACTCAGATCTAACGCAGATTGAGAGCGTCCTGTGTGTGCGATACAACACACACGTTTTGCGCCTAGGGTGGCGCTCGGGGTGGTGCTCGGGGTGGCGCTCGGGGTGACGCTCGCCCGCTCCAGATGTTGGCGATGGGAGAAGGTGAGAAACCTGAGAACTTGAGAAACATAAAGTACACTGCTTGTCTGTGAGATTATGTCTATTATTCGTCCTGATTAACGGGAGTCGTGACGTAGCGAGACAGAGGTCTAATAAACGCAATTATATTTAACGATCGACTCAGGAATCACAATCGCACCATGATGCTATATGGTTTACGTAATTCCCCCGGGACGCCATCAAGATCCGTGAAAATGGTGAAAAAAAAAAAAACCCACACGCACGTACGTCCGTCAGAAAGCGAACGATTTGACACGTCGCTGCTCGGGCTTTTGATTGGCAGCCTTTCAACCGTTCTCACACAATGACCTTGTAAATGGGTCTGTCTGTCACAGCAATTACGCACGTCAAATGTTCTCAAAAACACACAAAATGAGCAGGGAAAAAAATGATTTTTTTTTCTTCTTCTTCTTCCATTAAATGGTCTGAATAGGTTTAACGTTTCTGACGTTTTGACAAAAAAAATAAAGGTTTTGCATCTTCACCGTGATGGACACGATTAATTCCGACACACACCTGACTTGCACCAAGCCGTGCCTTCGCACACACTCATACACACACACAAAGGGAAAGAGCAACCTGCATGATCCTCGCCTCCCTGGTGTCTCCTGATTCGATTGTTCAATTCCGCATGCAGATGTTGCGACCCGTTGACACGCGCACTCGCGACACACACGCCGCTTTACACAGCGCGGGCCGTCTCATCTGGCCCCTGCGTCGCTCCCCTTTTACGTTTGATTTAGCTGCCTGATTGGGTCCACCTGCCCTTCACACACACACACACACACAGTGGAGTCGACTGTAGCATCACAAAGGGAGATTGAAATGAAGCGCTGAAAGCAGACATGATAAACCCGGCTTATGTTCTCTCTCTCTCTCTCAGACGCCCAAACCGTTCTACAGGGCCATATGTTCTACTAGAGGAACATATTTTGCGGATAAAAAAGTAAAGACCTGTGCTGCATGGCGGCTCCAGTTCCCGAGCTCGAGGTTGTGTGCGTGTGCGTGTGTGTGTGTGTTGTATGCTGCTCTGAATCCCTTCCCGCTTATATTTCCTACAACATTCAAGTGCAGTGTAACACACGCCGAGGAGAGACGCTACCCACCCACTTCTGCATACCTGAGCTCACTAGCGCCCTCGTCTGGCTGGACCTCCTGACCATTGAGCAACAATTAATTAGGCACGTTTAATGGAATTTGTATAGAATATTAAATATTGATCAAGTCATTTATTTATTTTTTTTTTGGTTAAGCTTTCTGTTTACCTTCCAGATTTTTCATACTGTACACTCCCAGACTTCACTCACTCACCCTTCTCAATCTTCTATACCGAGAAGGCACGAGGCAGGGTACACCCTGGACAGGGTGCCAATCCAGTGCAGAGCACACACACACACACACACACACACACACACACACATTCACACATTACGGGCAATTTGGGAACGCCAATCAACCTAACCTACATGTCTTTGGACTGTGGGAGGAAACCAGAGTACCCGGAGGAAACCCGCCAAACTCCATGCACACAGAGACGGGAATCGAGCCTGGCCGGGACTCGAACCCGGACCCTGGAGGTGCAAGGCGACAGTTTATTTCATTATTTATTTATGTTTAAAAATCTAATACGGTTCACAGACTGTTATTAAAAAAAGTTGAGTGATTTTTTTTTGTTAACCCTTTGATCTCATAATCTTTTCGGCCATTTTGTTTTTACCATTCCTATGTTGAAAAGTCACCACCTGGATTTAACTACACAAACAGTTAAAAGACCTCCTTTGTCCTAATACGATTCAGCTAGAAACAAGTCGTTTAACCTCCGCGTTTCTTAAACAAGCATGTGAGAAGATCATCATCCTGTGCTCATGATAAGTATGTTCCTCTGTTTCAGAAGAGGTAAATTATTGTCCTGCATCAAGCAAAGACACAACAACTTAGGAGATGAAACTACTGAGACTGGGTTAAGAACTTTATTAGAACCCAGTTTAATAGATTTCTTTTCCTCCCTGATGGCACGGCCATATTCCATGATGACAATGTCAGGTCTCAATTCACAGACGTCAAATAGTGAGAGAGTGATCCAGGGAGCACGAGACATCATTCTCACACATGGACTGACCACCACAGAGTCCAGACCTTAAAACCATCCCGAGTCACTGGGACGTGCCGGAGAAGACTTTTCACACAGCGGCCCGTCTCTCCTATTATAAGCACATGATCTTGGAAAGGAAATGAACGTGATGCTGGATGGAAAAATTACATTTTGTAACATTGAACAAGCTTATGGAAATGGTAGACGCCGCGGCGAAAGCGTGCGGTAATCAAAAGAAAAAGGCGGTAAAAATGAAATGTTGAGTGTGTGACCTTTTTTTTCTTTTTTTCCACTGGGCCAACGAGATACATTTTTATTTCTTCTTAGTCAACTACATAAACACAGTTATGTGTTTTTTATGGTTGTTTCTATGACAAAAAAAAACAAGAAGAAGAAGAAAAAAAAGAGAATTTTTTTTTTGTCCGTCATTTTCGCAATGTCATTCCCGTAATCCGGTGGTGGTGACGTTTACACATTTACATGTAATCAGAACTTTGTCTCTACATGACTACATATCCGAACACACAGTCTGATGTCTGAAGCCTCCCTCATCAAAACACACTGAAACAACGTCCATGTAAGGTCATTTTCTATTGATATTTTTCACAATTATTTGATTTGAGTTTCTATATCGGACGTTGAACAATGTTGCGTTTCCGGGATCAGATCCGTGAGATCTAATCGAGATTTAAGTGTAAAAAAAAGAAAAATTCTTGTGAATGAAAAGTGAGTGCTTTAAAACCTAAAGACGTCCGGCATGTTTTATTCCCACCATAATCCGTCCTCCAGTCTGTACTGTTTTTTTTTTTTTTTTAAGAAATGAACACACAAAATATGCAAAAATGTAACAAATTCATTCAGAATACATACGCAGAAAAAAAAAGGATCTCAAAAACTGATAAAAACGTTATCTCTTAATGACGAACGTGGAATAATAACCCAATTAATACTGCATTCCGTGCGCTCTCTTATCGTCCTCAGTCCTTTCAGCTAATCAGAATACAATTCCTCTGACTTATATTAAACACGCAAGAGTGATGGAATTGTATCGGAGGGATACGATTTGGTTTTTGAATATGATTTTGTTTTGCATAATTGATGGATCTTCGCGCGCGCAAACGTCTGAATCGCGCGGAAAACAGTACGACTGCTCCCAATCGCAGGAGTTATAAATATATAAATATATAAATGTATAAATACTTGAATATGGGTACGCTGGGAACGCTGGAGGAAATGAGACAAAGTTGTGATTAAAAGTTGGCCAGGCACACACACACACACACACACACACAAAGACACACACAAAGCAGAAGAATATGGTAATGATAACGGAATGCATTATAGTTGAAAGGAAATGTGCATGTCCCACTCAGAGGGATGCAGATATCACGGCAGCACATCTTATACGTTTCCACTTTGCGATTTTCACCGGTGGAAATACGGAAGCGTTCTATCGGAGCGTGACGTGAGAGATACTAAATGTTTCATTACTCCGGTAATATGTTCTGAACGGCGGCCTCGGCGTGACGCGCATGAGAATCGCGCCGTCCCATCGTCCGTCTGCTAAACAGCAGCGTCCAGGGTTTGGCTTGGCTTCAATCGGCCAATTAATGTCCCCGGCAATGAGAGCTGCGATGAACAGAGGATTCAATTACATCATCCTGCTGATGGAGGGGAAAAACATGTTTTTTTTCCCCTCCTATACTCACACACACACGACAAGAAAAAAAAATAAATCAGGAAAAGTTTTAAATCTAATTAGCACCATTGCACTTGGGTTTGATGCCAAAATATGGATTGAATTAAAAGTCCTGTGTATATACATCATGCCAAAAGGAAAAAAAAAAAAATATCTGCTCCCCTTCAGCTCGGCTCTTCTCAGCACCATTACACCGCTTTCCATTCGGACGGAGCCAAACAGATTGTCTCGCCTCGCTCCTTCTTCCAAGTACGTTATTTTTGGGGGGGAAACAGACGGATCTTGACAAACAGACAAGCGCTCCTGCTTGGCCCGGTGTGTGGAACCACACGGAACAACCTGGGGCTGTTTCAGGATGCGATACTTTTTACTTTGTAAAGAAATGAACCACATGGTTGAATGTTTCTCTGTGTGTGTGTGTGTCTTGGGTGATATGTTGTTTAGTGACACTTTCCTTTTTAACGGTACATACTGAGTGTGTCCATGTACACCTTTACGTTATTGATCATAGGTAGAAGATGGATGGATTTTTTTTATTGATCTGAAAGGAGAAAGTTGGGCTAATAGATACAGTAGATAGATATTTTAGGTGGATCATCTCATCTTCATCATCTTCTATACCACTTTATCCTGTATTCAGGGTCAAGGGGCCTGGAGCCTATCCCAGGAGGCTTAGGGCACAAGGCGGGGTACACCCTGGACAGGGTGCCAATCCATCCTGGAGGCAGAAGGCGACAGTGCTAACCACTACACCACCGTGCCACCTTAGGTGGATCACTAGATGAATAAATTGATGGATAATACATAGATGGATGAATGGATGAAAAGATGGATTGATGGATGATTAATAATTAGATAGACAGACAGAATGACAGAAAGATTGTTGATTGTTATAGAAGGATGGATGGATGCTAAATCAATAGATAAGTGGGAAATTAGTAAGTGTACTTTAGATTAGATACAGTAGATAGGATAGATAGATAGATAGATAAATAGATAGATAGATAGATAGATAGATGGGTGGATTGATAAATAAATGGATGGATATATATGGCAGATGAAAAGATATATAGAAATATTGTTATAGATAGATGGATATATACTGTACATACAGATAGATAGATACGGATGGTTGAACAGAGATGAATGGGTGAATGATATACAGAAAGTGATGGATGGACGGATGGACGGATGGACAGATAGACAGAGACACATCACTCCTACACAGACTCATTGGTGAGAAATGACGAGCCCAGGCCGTGAGATTAATCAACATGCCACTCTAAATTCTCAGGAGACGCTCCGCACAAGTAATTAAGAACTTCACAAATTGGTTAGCGTGTTTTTTCTTTCTAAATGTGTTTAGAAAAGGTCAGTGTATTCGTCTTTTTGTTTAATTAAGAGCCCTGGCACAGCAATCTGTTTCGGCCCAGACAAAGAATAATGATGATTTAATTCCATTTCGTTTTAAGCATGATTTTCGCTTTTCCAGATGAGGCGTGAAAACATATCTCACCTGAAACAGGGCGCCAAGTCTTTGTACAGCACGAAACAAGACATTAATATTTGAATATTTTGCATCTGCCAGTTGTTGATTCTGTAAGACAAGATGTTGTGTCTGGTACAGGTGTGTGCTCTCAGTCTGAGGACTTATTTTACACTCCTCAATAAAATCTCAATAATCTCACGTTATGGGGACAGAGGCCACACCCCCTTCATGACACCACACCTTCTTTACTTAGACTGACCGAGGCCACGCCTCCTTCAAGCAAACTGACATCACACTCTCTTTAATTAGACATCGATCCTACACCTCTTTTTGTAGGCCGATAGATAGATAGATAGATAGATAGAAATTACACTTGGTGCACTTAGACTGACACACAGGCCACGCCTCCTTCAGTATGTCTGACACACACAGGCCACGCCTCCCTCAGCATGTCTGATATACGCGGGCCACACCTCCTTTAGTATGTATAACACACCCAGGCCACGCCTCCTTTTGTATGTTTAATACACACAGGCCACGCCTCCTTCAGTATGTCTGATATACACAGACCACGCCTCCTTCAGTATGTCTGACACACATAGTCCACGTCTCCTTCTGTATGTTTAATACACACAGTCCTTGCCTCCTTCTGTACGTCTGATATACGCGGGCCACACCTCCTTCAGTATGTCTGACACACAGGCCACGCCTCCTTCAGTATGTCTGACACACAGGCCACGCCTCCTTCAGTATGTCTGATACATGCAGGCCACACCTCCTTCAGTATGTCTGATATACGCAGGCCACACCTCCTTTAGCATATCTGACAGGCAGGTAATCCACAAAGGCTTTATTCAGACTGTCAGGCGGAGAAGCCGCACCACTCAGTGTACAGTATCAACATTAGGAAAGCTTAGAAGATAAACAGATAAACGGCGAGAGGTTGAGATTACGCTCATGATAAGACGATAACTAATAAGTAAACAGCATCTTTAAACAGGTTAAATACGCTTAGCGCAGAGACAAGCTCCAGATGAAAAATATTAGGCTTAGTGCCTGTATCGATATTGCGACATTCGTGCTGATGAAGCAGATGGTAAATACTCGCACCGATGAAGGATGACAGCGGAATATGCTGCAGCTTCTTTGAGTGATGACTGAATGCTTTGTGAAGGCTGAGCTCAGAGTGAAGGTAGAAATTTTCCCTCGCTCAGTACAAAAGCGACATCTTTTATTACAATAATAATAATAATAATAATAATAATAATAATAAAACTCTAAAGCCATAAGCAGTTATCTTGACTGATTCGTTAATCAGTAGCTTTCCCCAATTTAATGGTGCGCTGTTGGTCTAATTAAAGGTCAAAAGGCTAAGCCCAATCTCATGCAGAATTACAACGAGAAAGAGTGATTGAACTTTTAATTATGTCTGCACGCTCGGAGCCCCCTCACCACCCACCCGCTTCACCCTCACCTCAACCCTTCATACGAGATGGCTCAACTTAATGACGCCAGGAACCGAATTACCATTTTAAAACAAACGCCCACTGGTGCTTAAATGCTTTTCCGATGACGTCGAGTGATCCTGAAAGGGCCACGTCCTAAACCACGCACTCTGCCCCAAACCATGTGCTTGGCTTCAGGATGCAGATGCACAAAGACTGAAACCCACTCGCTACCATCTCTCATCTTTTCTTTAACCAGTTTTACACCTCTGGCTACACAACCGCAGCGGTGTGGGCTGCGTCCCAAACCGCAGACGGAAGAAACACGTTGCTTACTTGTAAACCCTTACTCATCGGGAAGCGCTGTTGTAGTAGTGTAGAACGTTTAAGGATTACGTTCATACAGTCTTTGTGTCCTTAACCACCTTGTTAAACAGTATGTTAATGGCAATCTATTCAGCAGGGATGCCCTCCAGGGAGCGCCCTCAATTTGGCACGATCAATACAACCATGTCGATCAAAAGTAATTAACCCCTTCAAAAATAAAATGGCCTTGAACCTACTGCAGAAATCACTATAATGGGGGAACTTTTCTGATTCAGCAAAAAAAAAACACCCTCCGAATCTCTCTCTCGGGTGCAGGCTCAATTTTGTACACACACACACACCCACAAAATGTATATCAAAACAGGTGGCCGGGTCTGCGGCCTTGTTTAAGCTTTAAACTGAGAAGATTGGTCGAACCGTTTGGAAGCTATCAAGGGTTGTTTGGGACCTGACAAAAAAACGGATTTTCACGTGCATTCTGGTGTCAGGTTACATTATTAGTAGGTGAGTAAGACATGTAGCCACAGGTGTTGCTAAGACAACCAGGCCAAACCACGCCCGCTTCCTTCACACACACACACACACACACACACACACACACACACACACACACACACACAAAGGAGAAGTGAACGTCCCCATCTCAGTAACCATATGGCCTACTGATAAACCCTTTTCACCATTTTGACCATGAAAACTGATGTATCTATACATCTCTACTTCACAGTTTCTCCAGAAATTGTCTCTAGTTCTATTTATCATACACAATTTAGGACTCAGCCATAAAGAAAACCAAAAAAACAGACTGGGATTTGTTCAAGTCTCCAATTAGGACGGCAGAAATTGGAAACCGTGTCATTATGGACAGTAAGATTTCAAATCGCCGCAAAGAGACACGAAGTGTACAAATTACACTGGGAAATTTGCTTCTGCGTTTTGAAGTCAATCAAAACCAGCTGACTGGTACCGAAAAACAAACAACTTTTCATCGTTATTATTTCAGGAAACTAGATAAGAGAAGCTGAACCACACATGACCTCCCGCCTGCAGACCGCACTAGAGATAGATAAAAAAAAAAGTCAAGAAGACTATTCCTCTATTAATCATGAGAAATAAAAAGTTTCTACCACTAATACTGTATTATCGAATACTTTCCATCTAGCAGGCCAGGCCATTTGGAATGAAAGCTCCTACAGAAATGAGAACCTTAGAGGAACCCTTTCCTTTTAGATTGTTAAGAGGATACCAACAAATGAGACACCCCTCCCACCATCACCACATAAACACAAGACATTGCTCTATGGAAATATTAATACCACATTTATTTAAAGATCCCACACATCCATCCACACTGAAGAACCTTTGAGGAACCCATTATGGAGAGTGGGTTTTACTGCTTGAATATCCCAGGTCTGCTCAGAAGAACGTTTTAGTCTGTGGTTCTTTGACCACTTGCTTCTTTTCTCCACCACAATCATTCTCCACCATTTGTTGGTTAACCTTTCTATTCGGATCTTCTTACCGAGTTCTCTGTAAGACCGACGGAAAAAGAATTAAAGATCCCTCGTTTGAAAGGCTTTTAAGAAAAACAAAGGTTCTTATCAATAGAAAGAGCTAATTGTGCTACATTTAATTCGCAATTTGAGCCGAGAACGCTAACGTCTTCTTACTAGCTTTCTCCATTTAACAGAATCCGATCCAGCTAATTAAAAATCCAAATTAGAGAGAGTCTAATAAGTTCCAAATAGATCCAGTTACAAAATGACTCGAGATATCTATTAGAGAAGAAAAGGCACGACCGGTCCTGCTTTCTCAGCGGGAAGGATGGCGTTTCGTCTTACCCTAGGACGGAGTAATGCTTTTTAATCAGGGTTATCAGCGGGACAGGAGAAGACGAAACCATGGCTATAAGGATCCAACGATAAATGGGAACTAATTGCAGTTATTACATTGTAAGGAGTAAAGTGAAAAATACGTATTTCTGAAAGGCTTTAATATATCCAAATAGGCCACTGTTCATGTTCTCACTGTAAATAAATAGCAATGAACACAAGGCACTTGCTTTCCGTTGATGCTAAGATGAAGTGATCTGGAACGCCACCTGGTTGTTGATCAAAACTGACAATTTAAATGATTAAAAACGAGCTAAACTTTGTAGAATTGGTGGTTTGCACATGACATGTGGCACTAACCAGCTCAGAATTTGGGAACGCCAATTAGCATCTCATTGGACTGTGGAAGGAAAAACCAACCAAGCACGGGGTGAACATGCAAACTTCATGCACAAAGAGGCAGGAATTGAACTTAGCCGGAAATCGAACCCAGACCCTGGAGGTGCAAGGCGACAGTGTTAACCACTAAGCCACCATGCCGCCAACAATAATGGCTTTTTTTTTTTATTTCCGAGAGTTGAGTTTATAGATATCTGGAGACTATCCGTCAAATTGGTGGAGCAAATTAATTGCCAAGAAGTTGCAATCAAACACCAAGGGTCAGACGTGTTTGGGTAAACGTCTGGAGTTTGCACTATAGTTCAAATTTAAACTTCCGGCTCATTTTGGAAGCACTGTTCATATCATATCATTCAAAGTGCAGTACTGTGCAAAAGTCTTGAACCCCCACCCCCTGTTTCTTCATATTTTCTTTCCAAAGAGCCAGACTTTCTTGTATTTTTAATGCAGTGTTCGGGAATAGTTCTCCAGGTTTCCTGAAAGACTTTTTCCGGCTCCCATTTTTGGTCCAGTCCCAGAGCACTCGCGTTTCAGAGGAGTTTTTTTGTTGAAGCCACTCAGTGGCCTATGAATTATTTAAGTCCTTAAAAAACATCCAAGTTAAAGCATGAACCAACGAGAAACAGGTGCAGATGATGACATGTGATCAGGCCGGTGATTAGTTTAGCGGTGATGCTGAAGGCTGAGTGTTTGGAACAGACGAGAGGGGAAATGAGGTCGCTGCCGAGGTTGTCACTGTACATAAATCACCACATTTTAAAATAGTATCTTTAGGCACTTTGCACAGTGCCATGTTATTAATATTATATAACATTCCCATTTTATTGTTAATTGAATTTACATCATTTAATTGACTTTAATATGATGAATTACTGTGAGAGCTGGCTCAGAATTTCACACGGTACCTTATGTCGTTTTCCTTTATCTTCCTTGTTCAACAAAACCGAACTTGTTTGTGACCTTTTATTTTGTGCAACTGAGTAAAAACGACTGCGGCGCCTCAGAAGCTCATCGACTTTTACGATTCCATGTATTAGCCAAATGGCAGAAATGTTCTTACAATGATTCTCGTGTCAGGACATATTGAGAATTGTGTGTCGCGCTTCGCAGAGCGAACGAGCTCGAAGTACAAAATGAGCAGCCACACGGCAGTACTGGTTTATCGCTCTGAGAGATTAATATAAAGGTCACATTACTCTGTGTGTGTGTGTGTGTGTGTGTGTGTGTGCATGTGCGTGCATGCATTGGGTCGCACTGAATAAGCAAATTGAGAAAAACTGTGAAGCCGTGGTAGGTCTAATGTGGCAAGTCGTGGGGTTTCTTCCTTTACAAATGGATGCTGGATGATCATTTCTCCGTTTCAGTGGAAAAGAACATCAAAACTACTGAGAAACTTTTAGTCAATCAGGAGGAAACGACCATGGAAAAAAAAAAATCATATAAAAAGAGATAAAAATTCAGGGATTTTTTTTTTCCTCGCTTCCTCACCACAAAACCACTGGAACCCAAGAAAGCTTCCTGGGAAACAAACGAACACAGAAATCTCACAAGATAATCAAGTCAAGCTCGGGATCTGTGAAAATTTTCCCAGCGCCCTTGGGAAGGGGTCAGTCCTGGAAAGATGCCCAAGCTGAGCCGAGCCGTGCCAAGCTGTGCCAAGCCAAGCCGAGGCGTGACGGGCAGGTACGAGCGGGGTTTGGAAACCTGTGTAAATGTTTGTCTCCGCCAGAGCGCTAAAGGTCACGTCCTGCCCTGACCTCTACTGATTTACAACCATGAGTTTGCTTCCGATCGAGTGCAATTATGGAAAAAAAAACATGGGTGCACGGGAAACAAGCTGTACCATTCACAAATGTGTGTGTGTGTGTGTGTGTGTGTGTGTGTGTGTGATGCTGAACGGTTCAACCTGGAGGAAGATTTATGGCTCCCGCTGGCAGTAAATCTCACCGGAGACCCGCTGTTGCTCTCGCTTGCTAGTAAATATGCTGAGCGTGTAATCCAGGTCACGTGATTAAGCCATATGTGCTGATCAGGTTTAAGTAACCTATTTTAAATGTGTACTAAAAAGAAACCAATGCAATTTTTTTTTCTTTCTGATGTATGTGCAATGAGGAAGCATATTTATTACTCTATGCCAAGGTGAAATAAAGGTGAATGATGTTTTTTTTTTTTTGGTAAATTTGATCCAAAAAAGTGCAATCCTGTTTCCTTTAAATCTTATTTTAACTGAAAGAATTTTAAGGCTTTATTTCTGTTCGAGATCATTCCTGATGGCAAGCCTGAGGGAGGGCTGTTTTGACCCGTTTCCTGCTGCGTATGTCCACAAAACAGCTTAGTTTTACCGCTTTCGTTAGAGATGCTATAAACATCTGTCAGTTTATTATGCACTCATTTTTTTCCCTTTCTTTTAAAGTAAATTAAACATAAATTACAGCCTGCTACAAAAAAAGACGACTTTTCCATCCCGAAAAACTCAAACATTCAGGGCTGACACTGGAGACTCCTTCCAAAAAGGAAAAAAAAAGCGTCAACAAACCTCTTCTTTCTTTACACTTTAATACGAGTCCTGGAACATTCCAGACAAACCACAATCAAGAATCCGACGTACGGTTTAATTCCCACAAAGGTGCCTGATCTGTTTAAACTTTCATTACGTTCCCTTCGCACGTTTTTAACCCTGTTTCCTTGCGGATTGCTGCACGGGACACAGCGTACCACTGAAGAAGTATCGGATTACGGTTTCGGTTTGCGTGCTGTGCGTTTTGTGCCCTGGGGGCCGAGGCTCGATCCGCTCGCTGGTTTTTCCGCACATCCGAGCCAGCTTAGCGAGAACAGCTGCTTTGCACAAACACGAATAAACACCGCGGCAGCGGTGACAATGGACTCGCGGATGAGTTCTCGCTTTCTCTCTGACACACACGCCGCTGCATAAATATGAAACTCAGGCAGACGTAACGGCATAAAAGCCAACAAATGTTTTGACTTTCAGAGAAAATCACTCCGCTTATTAGGATGCTGAAAACGTTCAGCCGTTCTCAGGAGCACGTCAGAGGGACCTTGTCATATGAATGAAGTCATAATAAAAAGACGACGAGGGCTAGTCTTAATTACAGATTTGGCGAGTGTGAGACTGTTTACTCGCAGGTCACCTGTCTCGCTTTAAGTCTCTTGTGCGCGGCATTTAAAAAGAAAAAAAATAACAGTAGAACCCATACAGTATACGACGTCCATCGCTGATCCTTCTTTCCAAGCTTTGATTTCTTTGGAGAAGCTGAAACCATGACTGTAGGTTTTTAACTCCGGGAAATGGGAAGTAAAGTTGTGAGTGCGGAGCTTTGGATTTTGAGCCATCAAGATGGTTGGGTTTGTTGTCTACCATGTCATACCTTTAAAACACTACCCAGCAGGAATCCTGGATGAGCGTTGTATTATTGTTGCAATGCTGCTGCAATATCGGGAAAGCATTGATTTTGAAAGTTAGAATGACTTTGATGTAATGACGTTAAGATAACTTTGAATGAACGACTCAAACTCAACTATTCAATCACACGCAACCTTAAAACATCAATCTAATTTTAAGCTTTGTTTTGAGCATTTAAGTTGCCTTTCACAAGATGCCTGACCACATCCATGCTTTTCTACGTTTCTAACTGGGTTCAGAAATCCGCTGTGCCGAGCCGAGGTGTGACGGGCAGGTAGGAGCTGGGTTTGGACACTTGGGTAAATGTTTGTCTCCGCCAGAGCAGAAAAGGTCACGTCTTGCCCTGACCTCCACCGATTTACAACGATGAGTCCACAGAAACAGGCTGCACCCTTCATAATTCTGTTGGCAGTATCTGGGCAATGCTGTTTTTGAAAGTTAGAATGATGCTGATAAAATGACATAAGGTTGAACAAACGGCCCAAATGCAACATTTTACTTCAACCTTAAAAAAACAAAATTTTATGTTTATTTGACGCATTTAAGCTGCAAGCTAATGTCCATTCTGTACCGATGTGTTACGGAGAATCCGTTCAACGCTATCCCTTCGTCATGAGGTCAGCAGTGTTCTGACGTCATTTCATCAAAGTTATTCCAAGTTTTAAAAACAGCCTGATACCAATGTTGTCCCAACATCTGTAGGGTCACCAATTTAAAATCACCACAATGATTGGCAAGCAAATATTCTTGCTGGGAATTATTTCCAAAAACAGACTGGAATGATATTATCGTCAGAATCCTAACTGTACAATGAATTTTTCAAACTCTGGACCGCACCTTTCCTGACTCCTGATGTGGCGTCAAAACTCAATGTGGCTATGTCTGTTCGCTCTATATTTTTGTTTTAATGTCAGGAAGGCTAAACGAGTGTGTGGACAATCTTCAGAATCTATCCTGCTCTTAGCACGCATTCCTTGTATTAAGTTTAATGCCAAGAAATGATCACTTTTTTTTAAAAAAAAAGTACGAAACAAACACTCGAGACATGAGTAGGCACAACAAAGAACCCGGGACGTGGATGGACTTGAACGAGCCCGCCGTCTCCTCATCGTTTGCTCATTTTCTTTTCTTATTCACCTCGTGGCCTCCAGACTGGGCCTATGTCTTGAGAAAAAAAAAAATCAAGGTTGAGAAGCATTAATAAATCAGAATGCCGGACATAAGCGTGAAGTGGAGTGCTATATGAAGCGGTAGAGAGATATGATGATGGGTTCAAGGTGGCGGAGAGGTGCAGAAAGAGGAGATAGCTTCATGCTCGGACGTGCACAGACTGATAAAGCAAGACCACATTCGGCTCTGTAGGTGCTTCACCTAAAGCAGCCTGATGAATTTTGTATTAATGCCAAAAGAAAGCAGACTCGCTTCTGGACGGATTCAGGGAAATGGTTTCATTGGCATCTGGTCTTTGCTGGTGTTGTTCAGCTTCCAAAACCAGACCACAGTATGAGAATGAACTTTTTAGTGTTTTAGATGCTACAGAATAATACTGCATTTGCAGGATTATGTAATAGGAAAGTATGTAAGAATAAAAAATAAAAAAATAAAAAACTTTGGACTAAAGTCTAAAGTCACGATTTTCGAACCAAACACTGATTTCCGTTCCTGACGGCAAGTTAGAAAACGTTCTTTCAGCTTTCTTCCTCATTTCGCAACCCTTATCTAACACACCACTACTTACAACAACTGTAGACGCTAAAAGCTAACGTTAGCTGCAGCCATTTTACTCTGATGACTATTGCTGTATTGCTATATTGTTTTCCTGACATTCAAAGTCGAGTTTACTTTGGTTATTAGCAGTCAATGCTAAGCAAAAGGGCACATTTTTACAAAGACAGAATCTTGGTTTATTATTTTAGCAACAAAACTGAGATAAAAGTTTTACCATATTTTTACCATCACAATTACTACCGTATATAAACAGGCTGTAAAAATGAGTCTATCCGTTAGAGGATAATATGAAGACACAGAGTGTGAATAGCTTTTACGCCAAGTGTAATTATATGTAGATTTTTAGCCTACATGAATCTTGTTTCAGTAATTTGTCAACACGTATGAGATACATGTTGATATTTCTGACACGTTCTTCACACTCTCGTTATTACTCGATCTTCTTTTTTTTTTTTTTTTTTAAATAAGGCCATACTACTTAGTAACATATTCACCAGGTGTCAAAGCTAACCAGTTCAGTTTAAATCCTTTACTAAAAAATGGAAAGACACAGTGTTTGATTAGATGTTAATTCTACATTATCATGTATATTTAAAATGTTAATAGTCCTGACAAATTTGTGTCATTTTTCCTGTCGCTCTGTACCCAAGCTTCAAAGTGTAACCTAGCCGATCATATGAACCATGTGACTAGACGAGGGGGCAAACTTTCCAGTTCTGAAAAGTGAGTCCAATGTGGCAAAGTGCCAAAACATGCAGTTCCTCGAATGACCACTAGAAAGCTAGTCAATCCCCATAGACTCTTCTAGAAGTTTGCAGACTGGTACAAAAAACGGTTTTGGTATCTGTAGCTAGATTTCCCGTTCATATATTTACTGTACGTAACTCATCAGTTAAAATTACATCAAGCCATAAAATTATGCATAATTAGGAGCATGGCCGAATTGAGTGACAGCTGTATTGCAGGTGACGCACCGCTAGCTGTCTGCTATGCATCACTTTAGCTAACTGGAATCATTGTAGTTTAAGTTACCGTGAGAAAGGTGGGAGTTGACATGGGACGACGTGTAGGGTTTGAATTACGGAGTTCAATCAAATGCAAATTAACATTTGGGGTTTAGACAGTCGGCTCCTGCTAGGATGGTGATGATCAGAGTTCTCTCAGTTGAGCTTCAAAACAGGCTCTTCAGAAAACCTATGAGTGACGTCATGAAAACTTTGCCCAGTTTTTTGTATAGTCTCTGGTGGGCGATGAGTTATAAAAAAATTCACATCCCGTACAGCTGTCCTGAACGGCAGACATGTTTATTTCTGTTGGGCATTTTAACATGGGAACTGACTCACTTTTGGAGCCGACCTAGTGGTCATTCGAGGAACTGCACATTTTAGCCCTTCCGTGTTGGACTTGCTTTTCAGATCTGGAGGTTGTCACTTGGACTAAACTAACTAGTTAGACTTTTGTTGTTGGTCTTTAGACTATAATTTATTGAAAGATTAGATAATGTGGAAACACACTGAAGTTTAAACAGCTACTGATGCTAAGCATAATTAGCATGTATCTTTACAAGCATTTTTGCAACATGTCTAAAGAAACGGTTTATAATCCCAACAGCCGTGCCTCAGTTTCGATGTCTCTGTGTCCTCACTCTGCGCCTAAGCTAACCTATTTATGCTTATAATTTAGACAACTAGCATGAAGCGTTTTGTGGTTTATTTCAGGAATTTCGGCTAGTTCTTGATGCTAAGAATGACTGTAGCCTTTTTTTTTTTAAGGAAATTACCAACACGTCTGAGGTAAATGTGGATATAATATAGCAGTTTTGTCTTACTGTCCTCACATTATGCGTGTAAATGTTGACAAGCTAGTTAACTAAATCCTTAGCATTGTCTTTGCTGCTTCCCAGCTGCCTGTTATGTCATACTGTAAGTGTTATGTTAACTAGCTGAAGAGAGAGCACATAGTGTGTTTGGGCTGAGGAAGGTTCCACACACTTCAAAACACATAAAAGATCCTAGATTACAAAAAGTCACAATGCCATCTGTAGAAAACGCCAAAAAAGTAATTAGCTAAAAGCTTTGCTAAAGACGCTACTGCAGCTTGGCTAAACACCGAGGCAACTTTCGACAGTTTTATATCTGAAAACTTAATTCGGCAAAAAAAAATCGCACCTCATGTTTTGACGGCGCAACTTATTAACTCCGTCTTACACACCTGTGTATGTGGTGTTAGCGCGGGTTCGGGGGATTGAGAGCGAAAGAGAAAGAGAGAGAGAGAGAGAGAGAGAGAGAGATCTGAAGTTGCTTTAGATCTTTGCCTTTCTGCTTCACTATAAATCTCCAGAGAGACGGTTAGAAGCGAGAAAGACGTAATGCAAAAAAAATCAGAAAAGTCGTTTGTTTCTTTTAAGATGTGAGGACGTGAGGAAAAAACTCCTGTCAAATCGTATGTTTTATGAAAAAATGAGAAAGGGAGTAGGCGAGAGAGAGAGAGAGAGAGAGAGAGGGAGACTGGTGGACCCAAGCGGTTTGTTAGCGTCTGTCAGTAAAACGTCTGCGCCTCTATTTTGCGCTCGTACCTTTGTGCGTCCCTGATTGCCGGGTTCCTTTTGTTACTCCTGCAGATTTTCTATTAAAAGTGAAACGGGGGGTGCGGACGTGAAAGCGACAGCTCGTGTCAGGCAACAAACGTTACACAAACCAGGACCGTTAAATCACGTTTTTTTTTTAAAGCACACCAAAACAATTTCAGGGACGTCTGGAGAACTGCTTTGAAATTAACGTTAAAAACTTCGCATAGACCGGCAACAATCTAGGACTTGAGCGGTTATTAGTTAATTATTACTTCTATTATTTATTTATTTATTATTACTTGCTATTACGTATTTTCAGCAACAGGCATGTGATTAAATGGCTGTTATTACAACGAAACAACGCAGCCCTTCTAAAAGCTTAATTGGCGAGCCAAGGGCAGATTTTGTCAGTTTTTTCTTTATTAGCAAACGTTCACGTTCAGGTGTGATGTTTCACTAGGAATGTGAAATATTTTGATCAGGAAAGTTGGTATAAGGAGATTGTAGCAAAAAAAAAAAAAATCTGACAGTGTTAAATAAATGTCTAGGTCTATACCAAGCAAAAAAAAACATATATATATACATGAGTATTAAACCATTACATTTAATAAAGGAAAAAAGACTGCTATTGTGAATGATTGAATAAAAATAATATTTTAAAAACACAATAACTAGTAGCTAAAGTAACATTAGCTACGCTTGCATGGACAATATTTCTTCTATCCGATTGACATGATTCACTTTAGAGATTCCAGTTTAACTGTTTACATGGACGCTGATCTGATCAGATGTGTATTTATATGCTCACAACATTCAATCAGAATAAAACAATGTTTTCCTTAACATGCACAAAGTGGTTCTGTTCAAAATGAAGCATTTAGTCTTCCAGAAAGAGAAGAAAAAGACTCTCCAACTCACGTCAAGCTTAGCATAATTACCAATAAATCCCGCCTCCTGTGTTATGATTGGTTACAATGTTAATAATTACAAACATTAATATTTCATAGAAATCCATTATACATGAGTTCATTCAGGCGTCGTGTGTTTCTCTTAGTGAGTAAGAAGGCG
>JAOVVA010000026.1:10895762-10907588 GCA_028565275.1 Leiocassis micropogon
GTGTTGGGGGTCTGTTTATTGAAAATGTAACATTTTATTTTATTTCTGATCAAAAGAACGAAATGAACTAAATGATTTTGATCAATGAGCTTCAAAGAACCGAGTCATTAAAATGGTCCAAGCTTCCCATCACTACTTTCCTGACAAATGACAACAGCAACAGATTCCAGTTTTTGGCTAACAGAAGGTTAAAAGAAAACTCTTTCCATTGGAAAACCACCAATCTGGCAACCCTGCTGGGAAGCAAAACTGGGATTAGTAGCTCTTCCTAAGACTTGCCTACTAAGAAATCCTATTCTATTGCTCCCACTTGCTAGAATATAGACATGCAAATGCAAAAAAACATCCTCACACCTCATAATTTTCATCGTGATTAGCATCATCATTATTATATACGTTTTGATGATAATCCCCGTGTTTAAATTGCTGTCACAAGCATTCTATCCTCTATAAATGGCTAAAACCATCCACGTTTGCTGGCCCTTCTAAATCACACCGCTCCACATCACATTCTGAACCCCCCAAAAAACTGCTGACAAGGCCGAGTTTCAAAGTCACGTCAACTCTGGCGGGGAGCCGAAGGGGCCTGAAGGCATTAGCCACATATTGAATTCATTAGCGCTCGCTCACTGACACCCTTCCCCTTCTGTAGCTCGGTGACAAGCGGCTCTGCCCGGCTCGCCCCACAGCCTCCTGCTGGAGTCTTTCAAATTCCTCACCGTTTAAGTTCTGCATATCGCCTTCCAGTTCTTGGCTTCCATAAACGCCGCTCAAGGGCTCGAGTGCATGAGTCACAAATAAGGCATAAATCCATATATTCTCAGCTTCACTACAGCCTTGGGATGCCATTGAATAGAAATGTTTAAGCAAAAAAAAAAAAAACCTAAATGCGACCTCATCATGTGAGATCTCGCCACTATATGTGACTAACTTACACCGAATTCAGCTTACCTGCGCAGTCTCCATGTCTGTCTCGTCAGTTTGCGGTTCAGCAGGTTTCCATGACCTACTTATGAGGAAGAAATAGCAACACGCTTAGAAGCATTTATAGAATTTCAGCTCGGCTTTGTGCAGCGTTTCGAACGTAATCGTTTGTTCGGAACCGTTTATGCAGAAGAGATCTGAGAAAACCTCTAACACGCCAAGTTTAGGAGAAAGAAGCTGTCTGAAACAGCTAAATCAATCCGATTAGCTCTGTGTTCTTGATCTAGTGTTTACATGCGGTTAATAATCCTATAGTTGAGGCCATATGCTTCCATAGCCCGTCGGGTCATCTACTTTGTTCACATCTGAGATCATTTAGTAGCAATCAATTAAAGACAGACGTGTTTGATCATTAATTCACTAAATCAGAAATCAGTGGGAGCAAAAAGAATGACTCTCTATAAACTGTCTGGAAGATTTCAGAAGTTTAAAAACAATTGAACCCCTTGAAGTCCTTGGTTTGCACGTAATAAGAGGCTAAAGTCCAAAGTCAAGTTCCATGTCTAAAGTTCCAGGTCAAGTCCTACAGTAAGTCCCTACTCAAGTCAAAGTCAAGTACACTCCTTAACTTTATTACTTTTCACTTTTATTATTTTTTAATGTTCTCTTTACCAAATTGAACTTCAGGAAGCTAAACAGCCTGACCAAAAAAATTAATAAATAAAAGCGCACACTTCACAATTTAATTAAATCTCCTTTAGCTTTAATTACACCACAATCTGGTGTATAATTCATGTGTGAATTTGATTCCTCATGCTCCCATAGTCCTGGAATACGGCCGTACCATCAGGGAAGAAACAAAAACTCCATAGATGTGATAATCTTAAAGTCATGCAGTACATTCAGGTCGTCAGCTGACTTTATTTTATTGCCGCATAACGTTACTGAGTCTCGACCTGAGTAACTGATCAACTCCAGATCATAACACTGTCTCCAGAGGCTTGTACAGTGGACACTATGCATGATGGGAGCATCGCTTTATGTGCTTCCCTTCTCACCCTGACACGCCCATCACTCTGGTATAGGCTAAATCTGGACTCGTCAGGTCACATGACCTTTTTCCATCTCTCCAAAGTCCTCTAAAAATCTTTATGCTCCTCAGCAAAGTGAAGCCTTTTTTCCATCAGTCTCCTTAACAAATGGCTCTCTTATGGCCACACAGGTGTGTTTATAGCACTTTATAGAAGTTTATGATTGGCCAATTGCCATGCCAAGGAGTTAATTATGATCCATCAGGTACCATCAGCATCTTTTCAAACAATTACACAGAAAATGAAAGAAAGGAACTGGTCAAGAACTTGAAGGCATCAGGTACCAGTTACAGTATGTAAACAGCCACCGTTACCACCTGCTGACCAATCAGAATCAAGAATTTAACAGCCTCCAACTACAGTCAACTCTTAAAACTACTCATTTTTATCTTGTCTTGATTAACCTTTTGTTTTAAAGTTTGAAGAATCGTTCTTTTGTTCGCTTGACAAATTAGCTAATTAACCGCCTTTTTTTTTTTTTAAAAAAAAAGGCAAAATCCATCCTCGTTTTCTTTCTGTATGTCCTTATCAGCTGTTCTTCAGAAGCTTCTACTGGAAAAAAAAACTCTGTTGTTTGCATGAATCTCTTTAAGAGAATGACAGCAGCGTGTTGAAGTGCTGATCGAATTTATTCTAGAGATTCGACGAGGAATACCGCTGTGCCTCTCTCTCCTTTTTTCCCCCCTTCTTTTAATAGTCCCCATTCATAGTGTTTGAATAAAAAGGGGGGAAAAACAATCTATTCTCTGCCTGTATTGCAAAATTGAGTTTTTTAATCATGAGTGCTGGAGGAAAAAAAAAAAAAAAAAAGTTTGGGTGTATATTCTGATTTCATTTCCAGCGAGTCTGCGGCATCATAAATAAATTTGCATGTGGCACAGAGAGGGGAAAGACTCGGGTCTGCAAAAATGCACGGAGTTCGGTGCTGATCATGAGGTTCAGAGTGAGGTTGCTGCATTGGGTGTGTGTGTGTGTGTGTGTGTGTGTGTGTGTGTTTGTGTGTGTGCTGTTTTCACAGCTCTCTCTCTCTCTCTGTTCGCAGATGTTTAATAGGCCATAAACGCCGGAGTAATGACATTAAGGGAGAGAAATGCCATAAAAGCAAAGATCGAGAAAACAAACAGACAAATCCAATATTCAATTATAGAGGATCATTCAAAAGATGTTAAGGCTGAATGGCTTCTTCTCCCCCTCTCTCTTTTTTTTTCTTCTCCCAGCTACATTTAAATCCTCCTCTTTGCATCTGTCAGTCAGAATCCTGCAGCATGCCACCTTTTCTAAAAATGAGAGATCATATTCTGAGCTGCTCTTTTCTTTATCCTGAAAGGTGCACAGACGACAATACGATTTAGAAGACAATGCGAAATGTCAAGCAGTCGAAAGGAAGTTCCACAGCGATCACACAATCCGGACGTGTAAGGCGACACTGTCGAGAGGAACGAGCAAACAGCAGCTCCGTGATGCCTTGGATGAAAGCGTGCCGTGTGTGTTTGTTACAGCCGATTCACTTGGCTAATGCACTCGCGGCAGCTTGGTGACTTTGGGTAACGGAAGGTGATTATGTTAATCGTAATTGTCCTCATGAAGCGACTTCAGGTTGTGCGCTCGACCATTTCTAACAGAGTCATCTACCTTAATCACACTCTGCACTCAGAGCAAAGAGTTGGCCAGACAGACAGAGAGAGAGAGAGAGAGAGAGAGAGAGAGAGAGAGAGAGAGAGAGAGAGAGATATTATAAGTGTGTGAATGACTGGAGGTTTCACGGTTCAGCAGGCATCCGGATGGGGCAGGAAACAGAACCGTCCAAGCGTCCATACCACCCAGTTTAAACTCCCACATGGACTGAACCAATAGAAACACTCAAATGGACATCACCATGCATTCTCAGCCAGGTTAGATATGTTTACACGCTGGTTCGTTCTTCCCAAATTGCATCACAGCTGTCAATCTAAGAGAGCAAAATCTACAAAGGTAGATTCGTTCGGGTCAAAAGGCGTTAAAGGGATTGGCAATTATGGAAGACTTCAAGCACAGAACGCTGATGAGACAGTAAATCATAGGAGCGGTGCAAAAGAAGGTTGTACCTTTATGAATGACGATCCAGGACGAGGTGACTCTGCAGTGCTCAATGCAGTCGTTCCTAGGAACATTAAGCGCCTGATTCTTGAAAATCGACATGTACTGTAATACAGTATGTCACGACGCATCTCAATCATTCAACAACACCACTTGTACATTATAGGAACTCGGCTGGGAGTTATCGCACAGTCCTGACTTCGCTCCAATCCATTTCCACAGGTTTGTGCCATTAAAGGAGCTCCTGGGAGGCCAGGATTTCAGACATGAAGCAGGCAGACCGATCATGGCTCCGGTGTACTGTTTGAGAGAACTTTCTAGCTTGATGGTGTCCAAGCAGTCGTGACACACTGGGACAATGCATTAGTGTAGGACGGGATTATAGAGAGAAATAAAGAGAATTCTACTTTAACAAAAGTGTTGTGTTATTGAAAAGTCCCGGTTTGACTTGAACACCCTTTATAACACATGCCTTCTCTAAGCCGTTGGTTCAGTTAAGCTAAAAATGATAAAGACAAATTGTTCGCTGTTCTCTTCCAAAAGAACACACACACACACACACACACAACGAACAATGGATATCTATGGGGGTCAACGAACAAATGAAAAAAGAGCAATCATATATTCCGTGCCCATTTCGATCTTAATCGTCTTATTTACTGCACTGCTGAATTCTCGATTCTAATCAGACATGAGGTCGTGATCCTTTTTCTATGACTTGAGCTCTGAGAGTACTGTAGCTCCTGCTCTGAGTTAAATAACAGGTTTGTATCACTGTGATTCAGGAGCTCTCCTTAATTGCTAATTTGATCTCTGCTGTGAAGTGAAGTGTTCCATAAGGGTGTGTGCTGTTAAAGAACATGTCGAAAGCCTTTACTGTCTCTAATAGAAAATACGCATGTAATCGTAATCAAACTCTTCTGTCAGAACAGCAAAAAAACTTTTTGGGCGACTTTTTTGCTCACTCACTTCTCTTAACTATTCTACACTTTTCTTTTTTTTTTTTTTTTAATAACAGTTGGCTTTTAGCTATTTTTTTGGTCTCCCTGCTTCATTCCCCTTACAACTGAAAAACATTACTGTCTCTAAACTTTTTGTACGCTCAGCTTTCTTAAAATATAATTCCTCTAAACTGTAAGGCGAAGCACCAGATTTATTCTCTCATATACTGTTTTTGTAGCGCACTGACAGAAATACGTTTCCTGTGCTACCCTTCCTGCGCATTCTTTTGTTCTCCGGGCAGGCTCATTGTCTGTGAGCTTCGGGCCGTGAATGACGCTGAGTGTTTTATGGCTTTGCCTTGGCATTGCGAAGCCGCTTTTTAACGCAGGGATGCGGTGGGAAAGGAAAGAGGACACAAAGAGCGTTGAGAAGCAGAGTAACAATACAAATGCACAGATAGGCAAAAGGCCAAACCGAACATTTTGGCGACGCATTTATAGTTACAGTGGAGTCAAGGGCCAAGTGGTTTAAACACCAGTGGTTCTCCGACTGAGAATAAATGGTATGTGTTTCTTCTTGAGCTACAGAAGCAGATGATTTATTCAACGCATTTTAATGATTTGTATTGCTTATGAAGCATTTTTCAAAAAATGAGTGAGTCAAAAAATTTCTGCACTCCAGTTATATTGAAACTTTCTGGTCAAGGCCACTGTCTCCCCAGTCACGGTGTTACATCAGTTCATTAGTAACTGTGGCGCGAGCAAAAGTTGTGATTTGCACGAAAGAAGAGCAGAGCACAGTGATTCCTTTTTTTGTGGTCTTAGGGCGTAAACTTTGTGCAAACAGAATTTGGACCGATACTCTAAGGAAGGTGAAAGTTTCCTAAACAGAATCATTACTGGTAACGAGACACGGATTCATCACTACGAGCCTGAGAGTATGGAACGAGAAAAAGTTTAAGAGTCGACCATCAGCCGGAAAATTCATCAACGCTTACAGTTTTCTGGGATTCTCAAGGGCCAGAAGTATTGGAACATCATCAGGGAAAAGGTTCAACAATCCACAGTGCTCATTACAGTGAGACTCTTATTGAAGAGCTGAAGACTAAACTTCGGATTAAACGCAGAGGTCTGATATCCAAGTCGTCATGATCTCGCACACTATCGACATTTTGCAAAAACTTAGTTTTGAGGTGTTAAAGAATCCTCCCTATAGTCCTGATCTCGCTCCATCACTCTTTTACCAGTTTGTTCCCCTGAGAGCAGCCCTACAAGGACTAAGATTCACTTCTGATGAAGCAGTGAAGACAGCGGTGCAATCGTGGCTCGCAGCTCAGCCGTAAACATTTTTTAATGAGGGAATACGAAGGCTTGTTGACAAATGAACAAAGGGTTTTAAAACCCAAGGAGATTATGTTGAAAAATTATATGTTTTGTCTTTTCTAATATTTGATTAAAAAAAAAAAAAATTTTGACTCACCTACATACAATACATTACAGAACTTGTGAAACCATTTGCATTGTGGGAATGTGGACAGTCGTAATCTACTGTACAATACCAGAGGAAGGGCTGTGAAAGGCGAGCAGTTTAGTCGACTTTGGAGCTTTATTTCTGATATAGTTTAGGTGGAAAAAATGCATTTCTGTATGAAATACAAATGTATTTATTCATTTTTAGGATACAGAAATGTTGTATATTTTGTTTACAGTATAAAATCTCTATACATAGCCTTTTTTGTACTTTTATTCTTCAATAGACAAAAATGTGCATCGGTTTTGCATTATATATGATTGAGATTTATTTCCCTTTATTCTGACAATCCAATTGAATCAAATTATGAACCTGATGTACTGCTTTTGTCTAGTCGTTTATAACCTTTATAAGATCCTTTACATATGATATAAACCAGAATTGACCAGAGCGTAAATGGCACACAAGCATTAGATACAGTCGCTTGCGTTTGGGTCATTTCTTGACCAGATTCTAAATGAGACCTAAACTGAAAGTAATACACTCTAACAGCAGAGTGACAGAAGTTGGTTATATTAGTCATGGGTCATGCCATGAGATATTCATTCTAAGTTAAAAGAAATACAAGAGTCTTGGCTAGCTAGATCGCTCTTCTCAGGCAGGAGCATAAGGATTAGAACATCACAAGATGAGGAACATCAAGCACAAGATAGACAAATAAAACAACTTCAACTGATCCGACACATGACCGCATCTGGCCCGAAATCGTGAGCTGTCAAAGTAGCTGACCACAAGTAAAAGCAGTCAAATAATGAAAGCGCTAATCTTGTTCAAAATGTTAACAGTATCAGACGCGGAGCCGTAGGCAGTTGGATCAAATCTGCCGGCCTTTTCTGTTGAAGCTTGTCCAAAAACAAAACATCATCACTGAAATGCAGAGGTCAGAACAAAAGCAACGCAAATCCATTATCGTTATTAATAAAGGGTGAGTCGTGAACGATCCGCTCTCGTTAAATGACATGCAAGCGCTAACGAACGAACACGCTCTAAACAAACACAGTGTTGATTTCCTCTAAATGTGATGGTGGGTTAGCGGATGAGGTCGCTCTGGCAGCCAGCGCACTCTTTCACAATCAGTGACGGATGGAATCATAATTCACTTCAGTCTGAAGTTGGAAAAATCGAACCGTTAAAATGATCAGGCTGTGGTAAAACAAAACAAAAAAAACTAATGAAAAATTAAACAAAGGAAAACAATTACTGTTGAAATGGCAAACAAATGAAGAAAATACGAGTAATGTTTGATATTATGAGTAAAATATGGTAAAAACAAGCAATGAAATAAACAAATAAATGTCATTTTATATAATGGAAAAGTATGAATAAACCCCAAGCACAAATAAAATTAATTAATTAATATAATAAAAAGAAATCATATATAATATAAAATAGCATATAAAAGAAATATGAATGAAGAAATCGATGAACATATAATTAATATATTATTTTAAATGATAAATAATTGCATAAAAATGTAAATAAGCTAAACATAATTATTCTAATCTTATTAACTATAATATAACTAAGCAATATCACACAAGAGGGAGTGCTGTTGTACTGAATATCAGCACGGCTGTGATGCGGTCACAGGCACAAGGGCACAGCTCGAGTGTGATATTGCTTTTATATAACAGTTCCACAAACACCACTTATCATAATCTGTTATCTACAGTAGAAAGTAGTTTTAAATTATTACTGGTGTTGTGCAGCCAAAAAATGAGGTGGTGGACACTCCTGTAAGTTTGATAACTTACTCTTTATATTTCCACTTATTCCTCTTTAGAATATCAGCTCAGATATGTTCCTTGATCTGGGGTTAAATCCCAAATAGCTTTACATGGAAAGCTGGCACGATAGGGTGTAGAATCACTTGTCACACACACTATGTAGGGCCCCTGAACAGGGTTTGAAGAGCGATTTGGAATTCAGTGATACATACTGTGTAGTTTAACGTTTCCAGTGCTGTTACCGTCTATTATCACCACTCGTGGAAAGCCTCTCGTCCAATCAGATTACTTAGTCTGAACTAACTGTATAACTGTATAATACAATATAACTTAAACCATCGAAGGAATAAATAAATAAATATATAATAAAATGCAAGCTAAATAAATAAATGCAAGTTAAACAAATATGACGTAAAATGAACAAACAAAAACAAAGAATGTTCCAAATTAATTAATTAATTAATAAACAAATTAATGAAAGTAAATTAATAGATAAAAAAATAAAAACATAAAACTCAAACATAGAAAATGCAAAAAAACAAACAAAACAAAATAACAATAGTATAACCTTTTTATACAAATGATTTTAATCCAAACAAACAAACAAACAAACAAACAAAAATAAATCAATATTATATATACACTTTTAATTAGAATGAATGGATGAATGAATGAATGAATGAATGAATGAATCCAAACAAAAACATTTTAATTTTTAATTCATTTTGACTGAAAGATATTTCCCGGCTTACCTGTGAAGGGTTCAGCTTTCCCAGTAAACAGCCTCCAGTCATATTTATTTACCTAATTTCCACAAAGTAAAATAGTATTTACTTTTCAGTGTGATTTCATTATTATTTTTAGATAGTGGTCTTACATGGTGGTAAACAACTTGAACTGCTTGTTGTCATAGCAACAAAAGGCCTCTGGCTTCTTCTCTTTTCTATTTTTCTTTTTTTTTTTTCCTTTTCTGTGTGCTCTCTTCTGAAATTAATAAAGGAAAAAAAAAATCCACAGTTTGTTATGATACAGAGACAGTCGAGCATCGAGCTGGTCAGGAGTGTATCCTCACACACAGACAAACAACAAACAACAAGCGTACAGAAGGAATA
The DNA here is from genome assembly GCA_028565275.1 of Leiocassis micropogon. NCBI lineage: Eukaryota > Metazoa > Chordata > Actinopteri > Siluriformes > Bagridae > Leiocassis > Leiocassis micropogon. The sequence goes on from JAOVVA010000026.1 coordinate 10,905,165, forward strand.
TTTATTAAAATGATAATAACAGCATGTCGACAGATTTCTGTATGTGAAGGTAAATGGATTTAATGTTCATAATAAAACTGTGATCTGAATTAATGCATCAGCTGCATCCTGATCCAGAGTAGCCACTTTTACTGAAACCGCCTGTCCGCTGAAATCTAACATTATGATGAGCAAAGTCCTTTTTCAGACTTCTTTTTTTTCTACCACCAAACAACGTCAGAACCCAGCCCCACACACACACACACACACACACACACACAACACCTTGTCATCCAAACCCTGTTAATTAATGCTGGATTTTATCATTATTAGATTGAGATACTGCAAACCAAACAGCATTTCCAAGTTAAGTACTAGTAAACATGTTTAACAGATTACTGACAAAACACGAAGAGAAATTTCCATTTTGTTTCAGGTTTGAAAAAAAAAAAACAGCTTATTTTCCCTTGCAGATCATATCTGCAAAAATAAATATCATTAAAAACTAATTGACAGCAGCATTAGACCGATCGAGCGTGCCCTATTCTATCTCTTAGCTTCACACCCACTCAGTTAAAAATATATTTGTTGACAGTCAAGGGTTGTTCATTCTAAATAATGTTTAATGTTTTTACATTTTGATTTCGGTATTTAGTTTTTACCCATTAGGCTTGCACAAGGATTAGAAATAATCATTAGAACATTTGAGGTACACACACACACACACACACACACACACACACACACAAACGATTAAAAGAGTTTTATTAGCAGTTGTGCATTTGGTTGTACAATTTGTACAATACATTTGGATTGTTGTCGCTATGGAACGTAGGCGGATCTAACGCTCCCTATATGGAAATAACGGCACTACTGTACTACTAGTTTGGAATGGGCGTGTCCATCCGTAGTGCTCTCGAAGCCACACCCACTGTTTATTCTTTAAAAATAATAACATGTCAATGTAAATGTGACTATTGACATTATTAGCAGATACAGTGTGTCTTGTCAGGATGGAAAATATAACATTTTATGTTGCTGGAAATTATTTGAAGGGTGTGCAAACTTTTGTACTCCTCATAAACATACAGTATATACGTGCAGGGTAAACTTTATGCAAGGTTTGTAGGATAAAAGGTGAAGTTGCACGAATGGCCTGTAGTTAGGCCAGTTGTAGTTGCAAACCTCACGTCCCTCTCTGAGCCTGACATCCAGCGCTCTGGACCCAGGCGTCACACAGTGACAGATTTTCCACTGCGAGAAAACTGTTGAGAGAAATAAAGAGGTGGCAGGTTTTGTCAGACTCTAATGACTGAAAATGTGGCAGAGCATGCTTAGAAAAGGCTGGTGCAGTGGCTGATGAAACAAAGTACCAACAGTGTCATGATTTTATGTCATAACGTTCACAATTATTCATTTAAAACCCAAATCTTGTGAAAGCTCCTGCTTGTTACAATTAAAAATAGATATGTTCTGCTAATCATAGATAAGCATTGCGAGCTGCTTTCTTGTGTGTAATGAGGGGAATATGTAACAGCACCCTGCACGTACAGACCATACACTGCAAAACCAGATAAATCCAGTCAGGTTTTTTTTTAAATATTTTTTTTATTTTTATTTGCAATTGGTATTACAGACTGATTTATGCACGTCCATTTCCTGGACTCACAGAGGTTATAACGTGCACATATGCATTAAATATTAGGTCAACTTTGTTTAGGTTAGATCACTATATATAACACTAGAACTCCACCAATTTCTTTCTTCTTTATTTTTCTTTTTTAATGCCATGCCAGCTTCTACAGCTATTTATGGCGAGAGTCAGTTTTTGTTATCCTATATTAAAACCAGATAAGATTGTTTAGATTAATTTTACCTTCCTAAAAACTAAATTTGGATTTACTTTTTAAAGACTTTTTTTTTTTAAATTGTCAACAGAATAAAACAAGTTCCTATCGATTTTCTCTTGATAGTAAAAATGTGTGTGTAGCTTTTGAGCATCCTATTCTGCATCTTATATAAGTGACTTGATCCCAACGATTATTAAAAGTAAATGTATGCTTTGTTTTAACATCGGGATTCATTTCATGTAGTTTGTCATTGATCCCATTATGATTTAAAAAATTTTATGATTTGGCGGTTTTGTCTGCTTGCTCATTACCAGGGATTCCTGAGTGTCCGGGTATCCGACAGAAAATGATGTTATATTATGTTATGGTTCCCCAATTTTCCCCCTAATTTGATTGTGTCCAATTCCTTCCCACCGCATCTTTTCGAAATGCTTATTCACGCACTGTAGGGGGCGGCATAACACACTCGGAGGACAGCGCTATCCGCTCCTTCCGCTTGCGTGAGCTCATTTGCGTGAGCCCTGATTGGCTGTAGAGCCGTGATTAATGTGGGAGCACTAAGTACCTCTCATCCCTCCCCTCTGAGAGAGCTCGG
>JAOVVA010000026.1:10909761-10920621 GCA_028565275.1 Leiocassis micropogon
ACATTAGGCAACACTGTTGCGGTGTAGGGGTGTCCTTTTCTCCAAAAATGTATAGGTAGATGGTACGAGTCAAAGTAACATCCAGATGAATTCCAGGACCAAATTTTTTCTACTGTACAAAACATTGTGCAGAGCATCACAATGTCTGCTTCATGCTGACTTGCCTTCTTCCTGTAGTGCATTACAATGCCATCTCTTCCCCAGACACACACCTGACCATCCAGATGATTTAAAAGCAAACATGATTCATCAGGCCAGGTCACCTTTTCCAATTGCTCCATGGTCCAGTTTTGATGCTCACATATCCATTGTAGGAGCTTTCAGTGGTGGACACGGGTCAGTATGGGCTCCTTGAGCAGGCTGCGCCTACACACCTTTAGACGCCTTTCTATCATAGCCAGCACTGGACGCCTTTCTATCATAGCCAGCATTGATTTTTTTTTCAGCAATGTGTGCTACAGGAGCTCTTCAACTGGATCAGACCAGATGGATTGGCTTTCACTTTCTCGCCTCATGCATCAATAAGCCTTAGCTGCTCATGGGCCTGTCGCCGGTTCACCAGGTCTCCTTCTTTGGAGCGCTTTTGCTAGGTTCTAACCACAGTACACCAGGAACACTATCTAAATCAACTAAAATGGCAAAATACAACATTATTATAATTGTTAAAACAAGTAAAGAAAAAAAATAGAAATAATAAAAAAAGCAAAATAGAGACCAAATTATAAGCATTAAAATAACCAAGTAAACAAATAAAAGTAATAAGTAGCAATGATTTGCTGTTTATCCTGAGTGTTAAATTGCTTGTCACGGGAAGTGTACTTAATGAGATATATTTGGAAAGATTTGCTGCTTTAATTGCCCTGAGCGCTTTTGCATTTCAGTTCCGCACTGTAATATTTATTACGGGTCACTCCACCGGTCATGTCTAACTGCGAGACACGTATATTTACATTTCTCCGGACAGTAAAGCTTGTTTCAACTTCAGCGTCAGGACTTGCAGCGTGATGAAACCTGCATCATTTGCTTCTGGGTTTTTCCATCATCCTTCCATCTTTTTCTTTTTCCCCTTTTTCTTAAATGCCGTTATTTGTGCTCGGCGTCTTATGCAATTGTGCAAAACACAACAGCGGGGAAGCAGTTCAAAGAGTGAGCGATAGTGCTCACGCTTTTACCTTTCATCAGTCGACTCTTCCTGTCAGCAAAACCTTTTCCGTTCGGACGCCTTTCGGACGTAAAAAAAACGAGCAGCGGGAGAAAAAAAAGATGAAAAGGATTTGCAGCTCTGTTGCGAAAGCCCGTACAGGGTTACTTAATTCAGGAAAAGATGAATGCAGCTGATTGAACGTTCTTAGTTCTTTTGCAGTGCAACGTGAAACATTTTTATCCTCCATGCATTTTTTAAACTTTTTTTTTCTTCTTTTTGCTGTTGCAATGCTGAATTCAAGACAGCCATAAAGTACAAGCAAACGTAGCTGAAGTTGATGGATGATGCGTCTGTGTGGGCTTCGAGGATAACAACCCGTCTCCCATAGATTCTGGCAGGATCGCGTGTCGACAGGAAGCGGTGCAGCGAAGGTTGTGTGTGTGTGTCAGAGAAACCTTATACAGCTTCCTGAGTCCGTTTTTCTGCCACTGGTGTCTCTTTATAGTATTAAGCAAAGGAGCTGCGAAACAAATTAGACCTGCAGCCTTTAAAGATTAATACGTATCGATGGGCCTTTCTCCTGTTTCCCCCTTCATTCCGAGTGACTTGATTTGAAAGCCTGGCCAGACGAAATCCATACTGGACAGATGTGAATATAACCTGAAAAACTGCCCTGCATCTTTAATTCTAACGAAAATCAAAGCTGTGAAATGACCACGAGCCGCAAACTCATCTTTTTGAATAAGGCACAGCCGTCAATGAGGAATCTGTACACTAATAACATCCGTTTTCTTGCTAACAGCAAGACAATTAGCTAAGAGCTAGCGGATCTGTTTGTCCGTATATCACTTAACTAAAGTCAATAGCGTAGCTACAAATCCCACAGAGACACAGTGTGCACTAAATAAGGAGTGAAACACTTGAGGGAATGCAGTTATAGGGAAATAGACTAGTTATTGACAGGATAAAATCAGCCTGATGCAAAGTAAACGCTAGCACTCGTTTTTTAAACTAGCATTTAGGTAGCAGCTGTTTACAGGAATAATTATGCTGCGTTTGTTTTCTAATTTTGGAAAATAAGAATAGTGTTATACAAACCTGATTTACACCCCTAAAGGTAGTTATGAATCAGACATTGCCCATCAAAAAAGGAACAATACTAATATAGAAGAAAAAACTCACCATGTTAATTGAGGCAGCAGCTAAGCTATCCTTAAGCTAGTAGCTGTGCTCAGGCACAGTTAGCCGAAAAAACCTACAAAGCCAATGAAGAACCACACATTCTTCTCATTTTTTAAAAGAAATTAATACTATATATAAAGCAAGTTAAACATTCCTAGTTTTTTTTTAGGTGAAATAAGGAAAAAATGATCAGCATCAGCTAACAGCTAATTCTTAGAAACTTTTTTTTTCTTGTTTTTCTGTTCATTTTACAAGATAACAATGTCCTAACTAATAATAAGCTAGCAGCCCTGGTATTAAGCAATAATATAACAAATCTGGTAATAAACAGTTAACTTGCAGCCATTTTAACTAGCAATATAGCTCCCAGCAAAAATAGCATCTTTTTTTTAACTAGCAATATGCTACTACCAGCTCTGTCAACATACAACAAATTATTACCTCTGATAACTAGCACCAAGCTAGCAGTTCTGGAATTTATAAAAAAGAAAGATTGTATTACTTCTATTTTATCTAGCAAATATCTTCCAGCTCTGTCAAAAAAGACTTTTGACTTGATTTTTTGACAGAGCTGGAAGATATTTGCTAGATAAAATAGAAGTAATACAATCTTTCTTTTTTTTATAAATTCCAGAACTGCTAGCTTGGTGCTAGTAGCACTGCTACTGCTAATAAGGCATTAGCTACAGCTATTTCATCTAGTGAAAATGTTTTGCCTCTTCTATCAACCTGGAAGCTGGCAGCTCATTAACAAACAATAAGAACGGTGATCTGGTAACTAAGGTGTAAGTTAGCATCTCTATTAACTAACAATAAACTAGCAGGTCTGGCAATAAGCTAGCACCTCTGGTAATTAGTTGTAAGCTAACCACACTGTAAATAAACAATGTGCTAACTGACATCCCACCCTGCAAAAACAGTGCTAACAACTGAGCCACCGTGCCACCCCATATTCTAGTCTGGACCAGTCCGGTAGGGTCGTGTCGGGTCCAGTCTATTCTACTCTATTCTATTCTATTCTATTCTATTCTATTCTATTCATTTAACCCATGAGGCTTTTTAAAATCCTATTATTAATTTTGAAAATTATATTATAACCAAATATAATGGGAGTTTTTAACTCATCACACAGGGCTTCTATATAGAGCGATATCTACTATGCTGATTAAAAGTTTGTGAACCCTTCTGAATTTTCAATATTTTTTTCAATATTGCATAATTGTGGTCTAAAACAATATCTGTTTTTTTTTTTTAGGAAACTTTTGGGCATGAGGCAGGGTACGCCCTGGATAGGGTGCCAATCCATCACAGGTCACACACACACACACACACTACAGGCAATTTGGGAATGCACGTCTTTGAACTGTGGGAGGAAACCCACCAAGCAGGAGAAGAACATGCAAAAAGACCCGAGGTGGAAATATCGTACCCTTGACCCTGAAGTGCTTACAGTAATACAGTGCTTACCTTTAAGCCACAAAAAAATATATATATATATAAATATATAAAAAATGTATGTAAGTTGCTCTGGATAAGGGCGCCTGCCAAATGCCTCAATGTAAATGTAAATGTAAGCCACCATTCCACATATACTTCAAAATGAAAAATATATGCCTCTCTTTTGACGGTCACATGATAGCATAATGGTGTGACTACTGACCTCTTTAGAAGAAACATAATACTACACATTACTGCCAGTATCAATTGAAGGAGAAATCAGATTTTTTTTCCCCCCTGCTTCTATTAGACTGAGGGGAATCTAGGGGTTCACATACTTTTGCCACACAGATATATTATTTTATCATGTTTCTCAATAAATAAATGATCTATTGTATTTATTTTGTCTGAGTTGTCTTTACCTACATTTAGGACTTTAGGACGCTCATGTAAAAAATGTGATGTTTTAGGTCACATGTAAAAAAGGGTTCACAAACTTTCAACCACTAATGTAGCAGCTTTATTTTAAGTTTAAGTCACATTGGCCATTAAAAATCCTAAAGAAGTGATGATGCTGTTAAACGTACCTCAGTGTCTTTTACAGTCATTTAGCACACAGTGTGCAATATAAAACCCGCTGTTGTAAACAGTACAGCGAGCAAAACTGTCATTATTTTTATTGATATAAGGCAGGGGTACATTTTACCCCCAGGTTAAGTGAATTTTATATTTTCTCTTTATTACTCTGCCATGGCGCTGTAGGACTCGCAACAGAACTGACAGAGAGAGAGAGAGAGAGAGAAAGAGAGAGAAAGAGTTTTTGAATATGTTACAATGTAAAGCCTGGCCACAAAGAAAAAGTGAAAAGATCACTTAGCACAAAGAGAGATGAATCAGGATGCTCTCTCTTTCTCTCTCTCTCTCTCTCTCTCTCTCTCTCTCTTTCATTTGCTCGCTTGCTCAGTTGCTCTAAAAATTTAATTTCCAGAACATTGTGTATGATTCGCAGACATCATGAAGTTGCTACAAATATGCAGGAGGCTCCCAGAACGTCCAGGAGAGAGATGTATGTGCTAGCCACACTGGTAACTAGAGTTGCCAATATACAGTGTATACTCATTTCCTCATTAACTGAACATGCAAAACAATATATTCCATTTGTCTATATAACTTTAACTAAACACGTATCATTATAAAGGTTTATGTGAGTAGACTTCAGAATATATGATTACAAATCACAATTCGAACCTGTAAAAAAAAGAAAGAAAAGAAGTAAAGAAGAGCATGACTCACCAAATATGCTTTTCCCATGGATATCTTTACTGCTCTTGACTGATTCAAGCAGCCCTTTTCCTTTTGTACAGCCAGAGAGAAGTTCTTAAATGACAAGTCACAGTTCACAGATATTTGAAGTTCATTCTTTTTATTAGCTCTGTGCTGCATCGTTTTTCATAAGTCTGACCATTTAATGGTCATTAGAGAGAAAATCCTCTCTACAAAGGCATTTGAGCCTGGCACACTGGGGAAAAATGAGACAATCCTGAACATGTTGATCAAGCTGGCTTTCCCTATGTTTTAGAAAACCGCCACCCACTTCTCACTGGTGGATTTTGTGGTATTTTATTTGGCTGTCTTTATTTTCTTCTGGCTATCGTTGAACTCTTCATACTGTAGCATTGAGCCATACTCATGATTCCTGTCCTTTTGAGGTCAGACACCACTCGCTCCAGGTCAGTGAAGGCGAGGTCGTCCAAGGGGCTGATCGGTTTCAGTTCCACTATGATATGAACAGGTGAGTAATCAAACCGCTTATCAGTGTCTGCATTGATAGAGTCATAAACCTTCACGAAGTCCTCTTGCTGCTTGGACCTTTGTGTTGACACCAGTTTCTCCATCAGCTGTGCTTGGTCTTGCATTCAGAGAAAGTGTTGCGTTCCAGCTGAAACATCTTCATTTTAAATTGTCAAACTTCCTCATGAGCATCTGAGATGCAGAGTTTTGATTTCTCCAGCTTTTATTTTACAACCTGGTCCAAAACACAGCGTGCATTTTGGAAAAAGGAGATGTAAATCTCAGCAGCTCCAGTTTTTTTCTTCATCTTCAAAAATCCTCTTCAGTGCCACAGGAAAAGTCCCCCAAAAGGACATGAAGTATGAAGTAAGAGCGCGCCAGGTTTGCAGGAGATGATCAACAGCTGGATGAAGAGAGAGTCATTGTGTGCAACCGACACAGAATTTGACTCCATTCGAGGCAGTTAAGCATTCAGAATGTGATTCTTGGCGCTGCTCAATAACTGGTAAACGGAGTAGTGTTTTCCAAAGTGCTCCAAAGCATTAATCTCCTGCCCAGGCTGTGATGTGTCCAACATCCAGGCCGTACCTTTTCAGACAGTTCATCAGAGCATGATGTATTCCGTTTGCATTGCACTCCATCAGACACAGAGATGGATAGCATTTTCTATTTCCCTAATTTGAGGCATAGTTTGGGGAACTCAGAAGTACAGAGGCTCAGATCATCCAAAATATCCTGCACAGACTTTGGTCCAAAAGAAATCATTGTAATCATCTCCGCTTTCATTCCATTTCTGCATATTATTCACTACGATTGAATCATGAACCAAAGCCTCGCTGAGCTTAACAAGACAGTTGGTGCTGCTGTAGCCGAGTCCATGTTTAACTGTACGGTACACAAATGAAGCTTCACTTGCCGCACTTTTGTCATTTTCTGCTAGCACAAAGAAAACGCTGATGTTGCTACCACCTTAAGCTAGTGTGGCTTTCTTGCGTATTTCTGTTGTAGCCTCAGACAAAGGCTTCTCAATGTTCTCAGAGTCTGGGAGCACAGCAGATGACATCATAGTCCGAAAACACCTACTCACCGGACTGGGCCTCCGCATCCATTTTATAGGCCGTGGATGACAGTGAGATGGTAGCCGATAATCTGTGTCCAGGTCTGGTTAGTTAGGGTGCCCCACCCCTTTCCCGTACACAACGGAGCTGTCCATGGTGTCCATTTTTTGATTAGGGCAATACTGGGGCAAACCAATTTAGCCCAAAATACGGGACATCCCAACTAATAATGGGACAATCCAACAAGTAACAAGCAATAAACTAGTAGCAAGTCTGTTAACTAACAATAACCTAGCAAGTTTCTTAACAAACAAAACACTAGTGGCTTTTTAAACAAAAATTAACCTGCAGCGCTGTTAATTAGCAATCAACTAGCCATTCAGAATAAGCTAGCAGCTATGCTTACTTATATTTACCGTGCTGGTATGTTAGCTAACATTTATTTTAACTAGCTTTTATCCTGCACATGTTTTTAGGCAAAACGTAAGTTTTGCTTTTTGTTTTTTTTCCCCCAGAAAAACACAGCCATTATAAAACCGCATCAATTCACCTTTTTTATCTCGCACTCACTCATTCATCCCACATCTCTATTTGCAACCTCATACTTCAGTTTCTTTATTTATCCCTCTGCCACCACCGGCAAGCAGCCGTTTGACTCCAACATAAAGAGGTGCAGTGATTGACTTTTATGAAGGCTTTATGGTGTGTTCAATATGACCGCATTCGATCGGCAGCTAAGACTACACGGAGAGAGGGATGAAGCGCGAGCGCAGCAGCAGCAGCAGCAGCAGCCTTGGAGAAGGTAATAAAGACCTGATTCATTTCCACACAACCGCAAGCGTGGGAGAGAGCCAACACCTGAGACCGCGAAGAACTCCACGTCTTAAATCAGCTTCTTCACGCTGAACTTCCCAGTCCATTATAGCGGACTTGTGCCACTTAGCGGACTTTCCGTGTCTAGCATTACCCTCAGTGGGTTTGGGGTGAATATATAACGTTTGATCACATAATGTATTTTCAACCATGGATTGAATTTTTGTTTTTTAGTGCGTATGCTTTTTGCTAGCCACACACCATATGGAATGAAAACAGCTACATTTTTGGTTTTGTTTGTTTTGTATATATAAAAACAAGTGTCATTTAAGTCTAACCAGGACTCTCGATTGTGCAGAATAACAGAACACTCTTCTAAGGGTAAAAATGTTTCATTTCTCTATAAAATCCCCTGTTTCACTAATGCTCTTATCCCAGCATTTCACTAGTTCCATCATCGGACTGCCTGCTTCATGTCTGAAATGCTGGCCTCCCAGGAACTCCTTTAGTGGTGCAAACACGTGGCTTGGAGCGAGGTCAGGACTGTACGGTTGATGTGGCAATAACTTCCAGCAAAGTTCCTGTAACGTGCAAGTGGTGTTGGTGAATGATTGTGTGTACAGTTCAGAGACAGATGCGTCACTTCCGCAGGTTGGCGACTAGTTATCCGTCAATTTTTTTCTAAGGTTTCAATGTTTGCAAGACCAACTACAGTGGGCTATGAGCCACCTCAGCTGGGATCGTCATTCACGGACTTACAGCTCTCTTTAAATCATTTGCACCATTCAAATGTTCTACTGCGGCTACGAGTCTCATCACCGTACTGTGCTTGAAGTCTTCTGTAAATGTTAATCACTTTTACGCCTGTTTTAAAGACTTGTAAAATGTATGGCACTTTATTTAAATTGGTATAATGCATTATGAATCAGTACAGTGGTTTATAGAAGTAAAAACATATAACATTTATTTAAAATATATCATAAAAGCATGTATAAATAATAAAAAAATTAAAATAGTATTAAAATATTTATATTGGATTTTTAAAAATATTATTCAGACATAAGCTTATGGGTGAATGAGTCACTCATAATTTCTAGCGAGGTCAAATGCTATACAGTATAAAGATGTTGAAGAAAAAAAAGAGAGAAAATAAAAAGAGAGAGAAAGAAAAACGTAGAGGTTATAATTATTTATGAAATTGCATTCCAATTATTACAATTTCAATACAATTAGTAAGAACCAAGTATTTTCTGGCTGTTGTACATCAGTAAATGGATGAATATTACCACGTGCCACTCTTTAGAAAGTAAACAAATTAAATGTTTAATAATTAATGTGGTAGAAAAGGAAATAAAGCACCTAATAAACCCTACAATAGTAGAAAAATCAGCGTGGTAAAAGGAACCAGATTTTATTAAATCACGCGGTTGTTGATTAGTTTCCTATAACAGCACACCCTCAAGCATTTTGTTCCCTTTTTAATTAGCAAGTCGTGATGAAACCCTAATATGCTTCATGTTCCCTTCCAAATTCAGCGATTAGTTCAGCAAGTAAGTTTACCTAGGACTCTTTCCGAATTAGTATTTATCCTTTTTTGAACTCTTAGATGCATTTCACAAGGAGAAGCTGAGCGATGAAAGTAGTTGTATTTACTCCCTGATTTGCACACATCACCGCAGGGCGAGGAAGAACACACACTTAGGGATTATCAGGACTAGTGTTCTTTAAAGCGTGCTTTCATCCCCGGGTTGAATCCACAGTGAAACATATGCAGTCTGCCTGGAGGGGATTGTCGATGAGCCATTATGCTTAAGTTATATTAGGCATGCTTAGTCTCCATTAAAACACACACACACACACACACACACACACAGTGGGGACAGCAAGAGCAATCAAACCACTCCGCTATCATTTTTTTTTTTCTTCTTCTTTGTTTTGTTCTCATAGTCTGCGTTAGGTTTTAATATGCATATGCGATTTGAGTGTGATATAATACATGCATGTGTCTTCCTTTTATGTTCCATTTTGGCCTCTCTTTTTTTTTCTGTTTTAATTTCATTTCATTGTTGTAACTCAGCACTCTTGATAAGCCTGAATGTGTCTCTTGAGACTTACACAAATGAAATGCAATAAGACAAAAATAAAATAAGATCAAAGCTCCTCGTCAAAACACACACACACACACACACACGCACACACACACACACACACATCACATTGTGAAATGTCCTCCTTTCATAAACCTGTGTCTACAAACGCATTGAGATTAGTGAAGTGTTGATCAAACCCATACAACGAGCACACTTGGGCACAAAGACCTGATGGATGATTATATTGTATTATATCATCGTTTATGACATGGCTGTGTGTCAAGTTGACGTCAGTGCATGTCTTGTGCATTATCAGCTAAACATATTGACATATTGACATATTGACATATTACCTACAATATATAACGCTGAGATTTATGTTCTTCACTGCAAAAACGATGGGATGCAATTTAAGGCTGATATTAAATGCATAAATATGACACCCGGATGGAGGCTAGAAACATATCTGCTTGTATCTTTAATGATTTAGTCTAGTTATTAAAGGACTTTTATTAATTTCTTCACCTAAGTGCTTTGGACTTTTCTCTTTTTATTTTAAAAACCCCGATATCGCTTCTATTCTTTTTCCATGAATAGCAGTTAAAAAATGACTTGGTGCTTCAAGACATAATTATGACTCTTAATTAATTCACTAACAGTGTCATTCCTTTAAAGTCTACAAAAATGTCCTTTTTTATTTAGAAGGAACACCATCTTTATCTGGAACATCAATAAAAGACTGAATTATTTATGGCTGAAATGACAAATTATCATTTTCATGCTTAAATTATTATTTTTTAAATCTTACTTTTATATTAAAATTGCATGTAATATAAATGTTGAATTCTGTCAAAATTTATTATAAAGTAGTATAAAGTATTACAAAATAAATTAATAAAATATGAGCAAAAATAAGGCTAAAATGATCTGCTTGAAATATTGTTTTAAATTTTTGGAATGTCCACTCTTTTAAGAAATGATTTTTTTTATTTAAAAAACATTTTTAAAAAAATAATTACATGGATTAGAATTGTTGCCTGACACAGAGAGGTAAAAACAATCATCCTACTAAAAAACAAAAACAATCTAAGGTGATCAAAGAGCTTTTTTATTAAATTTTTTGTTTTGTTTTATTTATGAGGTTTTTAAACAACCAGCTGTCTAAAGACCTACAGATTTATTTTACACTGATTTACAACAATGTTTAAGTGATCTACTGTAAAGGTGATTTAAATCGTATAACTTATATACTAAAATATAAAAAAGAGACATAAATTGACTGTCCATATACTGTATGTGGATATCAGGCATTAAAGGGTTAACTAAAAAGGAAAAATAATAGGAT
>JAOVVA010000026.1:10996099-11021243 GCA_028565275.1 Leiocassis micropogon
AGAGGTAGGTTTTGGTCTCACCCTCCTGGGATGGCCTTCATGAGAGCCAGTTTCATTATGGTGCTTGACGGATTTTGGGGGGTGTTGGGGGGAGAGAAAGGGATTAGTCCAAGTTCTAAATTACTAAAATTCTGAATTGACCAATTGACCAATACTATGACAAATTCTGAATTGAGTCTGGATGGCTAAAAGACAGGGCTTGATTTCTCGCATGAAAAGCTGATGTGTAAACATTTAGCCACATAACTGTTGCATATTCATAAGATTTTTTTTTACCCACATGCTGTTTGTGCATTTAAAAAAAAAAATGAGAGAGAGAGAGAGAGAGAGAGTAAAAACATCCCTCATTTACATATTCACAAATAGAAGCAAAAGTGCAATCATTCTCACCTGGTTCATTTTCTCTCTCTCTATCTTTCTCTCTCTCCCTCCCGCTCTCTCTTTCTCTCTCTCCAGGGCTGATAAATGTTATTTACACGAGAGAGGAAGCGTCGTGAACGTTCGGACTGAAGCACCTGGCTGCTCGCAGGCAGAGACAAAGTGCCTCCAGATAGGAATCCTACAGCACTATCTATCTGCCTTATTAGACCCGGCCCTCAGGAGTCGAGAGTACGGGGACGGAGGCTCCGGTGTTATGTAGGCCAGTCGGAAATGCTCGTGCAGAATGAACGGTGAGCAGAAAATGATATCTGGTCAACCTTGTACGTGAGCGAGTTATTGCTGTTACATCATAGCAGCTGGAAGGGGGAAAAAAAATATACAGCAATACGAAGGGAAAGGTGATGATGACATACACCACTGGAGCCGGTTCAATGGAATCTTCTTTGTACATACACTGTGTGTGTATGTGTAATAATTATGAATACACTGATTCCAATGCTGGTAGCAGGGCTGACATTGTGCCTACGGTACATCTGATGCCACATACCAGGGAAACGTTGCCCTAATGAACAGACGGCATGCAATGACAGGATGTTTTACACGACGTCTTCCTACGATACATGCAACCTGATTAAATGACCTAAATAAAAGTTCATTAGCTATACAGTAGAGACATGCAAGACGTTAAGACACCTGAGGAATTTATGATAAATTAAACACACAGCAATTTGCTGTGCTTTTAAACAAGTGAGGTTTAGCCATTAATGCATTATTAATACTGTAACTTTAGCAGCTTTACACTGTAACATTGTACTGTAAATTTGCTGTATTTTAAAAAAAAAATAGAATAGATGTAAATATACAGTAGTTTTTCATTTTCAGGTATTTACAGATCTTCCTCTGTAATACAGGATCATACTGTAGCTGCATTGCATTCTTTTATTTTTCATGCTTATTTGAGATTCTAGACATTACTAGGGTTCATAATGTGCTATGTTTTATTTCTTTGATCAGTGTGACTTTATTGTACAAAACCCCAAATTATGTATTTTTTTAAACTAAAATTTTATTCACTTAATGAATGTAGTATTTATAAGATATAAGTGCTTAACTCGACTCGTTAGTTGGCCTGTGATACATGGACTAATGCTACGGCAAGCCAGGCTTTTTTGGAGCCTTCCGTTTGCACGTCTACTTTATTACTATGAACAGTTTGACTTTGGTAACCTTCTACTTTTCACACTTTAGCTTAGTCCTGAGCACGCTCCATTCAACTCTTTTTTGTCATTTCATTAATTTGACAAAAATCCAGCACTAATGAAACACTCACAAGTGACATTAGTCACGTTTAGAACAATTATATGAAATAATATGATATATATATTTATTTTTTTGTTTGTTTGTTTTTTTTGTTTATATATATAGTTTTAATAAATAAACATTGTTTTCCATGCATTTCTTTATTCTGAAGATTAACAGGACATGTGACCTAGGATTAACCTATTGCACTCATATGCATCTGTTCCAGACTTTGTATTAAAAAAATAAAGATAAAAACAAGCATGTGTTCATAAAAGACAATCTTTTTACATTTAAAAAAAATAATGAAATATGAAAAATGACAAAAGTATTTTATTTTAAATTAATTAATGAAAAATATTTCAGTGTAAAAGTACAGAATAAAAAGCAGTAATGCTGTAAGTACTAAACAATATTCTATTTCATATAGCGTACTATCCTGCACTAAATACTGTATATTAAAGTATATTAAAGAATCAGTCTAGTTTTTAATGTGCATCAACATCCAATTACAATAAACAGAGATAAATAAAACGTTCCACGATTGATTAATAATTAGCCGTTTACGTATCATCAGAATCAAAATACAAGGATGAGTCTAAAATTATTCACACTCTGGCTGTAGAATTTATTTTAGTTTTCCCTCAGAAAAGACAAATACATGATTTTTTTTGCCATAAACTCCTTGCCTTTCAATACACTTTGTCCATCTGTCAACAAGCTTTCGTATTCCCCTCATTAAAAACTGTTTTAGGCTGAACTTCTTCAGCAAAAGTAAATCTTCATTCTCATAGGGCTGCTTTTGGGAGATCAAACATGTGAAAGTGTGATGGAGTGAGATCAGGACTATAGGGAGGACGCTTTAACACCTCAAAACTAAGTTTTTGCAGAGTGTCGACAGTGTGGGCAGAAGTGTGCGGACGTGCATCATCATGCGAGATCACGATGCGCTTGGATATCAGTCCACTGTGTTCAATCCGGAGTTTAGGCTTCAGCTCTTCAATAAGAGTCTCACTGTAACGAGCACTGTTGATTGTTGAACCTTTTTCTTGATAATGTTCCAATACTGGCTCCTGAGAATCCCAGAAAACTGTAAGCGTTGATGAATTTTCCAGCTGATGGTTGATTTTTGAACTTTTTCTCGGTCGGTGATTGCCGATGTTTCCGTTCCATAGTCTGCCGTTTACTCTCAGGCTTGTAGTGATGAATCCGTGTCTCGTCACCAGTAATGAGTTTCCTTAAGAAACTTTCACCCTCCTATATATATCATCAGTTATATATGATATATATATATATATATATCCTCCTATATATATCAGTTCATATCCAAACACTTCTGTTTACGCTCTTCTGTGAGTTGTTTGATCACCAGGTACACCCTCAGACCACAAGAAAACAGATCACAGCATGCTGCTCTTCTTTCATGCAAACCACAAGTGGGGCGTCCATTTTTGCTCGCACCCGTTATGAATAAACTCATGTAACACATTCACACCTGCACAGCAGTGACTGGGGAGACAGTAGCCTTATATGCACTGATAAGACAGTACAGAAGTTTTAACTAAAGTACGGATCATTTTTGACTCATGCTTAGCATATTTAGCATTCTGCAATAAAAGCGATAATTTATTCATCCTTAGTAAATGCATGGTCGCAGTGGTAGGCTACTGGTTTGTTTATATTTTGCAAAATAAAACTTAATTCATGGCCACTTTTAATTCAAACAGATACAGTAGAGATATTGTCAGTAGCTACGTTTACATGGACAATATTTCTTAAATCCGATTGCAATCATTCTGATTAGAGATTCCATTGTAACCATTTACAATGATGCTGATCTGATCAGATGTGTGTTTACATGCACAACACATTTAATCAGAATAGAACTCTTTTTTTTTTTTTGGACATGAGCAAAGCTGTTCCGACTGTACATCATTTTATCTGCTGTAATACAACAGAGAAATAATAGTAACACTGTAAGAAAGTGTTGTTCCAGTGGAGTTTGCGGAGATTAGGAACAAAAGCAAAATTTCGCCTGATGTTACCCCGAACGTGGGGCAAACATGCGCAGCAAGAATATATTTATTCCCACTAGGAAGAAACTGTCGGATCAAGTGTTCAGATGGCTAATATTTACCTATTAAACAGACCTATTACTTATAAAAAAGTTTACACCCCCCCTCAATCCTACTGAAAATTCATGCATTTTAATTCCACTTGGGCAATTATTCCAATTATTATTGGAATCCATGAACCTGTTGTGTAAATATTGAGTAAATACTGATTGAGCCTAAACCCTTGTAGCACTTTCAATGCTACAAGGTCGAACTAATGCTCTATATTTTGATGGATTAAAGCCTCCAACTGGTGTGTTTCAGAGGGAAAATTATTTTGTTGTGTTTTGGTCCCGAGACAAAACAGAAATTTGCAGAGTTTACAATATACTTTTTTTTCTCACCTTTTCAGAATTCCCCAGAAGATACCTTATTTCTTTTCATTTCTTCAGGCCCTACTGCTTATATGTAGTTATTAAATTAGCAGTAAAAAAATAAAAATAAATAAAAAAATCATCGTCTGACGCTTCATCCCCCGCTCACGCCAAAGTCCCTGTGCTCCCTTTTTCATTTCGCAGAAACGGGTCATAAAAGGCTCCTTTGCACACTCCGAGAAGACTTCATTCATCCGAAATGCAATTACATGTATGAGGGTTAATGAAATAAGGGGGAGATTACGAGGCGGTGTGTGTGTGCAGCGTGTAGCGAACGTACACCTGCGAGCAGACAAAGCCAAAGTCATTAAGGCCAATGCTGGTCTGCAGCATTTAATTAAGGATTAAAAATGAGGTCAGCGGCGGAAGGACAAACGTATTCTAATGAGCTATGTATGTGTGGTGCATGAAGATTTACTGTGCCGTTGCTATTGTTGATGTTGGTGTGTGTGTGTGTGTGTGTCTTTTTTCTTTTCAAAGAAACATCATCAACAACCTTGCTAACTGAAAATGCTCTCGCTGCCACTCCTGGACAACTTCATGTCACTGAGATTTAAGCTTTTTTCCCCCCCTCTCTCTCTCTCCCCTGATGGTGTGTCATGCTCCGTATGGACACCGGAGGTCCAGGCGATCACCTTTGCACTGCAAAAATCAATCTCGAGGCATGAACAGGTGTTCCTCCTGGTCGTGCGTTAGAGTGAGAGTGTGTGTCAAGCGGTGTGTGCGGTGCCTGACCTTGGATTTCTCTCACAGTTCTGACACAGCACACCTGCTGGCCTGATCCGATCCGATCTGATCTGCATCTTGACCATGAGGTCAATGCCACCCATTGTCCTTGCTCTTCAAAAAAAAAAGGAAGAAAAGAAAAAGAAACAAAATGCTGACATGTAAAGAAGAAGGTAGTCACCTTCATCTCATATCACATTTGAGGAACAGTTACACAACGACAAACCATCATCCTGGGTATCTGTATACATATGTGCTCTAAATATCTGTATTGGTATTAAAATTTAAACTTGAAGTGGGTGTGGCCTAAACCTTCTTCTTACTGTCTTGTTATAGAAGTGGGACAATTCTTCACCCTAGCTTCATCACTCGAGTCCATGTTAATAACACACAAGTCAGCCACTTTATTGGGTGGACATTGGGACATTGCTAATACTCTGCTGGACCCACCTTTTGCCTTCAGTCCTGCCTTAATTTTCATGGCATACATTCAACAAGGTGCTGGAAACATTCTTTAGAGGTTCTTGGTCCATATTGACATGATAGCATCAAGCAGTTGCTGTAGGTTTGTCTCCTGCACGTCTGTGATACGAATCTCTCGTTTCACCAGGTCCCAAAGGTAATCCATTGGATTGAGATCTGATGACTGTGGAAGCCATTTGAGTACAGTGAACTGTGGCTTACTCTACTGAATATCATAGCAGAAATTGAGACTCATCGCTCATTTTCTATGGTCCAAGGTTGGTGAGCCCATGCAAATTGGGAGGAGTGGCACGCCGTGTGGTCTTCTACTCTTGTAGCCTCATCTGCTTCAATGTTTGAAGTGTCATGCATTCAAAGATCCCTTTCAGCATACCTCGGTTGTAATGCAATGTTATTTAAGTTACTCAAACCAGTTTCACCGTTCTGCCCTGACCTCTGGCATCAACAAGATGAGACCTGCCACTCATTGGATATTTTCTCTTTTTTCAGCCGATCCCCCCCCCCAGAAAATCCCAGTAGATCAGTAGTTTTTTAAACATTAAGACTAGCCTATCTGGCATCAACAACCATGTCACAATCAATGTCACTTAAATCACCTTACTGCGCCATTCTGATGCTCAGTTTGAACTTAAGCAGATCGTCTTGACCATGTCCACACGCCCTAATGCAGTGAGAAGTGATTGGATGATTAGATATTAGCATTAAAGAGCAGTTGAGCAGGTGGTCCTTATGAAGTGGCCAGTGAGTGTAAATATAATATTACAAATATATAAATATAACAAGTTCATAATAATAAAGCTTAATTTCAACCTCTGAACAAGGGTTAACGAACAAAGTGCTGTAAATGCATCGCATGTTTATGAACACAGTCTTTTTTTATCTTGTGAGCTTTATATCTGATCTCTCACAGATGCTCACACCCACAAGAAAGTGAAAAACCTCTTGCTGGAGCAAATAATTTGTTACGTCCCACAGGATCCCAGTCCTAATTTACACTTCTAGTCTCAACCAAAACAAAAGTGCGTCTCCTGTTTGTATCTGTGCGCGCATCTGTTTTTATTAGAACACCTTATCTGTTCAATTTGAATAATGCATTCGTATTCGGCTGCATCTCCACAGTGGTTTATGGACAGCTCTCAAAAAAGTTCATCTCTGACATTTCTTATCGTGTAAGAATGTTTCTCGTAAAAGGTCAGCGTTGGCGCAGAAATGATTCTTAATCTGACGTAAAATTGCGTTTCTGTCATGTGCAGAAAAAGAAAGGCATGGCGCGTTTTCCACAGCTCCTGATTTAATATCTCGCTATGAGGAGGCCTCTCGGAAGAAAACGCTCGCCGGGCGAAAGGAAATGATGCAATTGCTAATGGGCGCTGCTATTTTCAGACGGCAATCGCTGCCAAATGACAACAGGAAGGCAGGGCGAGGGCAGAGATTTCAGATCTCCGTCCTCTCGTTGCCTCTCAACTCCACTTCACTCGTGATCGTCTCCTTCTGCTCGAACGCCCACATGAGCTCTGCACAAAAGTTCCAAACAATTTGCATGCCGAGCACACTTTCAGACTCGAAACGCCAGCCTCGTTTTCGCTCGTCGATCTGCGGCTCGGTGCCAGCCTGACCCTGCAACTTGATTATTGTTATTTTTATCGCACAATCCTCACGATTTCCACAGTTTTCCTCTCCCTTACACACATTTGTTTAATTTTATATTGCATGACTTCTTTTTTCCCTCACCAGGAATAAACCGTGCATACTGTCGCCCTGTACGTCGCACGCCTTGCTTGTAAAGAAATGCAGGTGAGCGGTGATTAATATGAAATGCACAACATTTAGTTAGCAACAGAGCTCATGCAACATTCATTTCCTGAAGACACTGCACATTTCCCAGAGTGCATGAATATATAAATCATCCTATTAGCAACCAAATGGCTGCCACATGTTGTAAACGATTAGAGTGATGCACAAACCCTGTTCAGGATGCCACTGTTTAGTGCTTTCAACGCTCTGATGCTTTTATAAAATGATAAATAATTAGCTGACTGGTTGAATTAGACGTTTGAGGAAGGAAAGCATACACAAAAGGCAAGATAACCGTGAGATCTGTGATGTTTCGTGCCAGGGGTCACTAATGGTTTCTTACAGTACAAGCTTGTGGGAGCTAATTGCAAAAATGGCTCTAATAAATGCCATACTGTACTGAAAATACACGTTAGCTAGCATGACAGATGATTAACATGTTAGCTAGGGAGTTTTTCAATGGCTTTTAACTTGAGCAAGCAAAACAGTGACAAGCCTGACTTCTCTTCAGGGAGTTTTCTGTTTACCTAGAAGGAAAAGAAGGAACAAATCCTGGCAGAAGTTTAAAGAAAAAAAAAAAAGGCTAAATAGAATGTGACTTTCGCTTTGTATGTGATTAGCATGTAATCATTGGCAGGTAACAAACAGAAACCTTTACTTATTTACCTAGCAACTAATCTGGAAGATAATTAGCATGCTAGCCAAGAACAATTTATTTAGTCATAAAAAAATAAAGCAGCATGTTAGCTTGGGATGTTTCTAACCATCTAGCTAGGGAAGCAGTCAGTAACTATAAATAACAATAAATAAATAACAAACAAAATATATACATTATGTCAATCAGGAGTATGTTAATCTGGGGAGTTAATATTGTATTTGTTACTAACAAATTCAGCAAATAATTATGATAAGTTTGTTGACTGCAGGAACACATAACTAGCATGTTAGCCATAACAAAGAAAGTCACAACATTAGCATATATATATATATATTTTTTTTGCTGTTGTTTACCTGTTGTTTTGCTAGTGACAAAAACTAAAATATTAGTCTTTTTCTTTGGCAAGTAAAAAGTTGGATAACTCAAATAGCTTTTAAGAAATGTAATTATCCTTATACACAACAACAAGTTGGAGAAAACAACTAGCATGTTAGCCAGTAAGGTGTGATTTAACATGATGTTACATAAAATGTTAGCCAGGGAGCTTAACAGCAAATACATTTTTTTTTTAAAGCTAGCAACATACAGTATGAGATATGTCAACCTTTTTACGTACAGTAGGTGACTAGCATTTTTTTTTTTAACGGTAGCACATTAGCCACAGGTTTAAACTAAAAGTTCCCATCACATGTGCAGTTTATACTGACATACAGTACAATACGGTACTTAACAATTTTCACCTTTGAACTGAAATTTTGTAAGAAGTTAGCCTCGACATACGAGCCGAGCCGAACGGAGTCTAAATCTTATTTGTGTCAATAGAAAGCCAAGCGAAGTGAGATTACGATATTTTTTTTTGGTGTTTTTTTTTTATTTTTAATTTTGTATGAGATTTAGTGATCATAGCACCATGAGTCCAAAGAATGTTTTTAAGGATGGTAGAGAAGGAAGAAGAAGAAAGGGGAGCCACTTTCAGTTTAGTTTTTAAAGCACCCAGTGCCAAGAGGTTAAGCGAGGTTTAATGTATATTTATTTCATATTTTACTTAAATTTTTTCTACATCTTTTCTTAATGTTTCAATTGTTTTTACATGCAAAAATATGATTATAGTGTTGGGAAATTGGTAATATTGGTAATATTTTTGGGTGGCTGGAATGGATTATTTGCATTTACATTATGTTCTATGGGAAAGGTGTTTCGCAAGACAATTTAACGAAAAAAAAAAATCATATGCCGAGGTACCACTGTATTGCAAAATTTTCATATTTTATGAAGAATAATGATTTTTTTTTATTATAAAAGATTGGATTTATTTATTTTTAAGATGCTCTTTTGTGCCAGAACTTCATTTTATTTTATTTATTTACTTATTGGCCTAAAAAGACCTCCCTGTTAAAATCATAAGTCAGAACTGCTGTCTTTTTTTTTTTTTTTTTTTGTAAATTCCGTAACTACTATAACCCTCCGCCCTGGCTGTCTATGATTCAGGAAAGAGTCTCACTGAAACGGACGGATGTTCCGGCTGAAAATGCTTTTTTGTCTCGTTAGTGGAATCCATTTGGATGGGCTGCACTTTTAGCCCTGACCCCAAAATCTAGAACTTCCTCTTTTGTCGAAGTGAATTGCACTTGAAAGCACCTTTTTTTTTTAAAAAAAAAGAAAAAAATCCCTATGCCTACGTGTCATCCCTTTACGGCTATTACCCACTCCGCCGCTTCACGAGAGGCACTGGGGAAGTGCACGCACAACACACTGCTGTGATAAGTAGAGGAATGACGGATTGCTTCTCCCGCCTCCGTGTTGCCGGCCCAGCTGCTGCAGCTCAACTCGAATGTCACCCAAGAGAAGCTGAACCATCGAGTTGGCAATGCCAGAGGAGTGACAGAGGCGAAGCGAAGGTGCTCGTGACCGAGTGTCCTCTGCAGCGATGAGGAAGTGTACCCTTTCTGCACTTCAGATTAACGGGGGTGACAGTTACCATACAGACAGCCAAAAGCAGGGCCGTCACAAGAGCTTCAAAGCATTCAGGACACAGATTTTTTTTTTAAATAAAACATTATAGAGCTAATCTGACAAAGAAGTTATTTTCTATAAGATATAACAGATATAATAACTAGGACCTTGTTCTTTATATGCTCTTATGCACTTCCCCAGTGCCTCTCGTGAAGCATCACAGTGGGTAATAGCCATAAAGGTTGCTATGTAAATTAAATTTAACCAGGGCAGGTCATTCTCAGCAATTTATAAGAGAATCTAATTAACTACTAACACTTAATACTTATTAGTGAGCAGGAGGTTATTATTCACTTAACAAAGCCAAAAGCTGGTAACTTTAGTAGCTTAGCATTTCATTGAGCTAAGATCAAATAAAGCAGATAACTATATACATATACAGTACTGTGCATAATGTCTTGTGCATGTACAGTAATGTAAGTCTTGTGCCACCCCTCACCTTTTTTTATATTAAATGTAGTTAATTAAATTATATAAATTTAATTAAAGTAATGGGAACAATTATATTACTATATATTACTAAAGACACTTCAGCAGCAGCCTCATTTCCCCTCTCGTCCGTTTCAACCACGAAGCATTTAGCATCACCAGGACACTAATCACCGGCTTGATCATCTGTCATTATCTGCACCTGTTTCTCACCAGCTCACTGGTTCATGCCATATTATTCTTGAATGATTTATAGACCACAGTGTGCCTTAACAACCCCACAAAAAAACATTCTTCAGTTACAGGCACTGGACTGAAAATAAGAGCCTTCAGTCCTTCAGGAAACAAGAAAGTCTTATGGGTGTTTCAAGACTTTGCACATTAGTGTATATAGGGTTGACATCCCAATTAGATCTTGGGGAAAAATAAACATACTAAAGATTCTATTATAGCCTGATAGAAGGGCATAATATCATAAACAAAGCAAAGACTGAAAGGATTAAGGATGAAGTAATTATAAGGATTATTACTAATGAGTTTTTTTTAAGGCTCAGAAAACATTTTAATGGATGCTTATTCTTCTAAGACGACATTAATGTTTGCTTTTAAAGAAAAAAAGCTATTGTGAAATTTTGTAGTGATCTACTTATATTTCATGCTGAGAACATAAGTGAGGATGTCCCTTTATTGGCTTTATCAGATCATCAGCTAAACACTAATTCTGCCACTCAAGACAACGTCGAAGGTAAAAGCGATGTTTGAATTCCAGGCAGCCTTGAGAACACTTTAGTTCTCTTCAAAATCAAAACATATGGTGTCCATGGAGCTTATTATATTACAGCATGTACAGTATATGATGGATTTGAGGATCTTGTCATGAGCTGAAACTGTATTTCCACATCCACATTATTCCCTTCAGTTTTTTGGTATAACTTTGTTACATGCCTTCAAACTTTAAGACATGTGCCCAAAAGTTTGGTTTCAAATCTCACTACAGGGGGAAAGAAAGAAAAGTAATTACGTTTGTCCAAGATGGCTGCCCACATAAAGTTACAGTTACATAATATATATTTAACAATTTGGTATAAGCAGATATTTTAGACTAGCTTTTGAACCCGTCATTGACAGGTAAAGAGTTAAGAAATAGAAAATAGTAGAAATAGTAGAAATAGTAGAAATAGTTAAAGGGTTAAGTTAAAGCTAAAAATAAGCTGATCAGCAACTAATACATAACTGCTCATAACTTCCCTTCTACTCAACATTTCGATTTAATTTATAGCTCAAGGTTAAGTTTTCATACTGTACGTCAAGCTTTTTTTTAAGTTTGCGATGCTGTGCCGCACTTTTGTTTGTGTTTGGTGAGGATTGTGGAGGTTTGTAGATGCATTGCTGTCATTTCTGTGTCTTCTGCATATACTGTGTATACATGGTAAACCATCATTTTTGGTTGGCTCTGCTGAATGATGCATATAGCCACGCCCATCTCAAAGA
Source organism: Leiocassis micropogon (assembly GCA_028565275.1). Taxonomy (NCBI): domain Eukaryota; kingdom Metazoa; phylum Chordata; class Actinopteri; order Siluriformes; family Bagridae; genus Leiocassis; species Leiocassis micropogon. The sequence goes on from JAOVVA010000026.1 coordinate 11,007,862, forward strand.
ACAAGCGCTGAATTGATTGGCTCTGTTAAGTAATGCAGATAGCAGATAAGGTACAGTTCCCACAGACAGATTCATCTCCTCCACAAGTTGGCAACAAGTTATGTGGCAATTTTCAAAGATCAGGCGTTCCACTCACTGAATGTTCAAAAGAACAACTCCACCTCGACCAGGATCATCATTCATGGACGGACGGCCATGTAAATATTTTATTGCGGCTAAGAGTCTCATCACCGTTCTGAAGAATAAGCCTTTACTTACTCACTCACCATCTATACTGCTAAATCCTGTATTTAGGGTCACAGGGGGCCTGGAGCCTATCCCAGGAGACTTAGGACAGGGTGCCAATTCACCGAAGGGCACACAGACACTCTCTCACACTATGTGCGAGGAAACCAGAGTACCCGGAGGAAACCCAGCAAGCACAGGGAGAACATGCAAACTCCATGCACACAGAGGCGGGAATCGAACCCGGACCCTGGAGGTGCAAGGCGACAGTGCTAACCACTACACCACCATGCCACCTGCCTTCATGCACCAGAAAGTTTTGGCAAAATATTTTATTTTTAGATTGTATTTATATCAATTACACATTTAGGTCTATAATATTAGCTAGCAAAATGCAAATTCACATCCTATCAGCAATAACGTGTACATTAATTACCCTAAATCATGCACATTTCTTAAGGCCTTGAAACATTTTCTGGGTCTTTGGTGTAGCATCGTTCAAGAATCAAAGGTCACACATAAGCACACACCTCTCCTATTAGTCATGGACATCATTATAAAAGCCAATTTATGCCCAGATGGTGTTGCATGTGTTGTTTCAGACACAAGACTCTTGTTTTCAGCTCCTCAGACTTCTAGACAAAGTGCCCTAGTTTTTGTAATGAACGCCAATCTGCCTTTTTATTTTTAACTCTTACCTAAAACTATTTTCCACAGCCACTCATATAAACTGTCTGCAGCTCTGTAATGAAGAATAACAAAACATCACCGGATCAATATGAGGGAAAGATAGTTACTAAAAGAGTGAAGCTGTACAGAAGATCTGTGAAAGCAGATCGATTAAGACTTTTCTCTCCTGCAGCACTGTTTGGTTTCTGAAATGTGGATTAATTTCCTGGAACAACAGCTCTGACTGGAGTGCAGCTGCAAATAACAGGGTTTTATGAATGCACTTATTTGAATATGTCATTGTTTTTAAATTACAGTAACAACTGGACATGTATAGAAGATGTTTCACATAACCTTTCAGTGTTTCAGAGTTTTCAGGACTGAGGTTTTCTAATGAGTTGCATTTGTTTTGCCTTATTAACCTCAAAAGAGAGGAAAAAAGTCAGTCGGGTGAGAAAAGAAGCTTCTAAAACTTTAGTGATAACAGGAACTAAACAGTTTGGTAGATGCTTCACAATATGAAATGGATAAATATTCCAAATATGAGGATGTGCTGTTACTGGAACTTGCACTCACTCATTCTTTATACTATTCTAGCATAAGTACCCGCCATTGATGGGAAAAGAGTTTGTAGAAATAGGTAATACTGTAGGTTAAGTTAAAGCTAAAAATAAGCTGATCAGCAACTGACACATAACTGCTCATAACTTCCCTTCTACTCAACATTTTCATTTAATTTATAGCTCAAAGTTAAGTTTTCATACTGTACGTCAAACTTTTTTGGAGTTCGCCATGCTGTGCCGCGCTTTGGTTTGTGTTTGGTGAGGATTGTTGAAGTTTGTAGATGCATTGCTGTCATTTCTATGTCTTCTGCATACTCTGTGTATACACGGTAAACTATCATTGAAAGACATCATTGAAACTCCCTTTATGTCTCTTTATAATCTGCTGCTACACTAATGCACTTCTCATCGTTTCGCTAATGCTTGGATACCATCAAGGTAGAAAGTTGTTTTCTACGTACGCTGGAGCCATGAGAATCAGCCTGCCTGCTTCACGTCTGAAACGGTGGCCTCCCGGGAACTCCTTTAATGCCCCAAACATATGGAAATGGCTTGGAGTGAGGTCAGCACTGTACAGGGGATGTGGCAATAACTCCCAGCCAAGTTCCGATAATGTACAAGTAGTGTTGGTGAATGATTGTGTGTACAGTTCCCACAGTACGATGTGAATATTTGCATATGTTCATATGTTCTACCACAGTTCTAGTTGCTGTGATGTAATTTGGCTGGACATATTATTATACATATAATTATACATATTATTGAAAGAGCGAGTTCTAACCAATGTACAGACTAAACCTATCTTATATTTATTACAGTAGATTATTAGATCAGGGATATGACCGTTTATTACATTACTTTTACTCAACATTTACTGTAGATTTAAACAGGTTAAACTTTTTGGCAGATATTTGAGTACTGCAAAAGTTTCAATAAATTCTCTCAAGTCATACCAGTTTTGCATAATTACCTGACATAATCTGGCACATAACTGCTGATAACTTCACTTCTACTTAACATTTTGATTTTAGCGCATAACACTAGGCCCTCAGTTCAGATATTTTACACCCCCTCACCTCGGACTGCTGTGGATATGTTTGCTTTAAGAACCCATGTTTTATCTCCCCACGGTTTCAGAACATATGAGACAAACTGGTTGTCTTCCGCATTCTACATTTATACACGGTAAACAATAACGTTGATAAGCTATGTTAAGTCCTCAAGAAAAAAAGTGCTATATTTATCTAAAAAAGCGTTAGATGCTATGATGTAATCTGGCACATACTGTAACTGCTTATAACTTCACTTCTACTGAACATTTTTATAAATTGGCTCAAGTTTAACTTCAGGGAAAAACCTAACTACTGACACAGTTTCATTAAATTCTGTTGAGCTAGTTTTGCATGATGTTGTGACAAAATTTGGTCACAGGAGGCCTGGAGCCTGTCCCAGAGGACTCGGAGCACAAGGCATGGTGCACAGGGTGTTCACTCACTCACACACTACGGGAAATTTGGAAATGCCAATTTCTGCATGTCTTTGGACTGTGGGAGGAAACCAGAGTACACAGAGGAAATGCACCAAAAACAAGGAGAACATTGCTAACATGGGAGAACATTGCTAGAATGCTAATCATTACACCACCATGCTGCCATTACTGGAAAATACTGTATTAATCAATTCCACAGTGGTAACAGTAACTCTGCTTTATCGGACTACATTGTTGTTTATTATTTTCTTTAAAATGCACACCCGAAGCATTTTATTCCTTATGCAATCAAGATAGCAAGAGCAAAAGTAAGATTTAAACTGTATCACTGGCCAATGTGGAAAAAAGTAATTACTTCTTTTATTGTGATAAATTGTGCAAGGCTTTCCTACCAAACACGTTTCAATTGAAACCAATTCCATTAAAAAAAAAGCATCCTCCCAACACCCTGAGAAAGGTAAACAACACTGTTTTGCACTGATCTACAGTAGGTGGCCATTTTTTGCTTCTCTTACCCTGTAACAAATGCCTATCCTGGTGCAGTAAGGTTAATTAGAACGGATTAGCCAAGCAAAAATCATCCTTGTTACCGTTTAAAGATAAAAGGCAGAGTGCTCACTCTTCCCTGCCACCTACTTATTCTGTAAATATTTCCATTCCTCGAATTGAAACTGGCGCGAGGCCGTGTAAGCTACTCCTCCACTCTGTGCCAGTACAGATTTTCAGTATCTGTGTTTTGCATGGTGCACTTTGCCTGAGAGTTGGCGGAGTGCACGCTGAGAGATTTAAACACAGTGCAGCAGGGTTGATTCGCAGGTGACAGGTGTGTTTGTGCTCCTTTTTTAGAGGTGAGTGTTAAACATATCAGCCATTTCAGTTCAGTGATCAAAGTGTGCTGGAAAGTTTCAGGAGACAGTCTAATTTCAAACTTTTCATTTTCATGAACCAGGTTCTAGGTTGTAGACTTCCCATAGGGACCATGCATACAGTTTAAAAACACACTGAAACAGAAATTTGAATTTGCAACTGGATGCATTTCCATAACATCCTTGGAGATTTGATTTGATTTGATCTGTTTAATTTAGTTGGAATTGCTGCTTTTCTGATTTTGAAAAAGGGATATGCAGTTTTGTGTCACAACGAGGGACATCACTCTGGCAAACAAATGAAACTTTTATAAGAACACATAAGAAACAATTTGTCTAAGACTGCTTGCTTTGAGCCTGATACAGGGTGACTCAGGATAGTTCCACCTGTCACATTTAAGTACTTTTTTGGTTGTTTCCTAAGTAATATTGTAAAAAGGTATTATTCTGTATTTTCCAAGTAGGACCTCTTTTGAAAGATATAATTAACCATAGCATTGAAACCACCTGCCTTCACCTTGTACCATTTAAACAGCTCTGACCTGTCATAGATTCCATAAGACCTCTGAAGGTCTGCAGCAATGTTTAGGTAGGTGGTGCAGTCGGTGTCAAATTACCACACATATGATCGGCAGGAACCAAGGTCTTCCAGTGGAACATTGACCAGAACATCACACTCTTTGCCTTCTTCCCATAGTGCAACCTGGTGCATCCCTTTCCCAGGTATGCAACACTCACACCCATCCATCCACATGATGTAAAGGAAAACATGATTCATCAGGCCAGGTCACCTTCGTCAATTGCTCCATGGTCCAGTTTTGATCCTCAAATGGCCATCGTAGGAGCTCTTGGTGGTGGACACGGGTCAGTATGCACCCTCTCACCGGTCTTCAGCTACGCAGCCCAATAGCCAACAAACTGTCATGCACTGATGCACTTTCAGCTATTTGTGTTACAGTAGGTCTTCTGTGAGACAGGCCAGACAGATTAGTCTTCAAGTTCCCTCACATATCAGTGAGCCTTGGACACCTTTGTCTATGTTTTCAGGTCATCAGTTGTCCTTTCTTGGGTCACTTTTGGTAGGTACTAATCACTGCATACAGGGAAGACCCTTCAGGACATGCTGTTTTGGAGGTGATCTGACCCAGTCCTCAAGCCATTATAGCTTGGCCCTTCTCAGAGTCGCTCAGATCCTTACACTTGTCGGGTCTCATGCTACAAACACATCAACTGGCTTTTTACTTGCTGCCTAATATATGCCTCCGCTTTGACAGGTGCCACTGTACTGAGATAATCATTGTTATTCACTTCACCTGTCAGTGGCCTTAATGTTATGGTTGATCAGTGTAGATAGTAGGTGCCTTTTTACATGAAAAACTCTGTTACAGTAAGTTTCTTCTTTACTGTATGTATGTGAAGGTTTAAAAGTTTTATGTAGAACCCTAAAACAGAGGGTTTGGCCTTCCTGACTTCCAATGAGAACCCATTTGGAAAGGTAGACAGTGAGTATACTTAAAACTTCCATAAATTATTCTGCAACTCAGGGGTTTATTCCTTCAGAAAAAAAAGCTCAAAGTTAAACCTTTTTGAACCATCAAATTAATTGCTGATCCTAAAAAACCCTGAGGAAACTTTTTTAAAGGACGTACATTTAAATGAATGGGTTCTCCACCTCAATCACTACTCCCACCAATCATAATAAATCCCCACTAGTGCCATACCACCATGCCTTCTGCCTGCCTCCAATCTTTTCACCGTTTGAACTCTGGCCCATTAGAAACGTTGTGGGTTTGGGATCTGGATTCTTGTGGCTTAAAAGGTAGGAAGACCAAATTATCAGGGAGGGTAGAACAGGAGGGGTGCAAGCCCAAAGCCTCAGGGTGCCTGTGGAACACAAGCCCCCTGAGGGTGATCCAGTCATTCTGCTGAGTTAATTAAGGAGCACTGTTCAGGGTGATTACTTTCCATTGTGTAATTACGGAGCAAGCTGTTGAGCGGCTGTTTGCGGGAACTCACAGCTCTCCCAGAAGAGTGCAGTGAATTTAAAAAGATGACCTTTAGTTCTCCTGAAAAAGAGTAAAAAAAAACATTCATGCATAGTCATATCCGGTAAATAAACTCGATCAGAAAGACTAAATATATTTGTATAGAGACCACTAAATTTGCCTCATGTGGGTGTGCACTGTCCAATGATCTGCTGATGAAAACTGTAAAGCCTACAGCACACTGTATGATATTTATATTTTTAGGTCTGTTAAAAATTGTTTGTTAGATGTATATACTATACATATAATGTAAATATGTATAAGTTTCTTCAGCAAATTAACACAACAAGAACTATCAGCAGTTCTGGTTACAGTTACACCAAAGGCACCACCGATCGCTGCTGCTTCCTTTCAAGAATCCAATGGTCCTAAAACAGGCTTTTCCTTTCTGATTTTCAAGGAGAACCTCTCATGAAAAACAAGCAAGTGCCAATTAACTGTATGTATGAGCTTCAGTTGCTAGTGAGGAACCAAAAACATTGGAACACTGGTGCAAGGAATCATTTAAGTCAAACTTTACTATCCATTTTGTACAGATCTTACTGTATACAGGGTCATGGGAGAGCATGAGGCAGGGTATACACTGGACAGGGTGCTAATCCATCACAGGACATACATGCACATACTACTGGAAATTTGAAAACGCCACTTAGCCTAAATCTTTGAGAACCCAGAGAAACCCACATAGCACCAGGAGAACATGCAAACTCCACATACACAGACCTGAGGTGGGATTCAAACCCTTAACCCTGGATGTGTAAGGACACAGTGCTAACTGCTACGCCACCTTGCTTTACCATGTCATATATAGTTTTATGCACATACAGAAAGTAGTCATCTGATGCTTTGTTGTGGCATATTTTATTATTTCTTAATGTAAATCTTAGATGTCTCTTCAGAAGTGTTAACAATCAATTTGAAATACCCCTCAGAATTTGACTAGAATTTTGCACAATAGGTTCACTTCATGGTGAACGTATGCTGAACGTTATGGTACGATATGTTTTTAATTTCCGAATCCACACAGTGGTGGAAGTGGTACGTCTCTACCAGTGACTGGAAGGTTCAAGTTCTAGGGTGTGGGGGTCTGTGTATGTGGAGTACACATGTTCTCCCTGTGATTTGTGGGTTTCCTCCAGGATTTCCTCCCACAATCCAAAGACACACAGTGTAGATTGATTGGTGTTTCAAACTTGCACATATTATACAAACGAGTGTGTGAGTGTGTTTGCACTTGTGCCCTGTGGCGGGTTGGCACCCTTCCCAGACTGCACACACCCATGTGCCGTGAATTCCCCTGGGATTGGCTCCAGGCTCCCTGCAAACCTACAAAATAGTAGTTGTATAGATAGTGGTATGGATTGATAGACGGTTCCTCTAAAAAAAAATAAAATAAATTCTCCACTGGCTTGCTTAATAGCAATTTAAATACCATATGTTAAGTTGTTAAATAACCTGTTATATAAAGGCACCACTATCCGAAGGTTCTCCTGGGATTCAATTCAGGATGCTTTTTGCTTTCCTCGTATTTCCATGATCACTTGTCCTTAGCCTGATTTTGACCAGGACTTTGTCCTGCTGACTTTGACTTTTATATCCACCTGCCTCAGATTTGTGACAAACCGCTTTCTTCACCACATTTGAATCAGTGAGAGTTATTCAGCGATGCCACTAGTGCTGAAAAACCTTCTGTGCAGGAGAAGAAAAGGAGAACATTGGCTGTTTCCCCAGAGGGAGCTGCAACAAGAAAATGCCATCAATAATCCAGACTGGATTTGCCTATTCATATGGTGAAATGACCTAATAAAGGCAATGAAAAGGAAATCCGTGTCACCTTTATACACCTTTTCACACTGACATGACCTAGTTTATCTTTAACGACACCGCTCAGTATTTATATCCTTTCCAAACCATGCTAAACTAATAATGTGTTTTCACGGATGTTTGTCACGCACCGCTGCTGCAATTACATCGGCGCGTGGAAACAGAGCAGGAAAACCAGACGAACGATGATGACAGCATATCATTTCTCGGGAAATGATAAAGAAATCCCATTTCTGCCAATAAATATCACTAAAACATGCAAATTGAATTGTGTTCCCTCCTTGAACTGCGTCAGACATTTTAATTTCAGATAATGATGAAAGGAAAAACCATCCTGCTACAATCTCCTCTACAGCTCTTTACTGTACATGCACATGAATTCTTTATTTATTTATTTATTTATCGTATTTTAAGGTCCTAGAAAGCTAGAATGTCACTCTATGAGATCTCTTTGGGGGCATTTGGATAATGATGATGTTTACAAGAAAATGCAGAGTTTGGAGCCAATTAGCACTTCAAATCTGTGTAGCTTCATTTGCAGCTGCGGAAATAAATAATTAACTAAATAGAAAACTGACAAACAAGTGCTGTTCAAACAAGTGTGGCATCATTCAAATAGGTGCGACAGGCCAGAGTGAGAAAAAGAGTGAGTCTCGCAGCTCGGATATTACAGTAGCTGAGATGTTTTATTGTACAAACCCAGCAAGCGCCTAGACAACCCGGAATATAAGCGCACCCTGCGCTTATGATATGATGACGGCCCGTGGAAATGCGGTGCCATCATCCAGTGGGGAGCAGCAAAGACAATTTCTTTGATTGCCACAAAACTCGGGGCGCATCGTGAGAGAATGTTATGCAGTGGCATCTCTGCACAGCAGGTGGCCATTCCAGGCAAATCACAAATCCCACCACGGATACGGAATGACGGGAGAAAGCGCGACATGCATCATCAGCGTTCGCTGCGGAACGCATTCCATCTGATATTTAGTGCTAAAAAAAAATGTAAAAAATCACTAAAATAAATCAGCTGATTTATGAAGCAGCTTTGTTCTATTTTTTTTTTTAATCTCTGCACGACATCTTTAAATAAACGACTAAAGTCAAAATCAATAGCACAGTGCTGCTAAGAATCCTCATAAATCTCAGCCAGCAAATATAATTTAAGTAGGTTTTATTCAAGAATCAGTGAAGTACTGTACTGTATTTTACAGAAATCCATATTTCCTGCCACATTTGTAGCCTTGAGCCTTGAACAGTCAAATGGTCTTAGAATTTCTGCATTAGACTTTTGGCCCTGCATATAGATTTAACTCATAAGTGCAGATTTAAAACTGGTATCTACACAAAGTGAAATTACAGTCTTCAATAATTAAGGCACCTTCTTTATACTCATTATTAAAAAGGAAGTCCTTACTGAGACCAGAGTCTTGAGTCTTGTTTTCTGTACACAGATCGGATGCCTGCACACTGACCACAAAGGAATCAAATCTAACTTAGATAATAAAGGTGCGATTGAATAAAGCATTCTCTATATGAGTACACTGAAGCAGATTCAAATCAAATTGGATGCAAATCAAGCACTTATATTGTATAACGCAGCCTTGTATGGTTAAACAGGATATAATTTATTTCAAATAACACGACAAAATAACACATTCAATTGATACTTTGAAAATAACAGGGCTTGAATTAAATATCACAATGAAATATAATGAATAAAACATTTTGTATAAGAAGAAAGATTCATTGTCAAAGCTCCAGAGTCTCGGGTTCAATCCAAATCTCAGCTTCTGTCTGTTTGGGTTTCCTCCAGGTTTTATGGTTCCCTTCCTCAGCCAAAAACAGGCTCATCAAAATGGAAGGAAATACCTTGGTTTTGTAATTTCTTCGGATTTACTACACTATAAGATTCTCTGAAGTGATAATCAGGATATTTTAAAATACTTTAAAATCACTTTTATACACCGTATCAAACTTTTCACACTCCGCATTTTTGCTTTCCATCATCCAAAAATCTGAAAAAACAAACAAACAAACAAACAAACATATGACTTTCAGTCTTCAAGCTGGCAGCACAGAACCATAAACTCTAAGCTTCCCCTGATCCAACATGGTTTATGCAGACGCGCATCCCGGACTGGACCGTCTCCCTCGAGTAGACCGCCTTTATCCAAAGCTTGTGTCTGGTTTCTATAAAAAGGTCATTCAATAAACAGGTTGTTTACACAGCTGTCTGGATCGACATCCCACGCTTCATTCAAAGCACAAAGCAAACCAAGTCATTTTAAAATCCAAGTTATGGAATCAGACTTTTTTTTTTTTTTTAATAAACTGAATTCTCTTCTTTAATAAAGTCTGACACCATTAGCAAGAACTGCTTTCGCTCCTAATTTATAATAATATCAATTTATCTATCTATCTTTTTTGGTAAGTTATAACTATTTGTCCAATGAAAATACATCATTCTTTGGTAATAAAAGACGTTAAATGTGTCTTATTGACTGAACAAAAAAGGAATGATGAGGCTAACACATAACGCTTTTAAAAACTTACTGTATTAAGGGAATCAATATTTATGTGTAAGGTGTTGGGTTACTAGGTTAGTTACATATATATTAGTTCATGCACAGTAGGAAAAAAAGATCAATATCATAAAACATAAAAGTCATTTATTATTATAATTTGTAGTTTATTACCTAATATCATAACTTATCATAACATTTTCTTGAATCATGAAGACTTTTGGTTGAGACATAAAGTTACACCTTTACATTAAGGTTACATTTTTTTTTACTATACTAGATACAACATATAAAAATGAGCATTCTCATTAATATGCAAGTAGCTGGATCTCTCAGAGCTGCTGTTATAGAAAACTAAATCCACATTTTCTGTCCAATCAGAATCAAGAACTCAACAGGTAATAATATGAATCAAAAACATACCTCCGGATTATGCTCATATTTGTATCCTGCTGAATGTATAAAAAACAAAGTGTGTTATTATAGAAAATTCAATACCAAGCCACCATCTGTTAAGGCCTGCTCGGCTAAGACACATCGTGCTGTGTGTCTGCGTCTGTATAGAAACCGGAGCTCTTTAATACTGGCACAGAACATCATTTCTATCCAGGAATTGCTTGGTGTTTTGCAGTACTGTTAATTCATACTGCAGATTTGTCCATTAAAAAAAACACAGTAAAATTTATTTCTAAGAAGATGAATAACATGCAGCTTTGAACACAGAGGTGCATAATTTTTGAGCCTTGATTGCATTATTACACAGCGATTTCCCACAATTACGATGTTTAATTTATTACAAAATTAGACATCACTTATATTAATGGTTTATAGTTCGATTTAATGTCCTGGAACATCCAAGACATGTTAGATCCTGTTCTCACTCACATTATGACTGCAATAAACATTCATTTCCTCACCAAACTTAGGCTTTCCCTTGTTTGATCAGCTCTCTCTCTCTCTCTCTCTCTCTTTTAAAATTCAGCCTGTAGTTTTCTAGTTAAATAATAAATAATGTTAAATCAATTTGTCCTAACAGAAACATCCCATCAACAATTGCATGCTTTACTTTGATAAACAACAAAATGTTCTTTGTTTTTTTTAATCCAGTTATTATTACACTTGCATTATGTCTAGTATCCACCGTTAATGTGAATGAGCCGTTACTATAGAAACGCTAACATGTTAGAATTAAGAAGTTAATATAATCCTATCACTTATGTTACAGCAAAAACTACTGTCCGAGTCATGCTTTTTTTTGTAAAAAAGAGAGAAACTCAAACTATGGTGTAGCATAAATACCTTTAACACATGGTGATTGTCTTTAGTTCAACACGACAGAGTGTGTTGTGTTTATTGCTAAACATTAGGAGGTGCAGTTGAGCAGAGATAATATAAGTGCATATGTACAGTAGACAAACTGGTAAAGCATTAGAAGCAAATACACAGTATGTTGTCATATGCTTTATCTTATTTAACCTGTACTACTTCAAGTTCCTTATTAAAGGTATATTTTCCTGTTTCACCTTTTGTCCTTATCTCCACCTGCTTATTTGAGAGACCACGTGATTCTACAAAGGTGTCTATTTAACTTACTCAAGTTTTATTTTGCCCTAGCATAAGTACTGTATTGTTTTTGATGAAAAAGTTGGCTTAAAATCAGCTTTAATTTAATCAGTGATATTATTATTATTATTTCAGGTTGAAGCCCACGTACATGTCTGTCTGTCTTTATGTACATCAGAACTCTCTGTCTAACTTATTAATACAAAGAAATACAATTTTGTAAGGTTTCTTACACCTAGTTAAATGCTAAGTTGTACTTTTTTCATTGTCAGCCAAATACACTCCCTGTTTGGTAATTGGAGAGTGAATCACAGATGAGAAATAGAAAAAGTACTGTAGATATGATAAAGATGAAGTTTTGTTTTTAAAACAACTCCAGCACTGTTATTTCAGCAGTAAAAATATTCAGTTTAGATTTTTAAATTAATATCTACATGTGCAGGTGTTTGTTTACATTGAGCAAGTAGCGCATTAGTAGGTTATATTAAAGAAGATTATTAAATCTGGCACATTAAGTGGCAAGAAAAAAGTATGTGAACCTTTTGGAATTCCATGGTTTTCTGCATTCATTTGTCATAAAATGTGATCTGATCTTCAGTCAAGGTTAATATAATGGGCCTAAAATAAAAACATTTAAAAAAAAATAAAAAAAATTCTCATGTTTCACGTCTTTATTGAACACACTCATTCAACATTCAAAATGTTAGTGAAAAAAGTAAGTGAACCCCTGGAATTAATAATTGGTTGACCCCCCTGGCAGCAATAACCTCAACCAGGCGCTTCCTGTAGCTGTGGGTCTGACCTGCACATCATTTAAGAGGAATTTTATCCCATTCTTCCTGGTAGAACTGCTTTAGCTCTTTGGACGTTCCGTATTCATTTGACATCTCATGTGTATCTCTTCAAGTCATTCCATAGCATCTCAGTTGGGTTGAGGTCTGAATTCATTCGACTTGGCCACTCTAAAAGGCAGATTTTGTTTTTCTTAAGACATTTTCTTGTAGACTTGCTTCATTGTCCCATTAAATGACCCAACTTCATTCTGAGTTTCAGCTGATGTACAGGCATTCTCACAGTATCTCGAAGACTTTTCTGATATGCTTGGGAATTCATCTTCCCCTCAATGACTGCAAGCTTGCCAGGCCCTGATGCAGCAAAGCAGCCCCAAATCATGATGTTTCCTTCACCATACTTTATGGTTTAAGATGATGTTTTCATGATGATATGCAGTGTCCCTTTTACATTAGATGTAGTGCTGCATGCTCATTCCAAATAGTATAATCCTAGTTTTATCAATGCACAAAATATTTTGCCAATGCTGCTGTGGAGTGTCAGTGTGCTCTTTCACAAACTTCAGAGGTGCAGCAATGTTCTTTTTAGTAAGAAGCAGCTTCCTTTGTGGTGTCCTGCCATGGACACCCTACTTGTTGTTCGTGTTTTAAATACAGTACTGTAGACTCCTGAACACAGATGTTGGCCAGTTTGACTGAGCACCTACTTTTTGGTAGAGCAGACACAGTCCCAAAATGTCTTCACTTCAAGTCAAGTAGTCAAGTCAAGTAGGCTTTTATTGTTATTCCAACCATATACAGTTCAGTACACAGTGAAACGAAAAA
>JAOVVA010000026.1:11026472-11046696 GCA_028565275.1 Leiocassis micropogon
AACTCAAAAACAAATGTACTTTATTGTACAGTTATTATTACTTTTGAACTAGTAACCACTCTTTGTATGAGCTGTTACTACCGAACAACTCAATATTAACCTATTGTTCATGTTTCTGCTGAAATTCTGGTCAGAGCTGTTCTGTTAATCCAAAATAATGCACATCTTTTGACCAATCAGATTAGAGAATATAAATCTGGGGCAGGACAAATATCTACAACAGTTACTGTATCTTTAAGTCTATCACATTCCACCGACACTTGATTGGACTGAGATCTGGGGAATTTGGAGGCTAAGTTAACACCTTGAACTCTATGTCATGTTCCTCAGATCATTCCTGAACAGTGTTTTAAAGTGTGTCATGCTACATTATCTTGCTGAAAGAGGTCATGCCATGAGGGAATGTCGTCACCATAACTTGGGACAACTTGGTGTGCAACAGTCTTTATGTAGGTGGTACATGTCAAAATAACATTCACATCAATGCCAAGACACAAGGTTTCCCAGCAGAGCATCACACTTCCTCCCCACTGGCTTGCCTTTTTCCCATAGTGCATTCTAGTGCCATCTCTTTCATAGGTAAGTGACACACACACACACACAGCCATCTACATGATGTAAAAGAAAATCTGATTCATCTGACCAGACCACCTTCTTCCATTTCTCCAAGGTCCAGTTTTGATGCTTTGACGGAACAAATAACATCAAACCAACTAGCCGATTGAAGATCGAACATCGCTTCACAGCTGGATGATGGTGACAGTGAGGAAGATGATAAAAACAGGGACATTTTTATCCAAAATAATGAATAGTGTTACGTTTTGAGAAGATGTTTATTATTACAGAATGTCTACTCCAATGGAAAGTTAGGACTTGAATGCCCTACCTCGTGTACAACTGTGCAAAACAAAAGTTGTCAATTCAGGAAAAAAATATTCATTCCATTTGGTGCTCCTGTTGGCTTCTTTACAAGCCGCATAATTGTATTTTAACTAAAATGCATAGATAATGTGTGGCATCTTTGTTACCATTTTGGATGTGTTCCAAATTATTTGGAAAAGCTTGTACAGGGAAACGAGAGTAAACACTCTTCCCTCTTGTCCAATAAATGGTTACAACTCAGCATTTTCTGTTGGTTACAATTTTGTTTCAAGACTCATTAATAATAATTTTTAAAGATTTTAAATGAGTGTATATTTTTAACACACTTTTACATTTGCATGGTAAATCACCAAATACTGTGCTGTTGTACTGTTTTCAATTTAAGGTGAACGGACTTTACATATATTTTTATACTGTGTCAATTTTTTGGAATTGGGGTTGTATCTACTGTAAAGCACTTTTGCAGCGAGGTAGCGACACAGATACAGAGAGCATTATGGTGCTATGGTGCAAACAGGTGCTAGTTTGTTAGCACACACAGTCAATATGTATCAGTCTTTAGTGTTGGAATAGTGCAGGAATGTGGGAGCACGAATTTATCCGAGCATGGGGATAACGTAGTCATCTTCCCAGCGAAGACAGTAGCAGTGGGGCGGTCAAGGTTGGGCCGATGGGCCAGGCTTGCAGAGGCGGAGGCTGAGGTCACGGAGAAGACAGTCAAGTCGGGGTGAGATCTCCTCTGCTCTTTCCCATGCTCACTGGAGCTCTCAGAGTCTGGAAAAGGTGGACAAGAGAACAGTCTTAGTTCACTTCTAGAACAGAACATCACACTCACCGATCTGACGGTTGGATCACCTTTTATGGCCGGGCTCTGACTCCACGATGGTGAGTGATAATTCAAAGCTGGCTGTGCAGGATTACGGCACCCTGGCTTTTTCTGAGCCATGCCGCTGGCCTTGGTCCTGAACAGCATGTTATAGCTGCACAAGGAGCTGTTACTAACATATAAGGTGTGGCCTTCAGCCCAACATCACAATACATATACTGTACATACAGTTGGGTGTATGGACTTGGGCAATGAAAAAGGTTGCCCTGAAAGGAACCTCTGCAGGGGCTATGAGGGAACTGAAAAAGCCCACAGTAAGGGCTGGAGGCAGAAGACGGAGCACATGAATTGGGTGGGCAGGCACAGTGGAACACGACAAGTTGTTTGTTACAGCAGGATCCAGGTAATTCTGGTATTTATTAGGCAGAAGTAGCAGTGTAGAGACAGAGTCAAACCTCACTCGACAGGTCATTAATCCAGAAGACACAGCCACACAGACAGACTGAGAAGGCCAGCCAAGAACAGACTGAAAATAGAGTCAAATAACAGTTAGATACTGGAACAAACAGGGCTTCAGGGCTTAAACACAATGCAAAGGAGACAATCTGGCACAGAGAGAATTGAGTCTAGTATAAGGAGTTTAAGGAGAGCAAAGTTAATGCATTCTGTTAATGAGGAAAGCCATGATGTAAACCAACTGTGCCGGGGTGCTCTGGAATATACAGTACCAAAATGTCAGGTGAGAGAGGAAAAACAACCAAAAAGTGCATGGATGCAAGTCCATGGCAGCATAGTGGTGTAGTGGTTAGCACTGTTGCCTCACACCCGCAGGGTCCAGGGTATGTGTATCTCCTTGCTTCGGTGTGCGTGGAGTTTGCATGTTCACCTGTGTTTTGTTGGTTTTGGAGTTTTCTTCCATAGTCTAAAAACACTAGACTAGGCTAATTGGTATTTCTTAAGTGCCCATAGTGTGTGAGTGAGTGTGTGGAATGAACTTGTACCGCATCCAGTCCCATGGAGTAGTCTTTAGGCCTTCTGCTAGCCTGTACAGGACAATGAGTGTTTTAAATATGAAAACTTGGTATCTCTGGTTTAAAATATGGGATTGTGAAAAGTTTTTTTTTTTCATAATTTAATTTATAAAATCAAACTCATTCTAAATTCACTGCACGGTAAGTGAAATATTTACAGCCTTTTTATTCATATTGTATAAATACACTCTATCTCTCTGTCTAGTTGAGTAAATGCAACTACGATCATGGGAAATACTGCTGACTTGACAGTTGTTCAGAAGATGATCAACTGTGACAAGGAGGGTAATCCCCAGAAGGTCATCGCTGAAAGGGCTGGCTGTTTACAGAGTACTGTATCGAAGGATATTCATGTTCTCCCCGTGCTTGGTGGGTTTCCTCCGGGTACTATGGTAATAGTATTACTATGGTAATACAGGATAAAGCGGTATAGAAGATGAGTGAGTGATGAGTGAGTGTATACAAACACACACACGCATTTATTGGAAGTGCGACATTAAGACCAAGACCACTCATTTGACAGAGAGTGTGCCTCTTCGACCTTAACCATAAACTTGATTCCATTTTTTAAAGAAGGCATTTCTTGCTTCTGACTACTTCCGTGTACTGTAGGAGCCTGCTATACTAAACGTTGGTTAATAAAAGTCTATGAAGATTATTGCAAAAGACATTCATCTGTCCTTTTACTACTGTATGATAGCACTTTATTTTAATGTTCCCATAACAAATATTATTTATACCACAAAACTGTTAAATGTTTAATTCTTTTCTATAACAGTATGGATTGGCTAGTTTACGAATCTTGACAACAAATGAATCCAGACTGAATACAATACCTTCTAAATGTCAATGTATATAGTAATGTTAAAGCTTAAAGGATAGTGTACTTACAGTACATTGAAGCTCATGGTGTAACATAGTGGTGTCAGATACAAAATGAGAATTCTTCCCTTTATTATCTAAACCAAAACTCATCTAAAACTTGAGTTTTTTCCAAAAAGTTTATTTTTCTTTTTTAACTTACTAAAAATGCATTTGCCTTGAATATGTATTGGCCTTTTTAAGGTTCAGAGCAAGATCATGTCTTCCGTGTCATACCTGGCAAATGCTAAAGAAATTGTTGGGAATGGAGGAACTGCTTTCGTATTCAATGGAGCTGAAAATGGAAAGATGCTGAATATGATCTTAGTGTGGGTTGGTAGACAGAAGGTAAAAGCTATCGAGTTTGTTTTACTGATGACCAGTCCAAGCATTGTGGTGAAGCTGAAAGCAAACAGATCAAAACAGAGTTTATATTTAAGAGTTTTTCACCTCCTTTTCACTTTGGCCAAATGGAGATGAAGCACATCTTGGTGCCATCGAATTTAAGATAAATAACTCGTGAGAGTTCTATGCATGCATGGCAAATAAAAATTCAAAACCAGAAGTTACAGTTGGGCGGCATGGTGGTGTAGCGGTTAGCCCTGTCGCCTTGCACCTCCAGGGTTCGGGTTCGATTCCTGGCCAGGCTCGATTCCGGTCTCTGTGTGCATGGAGTTTGCATATTCTCCCTGTGCTTATTGGGTTTCCTCCGGGTACTCCGGTTTCCCCCCACATTCCAAAGACATGTAGGTAAGGTTAATTGATGTTCCCAAATTGCCCATAGTGTGTGATTGAGTGTGTAAGTGTGTGTATGTGTGTGTGTCCTGCGATGAATTGGCACCCTGTTCAGGGTGTACCCCGCCTTGTGGATAAAGTGGTATAGAAGATGAGTGAGTGAGTAAAGTTACAGTTGATGTTTCCTCTGGGCTCTGCATGGGAATTAAAGAATGTTCAGATAAAAGTGGTAAGGTTCACCATATTGTTTGTTCATTAGCGCTATCAAGTCTATTGAGTTCACAGATGTTGAGGATGAAAGAAATTCATGATGTTAAACCAAAAGTGGATATCAGGGAAGTCCAATATATGACCTACTACAATAACATTAAAGAAATATTGTACAAGAATACAAAATTTAAAACGGCAAAAAAAAAAAATTCAGAGTTGAGCGTACATATGCTTTGAGACCAGAAAAGAAAAAAATGGAGCTTTACTCATTTCCTATTAAAGTTCCTCCAGGTACGACAGGTGGATGTGGACATCACACTTGGCGAGGCTGAAGTTTATCTACAGTTCACAAGTCAAGATTACCTGCCATTATAGAGGCATGGTGGAGTTTTAAAACCTGTGGAACCTACAAGGACATCATTTACACTGGTGGAAACATACTTGTGAACGAATCAGACAAAAAATTTGGCAGGGCCTAAACTTCAGAGTCAGTTCAATATACTGTAAGGAATCCCATTAAGATAACTGGAATTGAAATCTTTGTGTTTGATGTTACCTTGGTTTAAATTATTAATTTTCATTATTAGCTTTTCATAATCACAATGATTTTCTACCCTTATTTAAAGATCAACCAAGTAAAACAGTGAATTGATTTACGCTGCTCACCTTCCAGTGGTGCAAACTCACAGTTTTGACTAATAAAATATTCTTTCAAAAACATTCTAAATAATTAATATGACAAAACTTATTTCATGTTAATTTAGTTTTACTGTAGCTTGCTGTAACAATTTTATTCTTTTTTTCTTAAAATATCTTATAAGGTAGAATAGAGCCTGTCAAAACAAATGGTTTTAAAAAATGCTTAATTTAATTGTTGCCAATCAGCAAGTGATATATTAATAGAATTTATTTATTTATTTAAGGAATAAATATTGTTTTGATTTGTTTTGTTTTTTTGTTGAAGATTTAGAGCAGGATCGTGGCACTGTATAATAGTTGCTGAGTAACCGAGGAAGTGTTTTTGATTGTAACGCCCCTAAAATTGAAATCACATTTTAAAAGATCTGTGTGTGGCTCTGTGACTATCAGGTGAAGGCCATGAAGGTTTGGCATACTGATGGCTAGTCTGAGCAGTTTGGCGTACCTGATGGAGATGTTACAAGGTTTATATTTAAAGATGGACAACATTTCACCTCACAATTTGGTCACCACACAATACATTAGGTCTGATGCCATCAAATGCAAGACAAAGTCATCTGTATAATGGATGCGGGGATCTGAATCAACTAGGGTCTGAGAGTCATCATGTTCTTATCACATGTACATTTGAGATGGTGATGGGACAATAGAAATCCAAATATGCAGTTTTTCCAGAATTATTGCACAACATTTCAGCACTTTTTCATTGTTGAAACTTAAAAGTGGCAAATAGCTGGTCATAGAGTGGTTACTACTTTTAACTGCTTACTTAAAAAATACATTGTTCAGAAATCCTGAATGGAGAAATTCTGGACACAGTGACGGCAACATCTTCCTGCATGGAACTCTTATAACTTTTATATAGAGCAATTTGCTTTATATTTTAGGTAAATTATTTTAGTACCTTTTTCATCACTGAAGGCAAGACAGCATTTATGACTGTCATTTGGTATTTATCAAAAGAAATTTCCTATTTGAGGTCCTACCACATTTGTACCAAAAAAAAAGAGGATAAATACAATGGTCACCATTGGCCTCCACGGTCTATACAGAGATTTATACATTTTGAATAATGTATATAAAGTAACAACTCTGATTTAAAGTTATTTTTTTATTTACATTGACTGTAGCTGGCTGTGTCACTTACTCACTCATCGTCTATACTGCTTTATCTTGTTAAACAGGGTTACAGGGGGCCTGGAACCTATCCCAGGGGACTTACAGTAGGGCACAAGGCGGGGTACACCCTGGACGGGGTGCATGTGTGTATGTGTATGTGCCCTGCGATGGACTGGGACCCCATCCAGGGTGTACCCCACCTTATGCCCTAAGTCTCCCAGCATAGGCTCCATGCCCCCAGTGACCCTGTATACAGGATAAATCTGGTTTCCTCCCATGGCCCAGACATGCAGGTTAGGGTTTTTGGCGTTCCCAAATTGCCCATAATGTATGAATCTGCATGTGAATGTTGACTGGAAGTCCTACCACAATATGGATGGATGGATTTTTAATTTTATTTCATCAGGAAAATTATAATCTGTAACAATTTCCATTAATTAAATCACTGGTTAACACATGTTTTTCACCATACAGTGTACAGTCCTAACTTTTCCATTTTTAGGTAAACATCCCATAATTGAACATCAAATGATGATCATAAGAGATCAAAAGGTCAAAAGACCACATTTAATTTTATGTTATATAACATACAGAAAATATCCCTGTAATAGTTTGCGAAATAATCCCGTTCTATCTGCCTATCAATATTCCGATAGGATGAAATCATCACCTGTCAGCCTGAGTAGGAAATAGTTGAGGAAAGCAATTGAAATCAGGAGAGTGCTTCCAGCTAATTATCCCCCAGTCAAAGTTTTAATGATGATTAGCGGATGATCGGCAGCATCGGGCGAATTCACGAGCGGCGCCCCGGCATCGGAAACATCCGAGGAAGCCCAGCATCCCTGAGCAGCGTGTCTGAACAAGGCTTACACGGGAAAATCTCCTGAGGACATGAGGATGTTTGAGATTTTCCAAGCAGGTAAAGATAACTCATTAGCATAGAATGATCTGTATCACAAAGAGTGCTGGCGCTAGTTTAGAGTAATGCTAATTGAGACATGTCTCCACAAACTGATCCTTAAAAAAAATCAACAAAAGGACAATGTCAGTGTAAGAAGATGTGTTTGTCTTTTCGTCAGCCATACAGCATATTGACAGCTGCAGAGGAGACGGAGAAACTTCCCTTTCCTGTAATCATGTCATCGTGGTGATTGTTTGATTATTGTTTTGTATGTGCTGTGGAGTGCTCTTTTCTGTTTCAGGGACGGCGGTGGTGGTAGGGGGAACACACCAAATGGCACACAGGTGCTTTCACAATCAAATTCTCGCTCTTAGTTTGTTCTGTTTTTGTGCCACTTTGAGAAATTTGACAATTGACAGAGAGGAAAGTTTGGTCTAGATGCTTCAGGAAAACAGGAAAGTAGGTAATAACAGCCTGACAGTGAGTTCTGTAATGATTCCAATCAGCTTTTAACACTTGAGGGCATGCTGTTATGAGAAATTAATCAACAACATGGAGCTTAAACGTTGACTTTCCTATTACAGCACATCCTGATGCACTGATTCCCCTTATATAAGGGCATTAACTCATTTTTTTTTATTTTGTCCTGAATGACATCATATTGTTTACCTGTTTATATTTGCATTTTATTTCACAAGCAAGTTCTTCTAATTACTATACCAGCTTTAAACTGTCATCCCCTTACCAGTCTCTCTTTTTTTCTTAAAAGACAAAAACATAAGCTTGAATCCTTTTGTCTTAATAAGACTTAATAATGCCTCTTGCTGTCTTTTTATGCTGACACTGGAGACTCCTTCCAAATAATGCAACAGAAAAATTTCACCATATTAACTCACTCACTTATCGTCTATATTGCTTTATTTTGTATACAGGGTCATGGGGGCACTGGAGCCTATCCCAGGAGACTTAGGGCATGAGGCGAGTACACCATGGATGGAGTACCAATCCATCGCAGGGCACACATGCATACACACAGACACTCATTCACACACTGCAGGCAATTTGGGAAAAATCTGCATGTCTTTGTACTGTGGGAGGAAACCCACCAAGCACAGGGAAAATACCCAAACTCCATGCACACACAAACCTGGTCCTTGGAGGTGCAAGGTGACAGTGCTAACCACTAAACCACCGTGCCGCCCACCATATCAACATTTAACTTTTTTTTTGGTTTATATGAAGCATGCACAATGGACACCCGTGTTAAGTCATTATGTATTAGAATGACTGCATCAATAGAAATCTGTGATTTGACTTGCAGGCTTTAAAGGTAATTAATCAGCATCTTCTGACCATTCAGATTAATGTTTGAACACATCGCTCAAGAATTACGGGTAAAGTCCAACCTCTTGGGTTTATTCATTCACAGCATGCATCCACACAGCTTGGCCTCTTTGTCATCTCATTCTTTCGCACTGAACCACCTGGTATTATTCCATGCAATCTGCACGAGGCACGAGAGTCCTCAGTCTCTGGCCTGTTAGTTTGCTCGCACGCTTATGCTCTCAGCCCTCTTCCGGCACAAGAAGCACAGCTCCGACACGGTGGCAGATGTCAATATGAGTCAATATGAAGCTCTCAGACAGATCTTGCTCCCTCTCTCTCTCACCGCCTACATCTTCAAGCTGACACAAGGAGGACGGCCTGTCTCAGAAGAAGAAAAAGAGAAATATTGGGGGGGGGGGTGATGGGGGGGAGCAAGTGTTGGACTAACTGCAGCAGAAGGGTGAAATAAAAAGAGAGTGAGCGGTCAGAGGTGTGGTGTGTTTGAACAAGTAAAGGCCACAGTTCAGCAGGTTTCGATAGCATGAAGACACCAAAATAGTCACTGCGAAGCCTGGCAGTAGCCCGATAAAGATAAAGGCGCAGGAGAAACAGACAGGTGGACAGCTTCGTTTGACATCACGCTCTTTTCTTTTAATCTCAGCAAGACGCCTGAGTATCAGCACCATAAGAAAGCTCCAGGGAGTCAAAGAAAGAAAAAAAGAAAAAACACAAAAGCATCCTTCTTTTTTTCCCCACATGCTTTTCATCCATTGACTGTTCTGATTCATTAGCTTTTAGATGAAATAGCAAGAAGGAGTCGGTTCGAGAGGAAAGTTTCTAAAGAAGGAACACAATCTTGTCGTGGCCTTCAAAAGCAGCTTCACACTGGCGCAAACTCTCCGCTCCTTTTCCATTACAGCTCTCGTGGATTCCCACTTCAATGGTCACATTTCAGACCAATTACCATGGACTAACAATTTTAAATTCATGGAAATAGCTTGTCAAACCCATCATTTCCCTTCCAGGCTTCAACAAACAAGGGAAATCAATCTGGAAGCGCTTCCAAAGTGGTACAGCACTGAAAAAAAAAGTCTTAGGTTGCAACTTGGTTACACTTAATGCAAGAAATAAACAAAAAATAAAACTAATACAAAAATAAGCAGGTTAGATAAAGCGAATTCAGTGAAAATCAGTAGTTACTCCATAGCTGGCCTTTGATTTTACTAGAAGACTCACTGTAAGGTGGTACACAACATAATGTCCAGATGTTCTGTATTCAGATATATATCAGAAGTTCACTGGTTGACTTGGTTGCATTCTAGCAATCTTAGAAACATTTCCTAGAACTACTAATCTGTATTCTTATTTTCTCCCCCAAATTTTGTCTAAAACTCACTGTTTGAGCATAATAGCTTAAATTCTTGATTTGTTGCTGAATTCCTGATTACAATTGGTCAGAAGCTGCTGATTCATTTTCTATTCCATCTGCAATGCCAGTCACTGTATACTGGATTTTAATGTACTCAGTCTAATATGATATTTTTCCATGTGGTTTAAAAAAATAAAGTCTCGTATGGCACTTTGTATAAATTCAAGACTTTTCAGACACTGGAAAATAATCAGAACAGACAAGTTAACACTTTTCTAGTTCCTGTGTAATGTAATAAATAACACATTTTGCCGTATTAACGTTAAGAAGGAGAAATAAGAGAAGCTTGTATTACAGAATAACAGGAACTTCACATTACGCAGCATTTTAGATATAGCATATTTTTCTCTTTTGTATGAATAGAGAGTTTAAAAGAATATAGTTGGAAATAATTCTGGTTTGTTAATAAAAAAATAAATACTGTATACATATATTGCCAGGTCTAACATTATCAAGTGTTTTAAATACTGTTTATCATGAAAACTAAATATTTGTCCATATTTTCTGACATAAACAAATAAACTCAGTGTAGTTGGTGTAATTTACTAGTTTGCTATCTGGCACGTACCATCTATTAATGATCTCCCAAAGCAGGATAAGGTGCAGTAGTTGATTTTTCTAATGGACGATGTGAGCATTTGACAGCAAAACAAGATGTTTTAATTTTGACATCTTTGAGGAACAAAAAAAGAAACAATTATAAATAAATAAATTTTGTTTCAAAAAGGTGTTAAAAAGCACGAATGCCAAAATGCACCAACATTTCACTCCAGGCCAATGTTATTCCAGCTATTAGAATAACTTGTGCAATATCTTCTTATCTCTGACAATCATGTTTGTACTTTTTTGCACAAACGTTTTTCCTACGTTTATTATTGCTGCTGGTCTCTGAGAGCTATCAAATAAATTGCGTTGTATCGCTAAAATGACAATAAAGTCTCCTTATCTTTTAAAATGTCTGTCAAAATTGTTTTGGTTGTACCAGCGTAAATTTTGAATGATTTCACAAAGGACTATAACTCCATTATACAGTACTTCTTGTTTATATCGTGTGCTGGATGCAAAGGTGGAAAGAGTAATAAAACTTTGTACTGTTACTTCAGTGAAATCTTACTGAAGTACAAGTTAAGTTACCATTATAAAAATCTACTCAAGTAAAAGTAAAAAGTAGCTCATTAAAAATTTACTCAAAAAAATTCAAAAAAGACAAGCGGATATAAATCTCAAACTAGTTGTTTTTAATTAAATGAGCACCTTTGCATAATAAAGCTGTTGCCTTTCTTGCACTTGAAATCAAAGTGGTCGCCTAAATATGACCAGGGGTTTGCTTCATAAGAATATGATGGCATTTTGCTTTCAGCTGGGTTTTCATCACTGGCATCTCTTTTGTCCATCTCATTTGTTCTTATGAATTTAGCGCATTTTTTCTCCCTGCCCGTCAATCAATCAGTGCAGTGGTTTCTGGAGTGTTTTTTTTCCCTTCCTCGTTGCATTATTTTTATTGTTTTTCATTTTCATTCATTTATTTCTTTACTCAGTAGTGAATATGATTTAAAATGTAGCAAAGTACAATACTTCAAACAAAACATACTTAAGTTAAAGTAAAATTACAGATTTAAAAAACTACTTTAAAAAGTAGAAGTACAGTACACAAAAAAACTACTCAATTACAGTAATTAGATTAAATGTAATTCATTACTTTCCATCTCTGGATGGATGTGTCCTTCCAACTCCAGTCCGAAGGAGTTGGAAGGACACAAAGTGATGTTCCAGCGCTGCACCGTTTTACATTATATGCCAAGAACTCAGACAAAAAAAATCGGATACAGGCAGCATGCATTCTGTACAAAAGAAAAACAGACTGCAACCAACCACTGACATTAGAGTGACTGTCACTTCAACTCGTAGCGATAATGTACTGATCTACATCACAGGAACAAGGTCTGACAGAGGCCCGGTGTAATCCATTATTACTGAAAGGAAGTCATGGATGTCTCTATTCCATCCTGGGACACCAGGCAAAGAAAACAGCCACAGAGGAAAATAGGCGGCGATTTTTCCACCAGGGTCTTAGACCCAGACCACAAGCCGTCATTCCTGAGCAATACTGTAAGCGCAAAGTCACTTTGCATCCTAAAACTAGACAGGTGATGTGATGTGCAGAAGAAGAGCTGATGGGAAGAGATTTGGCAGAGGTGAAGTACCCTAGGGATGCCCACTGCACTCGCAAACTTGCATTATATCACGCTGATTCAGCGGGGCTCATCATGATTCCCTTTCTTCTCAGAAGGCAGTGTGTTACTGTAGCTATTACACCAGAAATGTGAAAGCTACTGTACAACAAACACAGGAATATAAACCTGTGATTTGCATGAAAGAAATGAACACCTTCTGACCAATCAGAATGGAGAATTCAAGAATGTTATGGCATAATAAAGGATAATTAACAGTCATAAATCTCTATTAAAGCATGTGTTACGTCCTAAACTGGCTTGCCCTTGTCTCTTTCATCTCCTCTCTTTTTCTGTGAATGCCTCTCATCCCTCCTTCATAAATAATTTAAATCCGTATCTCATGTTGCTTTTTTACAGTAACACTGTAAGGCCGTTTGAATTTCATTGTGGGCATCATTGATAGGCAGAGGCGGGTAACAAATAACACAGTCATTCATATTGGCATCTGGATGCCATGTGCTTTAGAATAAACAACAGATCTTTTCTTCTGGGTCACACAAGGCTTAGTTTAGCTGGTCTAGAGCTGCTCGAGTTGTATTCTTTGCCATCATGAGGTACTGTATTATTATCACGACTAGATACCACAGACGGATATATGCAACCAACAAAATTCTATATTAAATATAGTTGACATCATAAATATTCAGCTTGAAATGAATAATTGGGCACAGTGGCTTAGTGGTTATCACCGTCGCCTTGCACCTCCAGGGTCCACGTGCTGCCACGGGGTCTTTGTGCATGGAGGTCTCCCTGTACTTGGGGGGTTTCCTCTGGGTACTCCAGTTTCCTCCTACAGTCCAAAGACATGCAGAGTAGTCTAATTTGTGTTTCCAAATAGCCAGTAGTGTGTGAATGTTGACCAGAGGTCCCGCCACAGTCATAAAATAGGAATAAACTTCAATCAACTAAATTTAAAAGAAAACATTATGCCCAGTATTGTATAGGTTCATTATTAACATTATTAACACAAAACATTATGCCCAGTATTGTATAGGTTCCCCTTGTCCCACTTGGGAAGCTCTGTTGCTCAGGGTATTACTCCACAAGTGCTGTGGGTTGTGGGGCGGGGCCTCTGTGGATTGGATTTGTTTGTCCAATGCATTCTATGGTTGCTCACTCATATTGAGATCCAGGAAATTTGAATGCTAGGTCAGCGGCCTTTGGTCCTTTGCCTGCTGGGCGCTGTGCATAGCAGGCCTTTGAGCACTGAGTGTCCTAATGCCTTTGGTTTGTTTACTTTTTCGGCAAGTTGTGCTGCATTTGCTTTTTTATGGGATCAGATCAGACATGCTGTCTGAGGTACACATGACCCTGTCACAAGTTTGCTGGTATATAATTGATAATCAATGTTAATGTGTTAATGTTATGGCTGATCAATGCAAACCTGACATTTATCTTACTTTGATAGATTGTATCCTTGGTAATATTGTACATCAGTCACAGAATTCTTTGTATGTAATATTCCACTAAATTGCGACAAAAATATAAAGCTACACTGCTACCTTGACCTTAAGTTGTTTGAGATGCTCAGCTTTGATTTGCCCCCCTCCCCTTTGGGATTTTGTTCAATACTCGTTTCAGTGGCAGGCCGCATGGTGGCACTCTGCCACTGAAGTAAGTGGTTAGCACTGTGGCCTCGCACCTCCAGGGTTGAGGGTTCGATCCCCCCCCCCCCCCCCCCCCATGCTTGGTGGGTTTTCTCTAGGTACATGGTTTCTTTCCACAGTCCAAAAACATGCAGATTAGGTTAACTGGCATTCCCAAAACTCCTGCGGTGTGTGTGTGTGTGTGTGTGTGTGTGTGTGTGTGTGTGTGTCTTGCAGTGGATTGGCACCCTTTCTAATGTGTACCCTGACTTGTGCCCTAAGTCTCCTGGGATAGGCTCCAGGCTTCTTACGACACTGTATACATCTACAAGTCATCTCACCTCTATAGTTATTTGCAGGTGATGAGGCAATGTTAGGTTAAGAATACCAACTGTTCAACAGCTAATCAGATATCGATGAATAAAATCAAAGTCCCCCCTCTGGTCTTATGTGGAGTGATCACTAGTGACCAATTTTAAAACTAAAAGCCATCATCGCTCAAGTAATTTTTTTTTTTTTTATTAAAATCTCAGAGCTTGATCTGTTTTAATCCTTTTAAAACCTATTTCATGTTCTCATCCTAAAAAGCCTGTTATTACATGCTGATTAGGTTAACCAGCTAAGACACGGGGTCTCAAAGGTTGCTAGCGACTGCTCAATAACAGTGATCTAAACACTAAGCAGCTAGCTACAATTACCATTAGCAGAGCATACGTTTGTTCTCCGCAACAAACGTATGGTGTGTGGTGAAGTATTTACAAGCTGTGGTAAGCATTTTCAAAACACAAATGGTGAAAAAAATTTAAAAAATCACCCCGAAAAGGGCAGCAACTAAGAAACAGAACAGCGTGTGCCCTTCATTCCTCATGTAGCACACCTACGCAACCAACTCACACCTACACACACACACACACACACACACACACACATACCAAACACCCACCCCAGCCCTCAGCACGCCATCCATCACCACTCAGCGAGCTTCAGCGACCCTGACATATTTGTCAATGGACATTTTTGTCTGGAGTGCTCTTGGGCCGCTCTGAGTTTACCTGGCCAAAAATATGCAAACACACTTGAGGTTTATTGGCAGATTGAAGAGAACGAGAAATGAAAACCTGGGAGAGCTGTCTTCAAGTTTAAAAACTGAAGCAAAGCAACAGTCAAATGTCAATCAAGCCAGCCTACTATGATAACATATGATAGATTGTGCCAAATTAGATTATCTGTCTAGAAATAAATGTGTTCATAAATGTCTTTTATAGTACAATAAACAATGTCATGTTTCTTTTTATATACCAGTTGTAATAACATATAATGTTCTGTAACATCTGCAAAACTAGATAATTTACCTTATAACATCTATTCATCTTCATTTCTTCACCAGCATCTCATTTTCTGCTTTAAAAAAAAAAAAACCCTGTTCTTACAAAGTTCTCACTTTCTTGAAGAATTTCACATTCCCAAAATCTTACACATCCTGACAAACAAGTTTCACAATATTAACAATTAAACCACTTTTATACATAGAAAACTCATGGGGAGACAAATTGTCATTTCATGACCTAGAAAAGATGTTACAGTCTGGGTGTGTGGTTTTAATTAGAGCTTTGTCCATAACATGGAGTTCTCAGTGAGTGTACGGCGACTGTATGGCGAGAACAATGAATATCTTCCTATCTCATGGTTTAAAAATGGCAAGAATGAGAAGCACTCATTGTTGAGAATTTTGAAATAATAAGTTAATAATTTTGGATAAATCTGATTTTTTTGAATATATAATACAACAGAATATGTAAAACAATAATTCTGAATTTTTAAATGAATTCTGAAATGTTAAATAAAAATTTTACAAGGAGAGCTTGGCGAGAGCATCAAGAGCGAGGCACAAGAAAATGGCACTAGTGACACAGAGGGAATTTACAGAGACATAACTGAGAACTTCTTCATTTTAGACGTTTCCTGCAGACAGTAAGGACGTACCATGAGGATAAGACAAATATCTCTGACAGATTATGAGCAATATGCTGCTAGAAGAGCAAAGGCTTTCCGTAGCGGTTGCAAGGTTGTATAGTGCCCATAAGGATGCCAACAAAATTCAGATACATGTGCCCCACAGCCCCTATTGGGAGTTATTGACAGCATTCTCCTCAATTTTGCCAACTCTTTCCTGGATTACATTAATTACTCACCAACAATCTCCTCAATCTCACCAGAAAGCAGAACATAACTTCTTGCTGAACTTGTAGCACCTTTCTTTAATTAGTCCACAAGCACCTCAGTCACTCCTCAATCCTACTGTCACCGTGCCATGTTTACTTGATTAGAGAGAACCAGAAGGGCCCTCCGACTTTGGGGAGTGCGCACGAGAGCCTCAGAAGTAAGTCTATGAGTGACAAGAAAGGACTAATCAATTGTTTCAGGTGAAACATCTACAGATCCAAGTGATCAGTCCAACAATTCCATAGCTTTTTGTTGAGATTGGTGAGATTGAAGAGAGGCTTTAGGAATTTGAAGAGAATCCTACAAGGACCCAGGAGCTCCAGAAAATCTCCAGGAAAGGAGTAGGCCAATTTTCAATTTTCAATTTTTTTGTCTTGTCAGTGCCCTGTAGGTATGAAAGAGGTCTTAGTTTTTATTCTCTTTGTAAAATAACCCAGTCCATAGGACATTAATCAACAGCTTCAGATTGAGAATTTAACAATGCTGTGGTATAACCTGTATTCTTGATTTCTTTTTTTTTTTTTTGTGCTCTCATAAACATAATGTTAAACATTTACCACATTCTTGATCCCCTCCCCCCTCATCCTAACACAAAAGTCTCAAAATGTATTTGGCCCTTTTAATGCATGTGTCCGATTTAATAGGGGAGATATGGCCTATTTCTGAGCCTCAAACAAAAGCATTGGGTATTTTCTTGTTAAACTGCGAAGGACCTAAGAAAATTCCCATCCCTGTAATTAGCTATGCAAGACATATTGTACATCACAGCTTTGTCTCATTACAACAATAAAGTTTTTTTTTAATCATTACTTAGATGTAAAAGCTCTCTCCTCAGAATGCAGTTTTGTTCACTATTAATATAACTTTGCTCATGTAACCAGCGTGCAACTAAAATAAAACCTGCAGTGTTCCCACTTGACCTCAGCACATCAGAAGGAAAGTGGTTAATCCAATTGCTGTGGTCCTTAAAGCCCGTCTTACTTCATAAGCCTGGGTGGAGCTTTTCTGAGATTCCTAGCAATTGATGCTGACCCAGGGGAGGAAAAGTGTAGGTTGTAGTCTCAATTTTCGACTGAGAACTCTTTTAATTTCAATTGCCAAAAAGAATTACAAAATGTTGCTTTGATGGACTTTACTTATAAAAAGTACATTATTTACAAGCAAAAAAGTGGTTAGCAACTCCAGGTTCCAGAATCGATTCCCGCCTCAGGCCTGTGTGCATGGAGTGTTCATGTTTTCCTCATGCTTGGTGGGTTTCCTTCGAGTACTCCGGTTTCCTCCCACAATCCAAAGTCATGCAGATTAGGTTAATTGGCATTCCCAAATTGCCCTTAGTGTGTGAATGTGTGCAAGTGTGTATGCCCTGTAATTGATTGACACCCTGTCCATGATGTACCCCACCTCATACCCTAAGTCTCCTTGGATAGGATTGAAACAATTCTTTGCTTCTTAGGAAATGCTTATATGTAACTAAAATCTTGTCCAGAAATCCTAAAGGATTGGAACCTTCATAGACTGGTTCTACTTGGGACTAGGGCTGTGGACCTCAATCTTATCTTGTACTCCAAAGGTTAAGTCTCCATATGTTTTCTCTAAAAAACATTTCTGGAATTTACATTTGTACTTACATTTTTCTAAACACTCTTTTAAATAAATATGACATAGCCTCGGACTCGACTCAGAGCGTTTTCATTTTGCAGTCATAGAGTTTGACAAGAAGTAATTAATTCTTATAGCAAATAGACAACCATTGGGAAGTCAAGACTTGGCCTTCAAAAGATGTTGCTCTTATTATCCTCAGTTTGGTTTGGTCTCATTTTCATTTGAAAAAAATTTGGTCTCCACCCCACTCAAAACCCATCTTGAATCAGTCTCTGGCCAATCCTGGTCGTAGAGTTGTTAATGGTGGTCTTGAATGCATCCATATCTTGTTACATCTGAAAGTTGTAAAGTTCTACATAAAATTATTTCCACAGAAACATAAAGACAACATAATGACAACAAGTATTTCATTTATAATTTAAGTATGATTCCTTATCATACTTTAAGGAATAGAACACTCAATTTTGTGCTGATATTTGATATTAAAGACCATCACAGAGCAGTTTCTATCCATTTATACATATACTTAATTTTGTGGAACATCTGTGCCTCTGTAAACAATCTACTTCTTCTACTTCTTTCAACTTACCTTATAGTACTGTAGTCTCCTCACCAGCTTCTTCTACAAATATAAAAAAGTCTCAGAGTAAGCCTGAGACTTTCTTACTTTCACTCTGATTCTTTGTGTTGTTTTTATAGAAACAATATTAGATTAGAACAAATTCACATAATACTATAATCATCTGATACAATTTGGCCAGAATGGTAAGAAAATGTTATAGAAAATTACACAAGCCAACCAAAAGTCATTAAATGGATTAGAATAAAATTGGTACATGACACGAAAATATGCATAGGAAGACAGTATCCTGAGACAAGGATTGAAGCAAACGGACAAACACAACAAAAGTTTTATTTGCCTTTTGCTTGATAAAAAAAAACAACAACAAAAAAAAACTTAAAGCACCTCAAAGGGAATTCCCATTAATTCACCATTTTCTAATTGTCCTGCTTAGAGAGCATGGGTTTCACCAGCAGCTGTTTCTGATATTATTTGGCAGCATGGAGCTTTTCTAATGTACCTTTGCCAAGCAGTGTTACTTTAGGGGAAAATAATATTGGCCCAGGCGTCAGACAGATTGAGCTAACACTGGCCTTCTGCCATCAGCAGGAAGGTGGAGCAGAGGACCCAATTATTTAGCAAAACATCCGTAAAGACGCTTCGCTTCTAATGATGTGACACTAGCAAAACACACAGGCTTCTGGGAAAAGTATGTGCGCGCACGACTGTGACAAAGCGTTTGTCGCTCAGAAATATCTTTTATATTTGTACGACTCTATGTACAGTCCCGGAAATAGAGACAAAACGTCCACATTTCCCGCAACATCTCCACCTGTTCTCTCTACTTTCACAAAGATCGAGAGCCCGGTGAGAACTGCACAAGTGCGCACGGCAAAATAACGGTATAAATATATGATTACATTGCCCTCCAGCTTCAGAATGCTTTTTGATCGCAGTGGGAGGCCAAGACTGGATTGGAAAGATTTCCAGCCTCCGAGCTCGAAGGTACCGCCACCTGTCACCTGTCCACTAACACAGCAAGCAATCATCCAATTTCAGCCACCGCACGCCAGGAAAGGTCAGCCACAAAGTGCTTTCTGCTTTTCCGCAGGGAAAAAGAAGGAGGCTGAGGGAGAAAAAGACAGCTCTTACGGTACCGTTAGAATTTCACTAGTGAGTAGCTATATGAGGTAAATGCAGTAAACCATAGGTTCTCCACCTTGGGATCATATGAGGTCATCTGAGATGTGGGAGGAGTCCTTTTTTTATTTTATTTTTTACCAAGCATTATTTTTATCGTAGCTCTGTACATGAAAAAAAGTTTTTCTGGAATTTTTAATTATACACAAGACTGTCAATGATTTAACTATAGAAACATTGTAACACACAATGATAAAGATTTAACTACTGTATGCAGTGTCATATCAACACAGCCACAGAGCATGAAAATATAATCCTCTTGCAATCTGACAGATAGAAAATAAAATATGCATTTAGTTTTTTGGCAGCAGAAGCATGTCAAAATTCTGATTTTTTTTTTTTACAAAATTATTTATTATCTCCAAGTTTTATCAGAATTCTGATATTTTCACTAACACCATATATTTTAAGCCAATAATAGAGCATAATAAGTCAGAAGAGTCGGATAGTTATATTTTTTAGATACTGTAATCATTTGACATTTTGACATTTTGACAGAGTATGCAAACTCTAATTAGAATTCTAAGATAAGTTTCAGAAATTAATCTTTTAAAATGTGTATACATTTGGAAATACCTAGTTTTCGAATTGTAGGTCACTGAGATAATTAAGTTAAATAGTGAGAACTTACTCGCGAATAACACACTTGTGGAAATTTTGAAATAATAAGTAAATAATTTTGGACAAATCAGATTTTTTAGAGATCTGAGATAAAAATTTAAATATTGAGGTAATAAGTCCAAATTTCAAGATAAGCCATTTAGAATTAAATTTAGAATAATTAGAGTATTTAGAATA
>JAOVVA010000026.1:11046796-11059765 GCA_028565275.1 Leiocassis micropogon
AATATTGAGGTAATAAGTCCAAATTTCAAGATAAGCCATTTAGAATTAAATTTAGAATAATTAGAGTATTTAGAATAGCATTCTGAAATGCTAAATCAAAATTCAAAATTTTCAAAAACTTACAGAATTGTAAGAAGAATAATCAGGATTATAGAAATAGTAAATAATATTTTTTATGTCATAATTTTAAGAAAAGAGGTCAGACTTTGGATATACTAAAACAAAATTCAGAATTCAGAACAAAATATTTCACACTGCTGTTATTTGACACATTGTGTACCCAGTTTAAAATCTTTTGTTCTTTTTGGTTGTGGGCTTAATTAATTATATTTTATCTAGGGTTGACTTAGCCCAACTTTTCATCTACTCAAAAAGTTGTCTCCTATTGATGTAATTTGTTAAAGTGATTGTTTTTCTATAAAAACAGGTTGGCCTAACAATACTCTGACAATTAAAACACACAGATATTACGTAAAAAAAACTTTATTCTTCCAAAACTAGTCAAAGTTAAAACAGTGATCTGCATAAAACAGGATAATACACATTCTATTTTGCTTAAAGGTCAATAAAATACCTGGATAACACCAGATGCTTATCAGTATCTTACTGATTTTTTTACTTAACAACATGATAAACATTTTTAAAAACTAGCAAAGATTTGACTTTTGAAGACTATTTTTCCCAATATGTCAGACACAAAAACGGGTCTATGGCAACAAGAGTTTGTTTCTCAGCAGGTAAATCTGAGGGGAGCGTGTCTCTGCAAATCCAATAGTAATCATTCGGATGGCTTCATAGGTGTACGTCCAGTCCTAGTGGAATTTAATGTTTAGAGCACAGACCTGACCAAACATCACTCCTTAAGCTGCTGCATGTCACCCAGGCCATCAAAGACTACAGTCCCCTCCAACACCATGTTCACGCTTCTCAGTAGCTCCAAAAGGCCAGCTGTCACCCCTCTAACCCCAATTCTCCACTGCAGAGCTCTGGGTAAAGAGAACAAGAGTCTTGTCAAGACGAACACGATCAAATTCACTGAATATCTAGTTTTGATAAAAAGTAAAACACCAGAATGTAAAACACTGTTTCTGAAAATCTAATAATGTTTTTTAAGCTACAGTATATATATTGTTACCAGTGTACCAGTGTACCAGTGTACCAGTAACGTGATGTGACAATAAAAGTGACTTGACTTGACTTGACTTGTTACATATTCAAAAGAGTTTCATATTTTCAAGGGTTTTACTTTCTCAGGAGTAGCTACTTGTTTGAAATGATGTTGTAAATGAACTCATTCGGTTTTCATACAGATAAGCGAACCGATAGAACACTCATAGATGAGCATTAGCGACTCTGAAGCCTTGATTTTTAAAATTTATTCAGTCTGGGTCTCCAAAGTTTTTACGAACACAGTGTTACCTGTTGTCTCGACAAATACCACTGTCAGAATTTGGGCCAACAATACAGTATTAATTCATTCAACATTTATCTAGTTGTGATTTTTACAGTGCAGACAAAACTGTGCTCCAATTTATTTACTTAACCCACCCAAGAATGCCCAGAAATGAAAGTTTCACAACATGCTGTGGGCAGAATATTATTTTATTTTTTCACTTTCTATTTTTTGGTGCAAACTCGGCACTCATGAAAGAATTATGTGAAACTGAGTTCCTTTGCTAGAACTTTTTATGTGTTGCAGATTTCAGTGCTCTTGTGTCCATCAAATCAAATCTGTGTTAAATATTACAGGTGACATAAGATTTTGGTGGGCGTGTAACTTTTAGGCCCTTGTAATGTGATTACAGTTCAGAAAGGGTTAAGCACCGCTGCATTAAACACTTCCAAACTCTACATCTGATGTACAGATGGCTGCACCAGTGATGGAAGTCATTTCAAATTAAAATGAAAACATTTTGTTGCCTAACGTGCGTCTAGCATCATAAGCGTCAAAAAATGGAGCGAAGGTGATATGTGTCAGTCCTCTGACCATATATCACGACATTGGCACAAAAATCAGTGAGTAAAATGAGTTCATGACAGAGTGAAGGGAGTCGGGGAGGGATGGAGATATGGGTTCATTGCAGTCAGCGTAAGTTATATTTCCTGGTGTAGACATCACTCAGCACTCGAGACAAAAATGAAGGCAGGTCTTTGTATTGCTCGGCTCAGATCCTGCACGTCTTTTTTTCCCCCACAAAAATATGAAGACAAGAACACCCTGCCAGCTCCGAGAAGACAGCAGAGTGAGATGTGTGAAGGATAAGAAGCACTTCAGGCACTCTGGGCTTACGCTAAAAACAGACCGTGAGCTAATCAACACACATCGATCATGAGGTGATGTTCAGGAGACCCTGTAGCTCTAGTGGTCATGTGCCCTTATGAAATATTGAGTGCGTGAGAAGTGTTTGTTGTTGACTTTGATCCTACCGCTGCCTACCTGTCCGTCTTCAGTGCCTGGGCCGTTGCTTCACATCAAAGCTGTTTTTTTTTTTTTTTTTTTCTTGAGTTCCACGCTCATTCAAATTCGCACTGTGTCTTATTTATGCTAACGTGCCTTAGCGCTCACTACACTGTGTGCACTTTATTCATTTATTTATCAGCCTGCTTCGTGGAGTCAGCCTAAACCTGGCAAGGGTGCTTGGTTTGATTGGTGCATGGCCACAGGTATTTGTTCCATCCCTGCATAACACCTCCTGATTTCACGAAAGTGATGTTTATGAATGTAGAGAACGTAATTAGGGAATTCAGGTGTTGTGGCGTGTGCTTGGAACAAATACCTGCAGATCCGACGGCTCATATTGATGGTCCAGGGTTTTGGGTTTAGGCCAGGGTGTGCTTCTTGCTGAATCTGTTGTGCAGCATAATTCAGCAGGGAGAAAGTGGAAAACAGAACAGCATAAGTAATGATGCAAATGTTTTCGCAATGTTTACACAGGAATCCAACTTTTATTTCAAAAAGATTTTTGTGTGTTCAATAGTGGTGTCAATTGAATAAAAATTCCAATCTAGTTAATAAACAGATTTAAAATACTCATTCTCCTTGGCTAGCACAAGCTTCGGCAAAATGTCTTTCTTCTGTTTAACACTGAGTGAAAGAGTGCAGTTGCCATTTGTCATTGATTAGATATGCACACTGGGGTAATTGGGGTACACTGGGGTAATTATTGCTACTCAAAAGTATAAAAGAAGTATCTTCTGCCAGATGCCTCACTTTCACAGCCTTTTTCAGTGTCTTCCATTTACGTTTTTTGTAGAAAATAGTTCCCCTGAAGGTAGGAATGCTTATCCAAACATTCATCTAGAAGCTTTTTATAATAAAACTTGTTGATTATCACATCTAGTGACGTTTCCTCAGTTGTCTTATTATTCACGTTAAATGCGGCATTATCACACACAGCCAGGTAACTGTGCAGTGATTATGGGAAGACATTGGGGAAGAACATCAAAATTGTACCTATGAATAATTTGCATTTTAAAAAATAGCAATGTGCTACAATTTCTAGATTAATGCCCCAATGCATTAATATTGACAGCCCTAGGTTTTAACTGTCCTGTTTTAGTGATCCTTTGTCCACTGTAGTTTTAGATTCCCGTTCTTGGTTGACAGGACTGGAACCCAACATGGTCATCTGCCATTGTAGCCCATCCACCTCAAGGTTGGACTTTTTGGTGGCTTTTCTCATCACCATGGTTGGAAAAAGTGGCTATTTTAATCTGTAGGCTCCCAATCAGGTCAAACCATTTGTCTGCCCATTCTGCCTTTAACCTTTCTCAGTAACAAGCTATTTCCACCTGCAGAACTGATCCTCATAGTACTGTATGCTGCTTAACATTCAAACTGTTGTTTAAAAAAATCTCAGGAAATCAGCACGTTCTGAGATGGTCAAACAGCCACCAACAACTCTCTAAGTATATGGACAGTGTCACTATTTTCATAATTTTTATGGGTCTTTCTACTTCAATTCAGCAAAAATGTGTGGTTGGGTTGAGGTCAGGTGACTCTCTCGATCATTTAAAAACATTCCATTTGTTTGCATTGCTTTGCTTTAGTATTGCATTAATATGAATGATTACAGAGGTCACAGTTGAGGCTGTGGGCAAGGCTAATGCTCGTATCAGTTCTTATGACTATGACCCATGTCACAAGACTATGATTGACTATGAACAAAAGTTTATTACTGTTTAAACAATAAAATATTACTGTAAAACCAATAAAAGAAGAAAAAAAAAACACGAGTTAAGGAAATGTAATAAAATTTTCAGAACTGACAGTGTTGTAGTCTTACCTAGCTGCATCTTTTATGACGCGCCACTTCGGCCAGCTCCAGGCAAGAAGTGTGACTGACAGGCACGAAGTAAAAAAAAAAAAAAAAAATCCTGCTTATTACACCTTTAAGTGAACATCGAGAGAAAAGCATATCCTCGCTGCGCTGACAGCTAGCCTCTGCTGCTGTGAACATCTGTTAAGGAAACAGCTCTTGACTAAAAATGACTTGAATATGAATTCATCTCCCGTCACTCTGAAAAAAAACAAGCGCGATTAAAAAGTGCAGCGACTACTCACTTATGAAATCACCAGTGGTGAGACAAAGTGCGGCGTCTGCTTGTCTGGTTTCACAAAATTCAATGTGAGTCATCGTGCATTTCCGTCAGATAATGTTTTGAACAGGCGCAACAACAACCAAAAAAATCATCAAAACAGATAGAGTAAAACATGTTCTGTATAACGTAATGCAAAAGTCTACTTTTTTCCAAACTGTGTGTGATATTTAATCTTTATTTTTGTATTTTACGCAACTTTTCACATACTCAAATTTACATTTGTAGGATGAATACAATCCTGTATAGTTCACACAATAAAGTAAGATGGATGATCTTAGTGGCTTTGCAAATATCTTCTCTTTTTAATAAAGTCTATTAAAAGGTGTAAATAGGCAATTTGACTTCGATATACTCACCTGCCTAAAGTTCACTTAATTCCGTGCACCCCATGCTGAATTACGCTACCTATTATCTGGAAGTCTGCAGAGCAAGAAAATGAATTTTGTCACATGTGGACAGGATCCTAAGGTTAAAAACCTGATTTGTTTTACTTTCTTTTTTGCTCTTTGCTAGAAGGTCACCTTTCTAAACTAAATGAAACTAAGCTGATCTGCAAAACTTTTCTTTTCCAGTTTGCTTTCATTGTTGATTTTTTGTAATTCTATAATTGGTGAAAGAGTATCCGGTGTCAGAGGTTTGTAGAACTGGTCATTTAAGCAGTAAATTAAGAAATATTTATTTTGGAAAGAACAGACAAACTGGGGAAATCCACAAAGACAGTATTTCTCAAGCTCATGATTGATCTCTGGATAGATCCCTGATCTAAAGAGTTAGCTCCAAAATTAAACAGTTGGCTTTCAGAGTACACGAGTAAAAAATTCTCCAAGTCCCAATTAAACCAAAGAGCATTAATTGCTTGGAGCGAAAAATAAAACTCGAACCAAACAAACAGGTGTCGATTTGCTAATGAGCACTGGGATTTGGGTCTCAGGATGACAAATCAGCTAATTTCGTCACCGTACACCCTGAGACTAGCGAAAGATAAAGCTGCGCCTTCGTCTCCGTGTGCCTTCCCATCTCCTGTCCTGATTGAAGAGATCTGGCTCCAAAAATACATGGAAACTGGGATGATAAACGACGCGGTAACGGGTGCATGCCAGACTGTGAATTGATCGACACCGTTTCGTGAACATGAGACGGAACTGGTGGGGGTCGGCTGTCGTCGCAGGGTCCCGGTTAAGTTTTCCGGATTTTTTTTTTTTTTTTCCTGAGGTCAAGCGACAAACACACTCGGTCCCACATGTCATCAGTAACTGAGCATAATCTGGCCACTGACTTAATGACGCTGTCAATGTGCGCCTAATGGCTCCATGCCTGGCTGCTCCATATTAATTTGGGCAGCGTCCGTACAGCGAAGGTTATTTTTTATTGTGTCTGTCAGCCGCTGATAAACCTGCTCTCCTCCTCCCATCCATCAGCTCCTTCTATTTTCCACTAGCCTCGTTCTTTCCGTGTCTCTCATTCTTTCAAAACCTTCTCTCTCTCTCTCTCTTACCGTTTCATGTCTCACACCTCCAGTGACATAACCT
This sequence comes from Leiocassis micropogon, assembly GCA_028565275.1. Taxonomy (NCBI): domain Eukaryota; kingdom Metazoa; phylum Chordata; class Actinopteri; order Siluriformes; family Bagridae; genus Leiocassis; species Leiocassis micropogon. The sequence goes on from JAOVVA010000026.1 coordinate 11,052,928, forward strand.
CTGCTTTTCCAGTTTTTTATTCTTAATTTTTCTTTAGGAACACGCTGAGGTTTAACATCACATCATGAGCCTCACCATCCTCCCACGTATACACCCGGACACATAAACACTCACCTCCCACACCTTGTGTGTCCTCCTCATACTCTGAAGAATGACCTGGGCCCCTGCATTGATTTCCAAACCGAAACAATTTGGGAACAAAACAAGTAGCAGTTTATCATATCGATTTTCCTCCCAATTTGGCCCAGGTCGGGAATGAAAAAGCGAAAGACGTGGGTGCTGAGCAACGGGCGCTGATTTTAAATAGCGCTCTATGTGCTCAGCACGTGTCACCGTCACACTGTTTCGATTTATTTTTTTTCATCCTAAAATTAATCTGTGCTTTATTCTTCCCTCTTACACACAATTCCACCTTTTCTTTGATGAATAACATGCCACACTATTTTGTCACCGCATTGCAATGCGAGCATGAAATTGGTGCTCCAAAAAAAAAATGCTATCTTATCCAGGTTTTCTTGAAGGATCGATGCTCTAAGAGGACTCCTCTCTTTTCTTTCAAGGGCTTTTGAGTTATGGAACTGCTGCATGAATGTCAAGGCTGTCGATACGTCGGTTTCCAAAAGGTCGTGTCTCTCAGTGTGGACGGTAAACATGACTGCTGTTCTATATCTGGTCGCGCGTGTGGAAGAGCTAGGCCGTTCAACATGCATCAGTTCACAGCTTCGAAGGTGTGAATTCACCAACCACACACACACACACACACACATGCATGCCACTGGGAAATGAAGGTGACTGAAACAATAGAGACACAACACAATGAGACAGAGACAATCATGACAATTTTAGTAACACAAAAACCCTTGTACTCTTTATTCTTTTAATGCTACATTTAATGTTATCATTTTTTAAATCGGTTCATGTTTTTTCACTTATATCGTAGATGGTATAAACAATCATTCCCTAATCATCTGCTTTTTCCCCTCTCTTTGAGTTGCTAATAAGAAAAAAATGTCATGTTGCCAAGAAAATGGACAAACCAAAGACTATTATGATGTTTATTTTTCCTTCCATTTATTTTGGAATCTCTGTAGTCCAGCTAGGGATTGTGGAGGCTTATGATGATTATCATTCCCATTTTCACGACTGTGGTGGGACCTCCGGTCAACATTGACACACGCTTTCAGACACCATGAGCAATTTGGGAATGCCAATTGGCCTAATCTGCATGTCTTTGGACTGTGAGAGGAAACCGGATTACCTGTAGGGAACCCACCAAGCACAGGAAGAACATGTAAACTGCATGTACACACACCCTGAGTTCGGAATCGAACCCAGACCCTGGAAGCGCAAGTCGACAGTACTAACCACTAAACCACCATGCTGCTAATGTTAATTATTAGATTTATTTTATGAGGCATTACACAAGTTCCTGTTTAAACCAATCAGAGAATCTGAAACAGCTTGGACATAAAGTGCTATTTAACATACCATACAATATATTTTATTCACAGGCACAATGCCTTTAAGGAGGTTTTTACTTTTAAACATTATTCCTGAAACATGTTCACATGTTGAGAGAAAAACATGAATATAAACATGGAGAAGTCACTCTTAATAAATGCATTGTAAAAAAAATTAAAATAAATAAAAATGGCGATTATGATGACAGCTTGAGGGTTATAGTTGTGAAATTTGTCCAGACAAAGTTTATTGTCATCTTTTCAGCAAGAAAACAAGCGAATCCAAAAGATAAATAAATAAATAAATAAATAATATCATTTACTCCAGATCAGCATCATGAAACGTGGCATTAAATGACAAATGTTTATGAGAGAATACAGGTTTATTTTGTAAATTTTAAAGACAGCAGAAAGCATTAGAAAGCATAACAATGACTTGAATGATAAGAAATAATATTTCAAATAAATGATTTAAGATAAACTGGCATTTTGCATATGGCATGCTTGAATAGAAAATTCTGAAATAAACCATGAGAAATAGTAATTAGGAGTAAAAAAAAAAAAATCATCTGTGAAATTATTAAATCAGTTAATATTGCTGACATTTTTTCTGATCCTTTCCTCTTTCTTTTCCTTCCTAGTTGTCATAATTTTTGTACTTTTTGATGCTTAGCATTGGACTTGGTTTACAAGTACAGCTTTAATCTAAGCAGATGTACCTGATTTAATTTTTAGTGAATCAGAATGGTTGGAACCCTATGAATTATTCCTATACTTTTCCCATGGTGAGATTGACCTTTGCAAAGAATTTATTTCACAGCTTTACAAAGAACTCATTTTTACTATAAAAGTAATTGTTACAAGGTGATGAATTTTCTATCACTGTAATTAACAACTTTTTTTTATCTCCTTGTTTTAAATGAAATGAAACTGTGGTAAAATATGTAATATTTATTACAGTGTGATCCTCTTACTGTCACAAAAAAAGTCATAAGCCATGTATAAAAAAATAAATGTTAGGTAATTGTGACTGTGCGACCATTTTACACTCCAGCCCATAAAGCTCCCAGCAATGCCCTGTTTTTTCCTGATCGTACACCACCAATCGGCCGTTAGTGCCTATTCAAACCTAATGGAGGAGAAGCAATTTCAGGTGTGAAATGACAAAAACGACCCCCCCACCCCCCTCCCTGGAAGAAAATAAAAAAATAAAATGGAGAGAGGGGAAAAAAAAAACACTTGGTCATGAACTCAAAGAAAACGTTTTGTTGTGGTGTGACCGCTGAGGATGCGATATGAAATTCCCTACAGAGCTCCGGCCCTGACCCTGACTCAGATCCCCCCCGAACCAAATTGCATTATGCCGACTTTTTGTTTTGATGGAGTCAAGTGTCAAGAGCATCTTTTAATAACAGAATGGATTTGATTACAAAGTGCTGACAAGGCAGGCTCGGACAGGAGCACCTGAAAGGCATGGAGCTTTGCCCTGAATGCATTAGACACTGTACCTGCTTTTAACCATGCAGCCACATCATCAAATGAACCTTAGTACAATATTAAAAGAAAATGCTACTTGTTTCCATAGTGACAATTTACAGTGCAAGAAGGCACATCGCTGATGTGATTCAAAATGTGGTTTATTTTATTTTATTCATGGTTTACTATTTTTTTTTCTTTTTTGAGGTTTGCATTAAGATGTTTGGAAGGAGTCTCCAATTTTAGTGCTTGTCAAAGTCTAAAATTAAGCTGTGAATAAAAATTTGCATTCATTTCCATAAAAAATTTTTTTTTTCACATATAAAAAAATACTTATACTACTGACTGCTTTATAGGATACGGATCACAGGAAGTAACTAATAATTATTAGGTAGCATAAATGGATAAAAAGTCTTTATTTTATTTGTTATTTTAATACATTGCAAAAAGAATCATCAGCAAAGTATTTGTTGGCAAAAAGAAATAAAACACAATCAAATGGTCAACTTTGCCATGGTAACAATAATTACAGGATTTTTTTTTTCTATAACACACACCTTCTATACACAGCTGTTCTGCTATAAGTCAATAAGACATACTTTGCCAAGTAGTGAACTGAGCATGTAGGTATATTTAAAAGAGAGAGAGAGAGAGAGAGAGAGAGTCAAAAGCAATAGCCAGTGAATTTCTCAGTTAACCTTCTGTCCTTTACTCCCCTCGGTTCATAAAGCCTCCCGCTGCTAAATGAGGCAGACATCCCGCTGTGCTCTCGATTGAAATTCCCCCGATGTGATGCAGGACTCAGAATGCAGGTGAGATCCGGAGCCGGCCTCAAGCACAGCACGATGATGAAAAATACTCAAAGAATCATACTTACACACACCCTTTTTTTCCCTTATGAGTGCAGTAATAATGCACTGAGAGACAATATGTGATGTTTCTACATCTAAAATCACAAACAACCTCCATCTGAGATGGGTTTATGTCCTGCCATTTGTGAAGCAGCAGCGTCACCGCATTTCATCGTCACACACGATCTCACTCACGCACACACACACAAACACAAAGTCAGAATGTCAGCAAAAACGGCCAGATGGTTCCAACATCCGTCTCAATCCCTCCATAGGCTTCGTTTCCAGATGCAGCTGAATACAGTCACGGATCACGCAGCTGACTTTTTTTTTTTTAACAACGCACAGCTGTTAAAGCATTAGCATTAGTGCAACATTTACATCTGGAACAAAAGCGGAACTCAATGTGCAAACTGCAACAGAAAGAAATAAGAAAAAACAATAATAAACAGTAGAAGGAAAAAAGACAAGAAGTACAATGACAACACCTTCAACACCTTCAACTGAGATGAAAGAAAGAGAAATGGGAAAGAATTTGCAGCATTTTAAAAATCATTAACAAAGTGATACCTCGGCATACGAACGCCCCGCTTCGGTGAGCACCGTGCATACATCCAGTAGCCGTTCAAAACTTGTTTGCATCAGTAGAAAGCCAAGCAAAGCAAGTTTACATATTTTTTTGTCAAAGATTAAGTGAAGACATAGCACCATGGGTCCGAAGAATGGGACTTATCAAGGACAGTAGCAAGAAGAAAAAGACGCCACTTTCAGTTTAGTTTTTAAAGCAGTCAGTGCCAAGATGAATCTTAAATTAAGATTAAGTGTGGTTGTATGTCTATTTATTGTACATTTTACTTTATTTACATGTCTTTGTTAAATGTTTTGATTGTTTTTATATACCAACAAATATGATTATAGTGTCGGAAATCGGTAATATTGGAAATATTTCTGTGGCTGGAACGGATTATAAGCATTTACATAATTTTCTATGAGAATATGCGTTTTGCGATATGAAATTTCGCCTTAAGAGCTCACCTTCGAAATGGAATAAATTCATATTACCTCTATATATATATATATATATATATATATACACACAACAACAGCATTATTTCCTAATCTCTGAAATGTTACCTAGCATATCAATGACAATAATTCTCTTTAAATGCAAATAGCTAGATGTTCATAGGGAGGATAGATTACAGCTCCTGTTTTTTTTTTGTCACGTTTAATAAAGTGTCAGTTTGAAGGGGTCATCATCGCTTCATCTTAACACTGAAAGATATATATCACGTAAATTATAAGTATGAGGTGAAAGACAAATTCATGTAATGTAAAGGTGCAAGCTAATTGTACTAATTAGCTTCGGGTGCATCGGTGCTGCATCTGTGAATAGTTTTTAGACAAGTGTTGCCACCATGCTGAGTGAATATAAGGCTGACTAAGTCGAGGCGAAAAGAGAGAGAGAGAGAGAGAGAGAGAGAGAGAGAGAGAGAGAGCTGCAGAAACCCGGAGGAAGTCGGGAGCAGCTCTGGTGAAAAGGCCATTACTGAGAAGCTCTGTATACACAGGTGGCCCTGGGGAGAAGAGATGGAGAGACAGAGAGATGAAGAGATGGAGACACGGCCGTCGATTAAGTGCTTTCCAGAGGGGAGTGCTGATTTTTGTCATGGGTGTTTAGTGTCATGCGGGGTTACACGCATTCTTATTTTCCATGTGGACGTGAAAAGAAGGCTCTTTCATGGCAAACGCTTTGAAAGCATGCTTTTTTAGAAAAAGAATTAATCAGTACACAATTTTCACTCGAATATCTAAACTAAGACATTTGTAGCATCTTCTTTCATGCCAAATTTTTGACACCCCCTGGAGTACTGTATGTTTCACACTCTAAATGAGTGCTTTAATTAAAAAAAAAAAACTGGACATAAAATCTGTTAACTATAAACTACATAACCAGTTTTAATCATACTGTAAAATGACAATATATGGTGTTCCCAAATTAAGCTTCAATGATGTACTAAGTTAGGATTTAGCTTTTAGTTAGGATTCCTAACGTCATTACATATTTTATAACATTTCTTGGTTTTCTTCTGTTCTAGTTCTTAGTTAAATGAACTAAATGTATGACTAAAGTATATACAATAGAATATATATATGTATATATACTTATACAATAAGTTCATTTAATGTAAAATGTAATGTAATTTTCCTGTTAGTAATGTTTTTTCCCCCCCCTTTTAAGTCATGTTTTTCTTTAGGTATTGTTTTTTTTTTTTGTCAAAAGTGTTGCTTTGTCAGTATTTCTTTTTTTCTCCACGAATCACATGGTCATTTTTTTTATTTATTTTTTTTTAGAAATGTTTGGTTTTTTTCCTTAGAAAAAAGAATAGTTAGAATAGCTGAATCATGGGTAGTATTCTCAGCAGTAGTGCTATTTTCTTATCGGAAGTGTTGCTTTCTCCTTATTTCTTTTCCTGGTCAGTGTTACTCTGTGAGTAGTGTTCCCATCCAATTTATTTCCCTGTTAGTAGTGTTTTGCTGTCCATTGTGGGTTTTTTTGGTTGTTGTTGTCATCAGAATGTCAGTTACATTGTGAGTGGTGTTTTCATTTTTTTTGGCATAAATGTTGTTTGTCAGTATTTTTTTTATTATTATTATTATTTCTGCTATTGCAATTGCTATGTGAGTCATGTTCCTATTACTATTCTTTTCCTGTAAATTGTGCTTTTTTTTTCTGTCAGAACGCTGTGGCGAGTCATAGTGTTCCCCAGTGAGCAGTATTTTCTTTTTTGTTAGAATTGTTGATATGTCAGTGTTTTTTTTCTTGTTTGAATGGTGTGCACCATGAGTATTGTTCCCATCGTTAATGTTTCCCTGTCAGTAGTGGGTTTTGTCAGTAGTGTTTTTTTTCATGTCAGAATGTCAGTGTTGCAGCCTCCGAGTGGCGCAGTGGTAAAGCGCTCGCCCTATCATTCGGAGATCGCTGGTTCGAACCCCGGGTGATGCTGTTTTCCTCTCACAGCCGGAGGCACAGAGAGAGCTGATTGGCCG
>JAOVVA010000026.1:11076415-11103494 GCA_028565275.1 Leiocassis micropogon
GCCCTCCCGACTGAGTGGTAGTAGTAGCCTTAATGTGGGAGCCCCCTAGTGACGGGGAGGAATTGGCTACGACTAATTTTGGGGAGAAAATTGGAAAAAACCCAAAAAAATATTAAAAAACAAACATCCACATAATAAATAGATTGCTGCTAAAAAAAAAAAAATTATCCTGCTTGTTTTGTTCCTCAGAAATAATAGGCTGGGAAAGCCGCAAAAAGGTGGGAAATTCCCTCATAATGTCCTGGAAATGAGTGGGTAAAAATCCGGGGGAAAACATTATTTTTTTTTTTTCAACATAATCTCTTTGATTCCATGGTCCAAAGACAGATTTGGCTAATTGGCATTCTCAAATTACCCGTAGTTGGCACTCCATCCAGGGTGTGCCTGGCCTTGTGCCATAAGTCTCCTGGGATAGGCTTTAGGCCCCCGCGACCCTGTATACAGGATAAAGCGGTATAGACGATGAGTGAGAGAGATCTCCATTCTCAAAAAAACAAACCAAAAAAAAATCTACTTATGGCTTTTTCCATTTTACAGCTTGTCTCCGATTTTTCTTCGAGCTGAACGACGAACACTTGAAAGACATCCTAAGGTGGACCGAAGTCTCGGAGACGAACGCTGTTCTTCATGAGAGTGCTCGCGTATTCCATGACTAAGTGATGAGATGCCGCTTGTCTCGTTCCCTCGCGACGTCCTCGCGAGTGCAAATTGAGGGCATATTGAGGGCATATTCGATTTGCGAACAAACCTTTATCACCTGTCTGCACTAATATTATCGGTCACCTTGTGGCACGATTTCAGTAGACAAAACAACGCTGTGATCCGAACCTGTGCGCTTTTATTTAAGGAAATAAATATATATGAAACTGAGAAATAACTCCTTTATATATATATATATAAAAGAGTTATTTCTCAGTTTCACAGAACGTGACAACGCTTCTTTTTATATTTCGCATCAATCCATCATTATTTCAGAGCGGCAGGTTTGAAATGACGTCAGCAAACAGACTAATATTAGAGCTTGTCTTGACATACAGAGAGAATGACACGCCGCACCTGCGGCACCTATTACAGTAATTATCTAAAAGACGCGTTTCGAAGCTCCTGTGTCGCATTCAAATGGAGAAGAAAAAAAAACAAAACAACAATCCTAGCAGGATATTACTGAGCTTCCTTGTCCGGAGGCACTAATGCAGTGTGTGTAAGGCTGAAAAGCAGGAGGTTATATACGCTGTGAATTTCTGACTTTGTGAAATCGTTGAGTAATTTGTGCTCATTGGATTGCTCTTGGAAAAATCTAACTTTTATTGTTCAGAACAACATGCATTGTTTTTTTAAAAAAAAAATTCTGGCAATTAGTGCGTCAGTCAGTTCCGGAAATAATGAATCGCTGAGAATGATCATTTTCAAGGAACTGGAGGAAGGGGCAAGCTGGCTCAATCAGGGCTGACTGCATGGGAGTGCATGTAGTAGTGTGTTTTAAGATAAAATCACAGCATGTTGACATCAGATTCTTTTAAGGAAGTAGCTCATACGCTTGATTGGGGGAAAAAAAAGTCTCAAATTAAGCTTAAACTACCCGGGATGTTTAATTTTATTTTTTTTTCTTTCATTCATTTTTGTATTTATTTATTTAGTAATTACTCAGATTTGCAATTACTCAGGTTATATTTTAATATATATTATTAAAAAAATGTAATATAAAAATGTATTCAATTCAATTCAATTTTACTTGTATAGCGCTTTTGACAATTGTCATTGTCGGAAAGCAGTTTGCATGCAATGTGGCGGCACGGTGGTGTAGTGGTTAGCACTGTCGCCTTGCACCTCCAGGGTCCGGGTTCGATTCCCGTCTCTGTGCGCATGGAGTTTGCATGTTCTCCCAGTGCTTGGTGGGTTTCCTCTGGGTACTCCGGTTTCCTCCCACAGTCCAAAGACATGTATTTTAGGTTGATTGGTGTTCCCAAATTGCGATGGATTGCCTTGTGCCCTAAGCCTCCTGGGATAGGCTCCAGGCCCCCTGTGACCCTGAATACAGGATAAAGCGGTATAGAAGATGAGTGAGTGAATGTATGAGATGTGAACGTGTATGAATCAAAACGACGAGACTGTGCCTGATGAAGTGGGAAGGAGAAACTCCCTGAGATGATTTAAATAATTTAATTATGACAAAAGTGGGGCAAATACTTTTTCACGGCACTCTATCAATCTGTCTATCTATCCACAGAAAGACATCCACCTAACAAGATACAAAAGGGTTTTTATCAACAGCAGATTTTGCACCTCAAACTATTTCATTCGTTGTTGTTGTTCAAACTCATAAACCATCAGCTATACCATTTAAACCATTAAAATTACAATCACCTACAGTAGGTTTTGGGGTCCCGCTTAGGGATAAGGTTTTGTTATGGATTGGGATCTGGGGAGTTTGGATGCTGGGTCAGTGGCATAGGGCTCTTTTCCAGCCGTGCCCTGTGGTGCACTGGGTGTTCTGGTGCATTTCTATCATGGCCATCATTGGCATTTTTTGATGCATTGGCTTTTCTGTAGGTTTTGTGGGACTGGACGAGATAGCCATTGGTCTCCGCGGGCATGGGTGAGCCTTGGGTGCCCACGATCCTTTCATCAGTTTCCATCCATCCATCCATCTAGGAACCTCTGTAGTCCAGCTAGGGACTGTGGAGGCCAATGATGTCACCAGGTCATAACGTTATGGCTGATCAGTGTAACGCTCCTGTGCAACTTTACGCTGATTCGTTTGACAGAGTTCCTGGATATCCACCTCATTCTGAATAAAAAGATGTCAATTTACTCCAAGTTGTCTCTTCCTTTTTGACCTGAGAAATGGGACAGCAGAGCGATACACTGAGAAGAGCTAATAACCAAATCTACATACGTTAGGAGTATGATCTGATGCGATACAGCCGCAGTGTGTAATTAACGCTCCACTCTCTAGCTCATTACGTGAACCGACACCTGGGAAGGCAGACCGGTGCTTGCATGTACAAGTTGCCGCAGAATATTTTACACACGCGATTCATTAGTGCTTCAGTACCTAAGGACCAGAGAAAATAAATTTTTCTATGAATCCCCAGTCATACTACTGAAATATCCATCAGCCCCACACCTGTGCCGTTATATTATTTTACTGTTATCAGCACCCGTATTCTCAGCGTCACATCACCTAGCTTTTATTACACTCATTATCGCTTTCTCAGTAGCCTGTATGTTTTGCCGCATGTCTAACATTCATATTCTCTCAGCTGTGTTTGTGTTTGCTTGACGCTTGAATCCGTCTTTGTCTCCCGTTCCATGGTGCTCGGATACTATAGCTTAATGGGACTTGTCATTAATGCAGACAGAGCACATATGGTCTGATGGAAAAAAAGGTTTGATGGAAAAAAAAAATAGAGGGTAGAAAAAAAAAAGAAAACAATCACTGGCAGGAGGTGCTTTTAGGGGTGCTTTCACATCTGTTATTCTGTCTCCAGAGCCGAATTCGGTTGGTTTGCTTGGGATTCACGTGGCACACAATTAAATGAACCAGAAAGCAGAAAGCATACATAAATGTTAACTTTTGTGTACAAACCGGCAGTGTGTATTCACTTCACTTACTGTATATACAGGAAGTCCCCTACATACGAACATCAGCGTTACAAACACTCGAAGATATGAACAAGCGTTCGAGTAAGTTAGATCACATGTCTGGCGTACATCGTCACATGCGAATTAGGTTCGGGCTCGGGGTTTTGATTCGGCATCGTGATCCTCCTCTTTCATTTCCTACGTGGTCTAACCAGCGCTCAACCGCACGCATAAAGTTTTCCGGCAGAAAAAGACTAATGATTATGAATGCATCATAATTGAATATTTATTCAATTCAAAGATAAATTAGTGATGTCCTTGGTTTCGGCTGTAGTGATGAAGGTGATCATGTCATCTCTTCGTCTCCGCAGCAGTGGATTGCGCCAATAATTCATACGAATTACATCATTTGAAATTTGTTTTCCATTCGTTTACTGTATATAAAAGCAGACATTTCGCTTTCTATAAGTATCTATATATTTTTTACATCTGTGAGTCAAGTATACACGGAGTTTAGGTGTAATTTTCTGACGCGCTTAAGTTCACCCCCCCTTAATAAAAGTAGAGGCTTCTATGTAGCTTATATAGTTTTATTATATAGTTTTTGCACATTAATCTGACAAACTTTTTCTGATGCACCCCCAGAGTCTGGTTTCTTTAATCAATGTTTCACTTGTATTTCATAAGGTTTTGCCGGCGGTGCTACAGCGCAACGGTGGTGCTACTGGAATATAAAAATGTAATTTGTTAAAATGTTTTCATTATTTAGTATGTTGAGGCCTTACAGCATACAATAAGTGCTTCATACCCTGATGATTATTTTGAAATTTATTTGATTCCATTTGAAATTATTATTTTTTTTTTATGTTGTTTGCGACACCATCTGCAGTCTGCTTGAGCTTTTCACTCCCACTTTAGGAGTAGAAGTAGCGTTGGGTACACGGCGCTAGGATAACAGAATATACCGTGTGTTTGTTCCCATTACAGCTGAGTGATTCTGAGAGCAAACGTGTTCGCACTCAAAGCAGCTCTACTTGTATAAAAGGAAAAAAAAGTACGTTTATTTTGTGCATGTGAGAAGTGAGGTCAATCTCATCTTCAGTAATGCAACTCCATCAGTTTAGCAACACTCTAGAGATAAGAGCAGCTCCAGGTTAATGTGCGGTGTAGAATCACACACGGGTTCTGCTCTGCTCTTTTAAAATACAGATAATGAAATCGAGATTAATTTGAGTTGATAGAAATGCACCAAGCTCTCTCTCTCTCTCTGTGTGTGTGTGTGTGTGTGTGTGTGTGTGTAAAACCGCTTAGAAATTCATGACTGCACGACGTCATTTATCGTAATTTCACATCAGATTTGACCTTTTATGGAAAAGAGCCTGATTTAAATATGTCACATCACTCCAGTGGGGGAAACCGAAACCTCAGGAGTTACTTAATTCATTTTCCTTCTAAAACACATTCGCAAAAAAAACACATTAGCATTTTTGATTTTGTTTTTGTACGTACGTGGAAGTACGAGAATCTTTTACAAGCAAAAGGTTTTTAAAAAAGGGCACAGCGAAAAACGCTCCAGAACCAAGCACAAGATCAATCTACACTCACACCGGTACAAACAAACACACACACACACACACACACACACACAGAGCACTTCAGTTAAGTGGAAGTTCTTGGGAGCGCTACAGAAACTCGTCACAGAACAGTCCCCTGGTAAATTGCGAGACCGATAACTGTAGAAACGCACAACGATTGCTCGGAACAATCAGGACTGAAATAAGCACCACGGACACACAAGTCACTGGATCCTGAAGTGCGGAGCTATAATCTCCTCTTCGGCACAATCTGTATGTCTGTACTGAGAGCTTATGTGTCCTGTGTACAGTACGTGTGTGTTCACTGATATCAAGTCACCCAGATCTCCAGTGTTTGTGCTGAATCTGCTAAAAACTTTGTACTGTATGTTGCCTACAACAGACTGTAGAGGACCACCGCATGTCACAGCTTAAAGAAAATCTCGGTCATGACATTGTTGTTGCTGTTGCGTCTTATTCCAGATCTCAGAGAGCGTGAAGAAACAACGGTTATAGATTATTACAGTCAAAGTGTTTCTACAGCCATCTCCACGTACATGCGTGCGCAAAACATTTCACACCAGACCGCTTTCGAGACCATCTTAAAGCTGGATTTGAAGCTGCACTGAAGCTCAGGAGTGGCCCTGACTGTGAGTGTTGCTATTTTTAAAGCAAGTTTAATACTAGATCAGCGAGCTAGCTTGTTTCATTTAGTCACACGGTGACGCTAATGCTGCCCACGCTAGCTTGTATTGCACGCTGAAGCAAGATAAACCACACGGCTGGTCATTTTGAGAAATGGACCTGAAAATCTGAATTAAATGTCAAGTTCAACTACAGTGGTACCTCGGCATACGAACGCTCCACTTCACGAATGTTCTCATTAAGAACTGAACATTTTCAGGAAATTTGCCTCGGCATAAGAAGCATTTTCGGTATACGAGTGACTGAATTGAACTGAGCGCCGGCTTGCAAGTTGCGCGTCTGTCTGGGAGCCGTGGAAAAATGAAAACTCGCATCAGAGGAATCCAAACGAAGCGAGTTATTTTTTTTAATTTCCATTTTGTGCAAGATTTATAGTGAAGACATACAGTACAGTAGCACCGCGGGTCCCAAGAATGTTAGCAAGAAGAAAACGGAGCCACTTTGAGTTTGGTTTTTAAAGCGGCTGGTACCAAGAGAAATCATAAATTAAGGTTAAGTGAGTCTAAAGGTTAATGTCTATTTATTTCGTATTTTACTTCATTTACACGTCTTTTTAAATGTTTTGATTGTTTTTATATAAAAAAAATATATAATCATAGTGTTGGAAAGGGGTTATACTGGTATTATGTTTGGTTGGCTGGAATGGATTATCTGCATGTACATTATTTCCTATGAGAAAATGCATTACGAGGTCTCACCTTAAGAACTTAAGAACTTTAAACCGGAACGGATTAAATTCTTACGCCAAGGTTCCGCCGTACTCTGAAAACTGACGGAGAGCTAAACAAGGGGTTTCAGAAAAAAAAGCAGATCTGTTGCTTTTGATCACATCCTCGATTTTTACTTATTGAGCAACATGAAAACACAACTGATATGGAGGTAAATCTCCTGACCCATGTTTTTTTAAGAGCTAAAGAAGAGTAGGTTAGCTGTTAGTGGCTAGTAGCTAACTGCAGACAACTCTCACTTAATCACTCATCTTTTATACCGCTTCATCCTGTATCCAGGGTCACGGGGGGGGCCTGAAGCCTATCCCAGGTGGCTTAGAGCACAAGGTGGGGTACAGTACACCCTGGACAGGATGCAATCCATCACAGGGCACACACACTCACTTACTACGGGCAATTTGGGAACGTCAGGTCTTTGGACTGTGGGAGGAAACCGGAGTAACTGGAGGAAACCCACCATGCATGGGGAGAACATGCAAACTCCATGCACACAGAGACAGGAATCGAACCTGGCTGGGAATCAAACCCGGACCCTAAAGGTGCAAGGTGACAGTGCTAACCACTACTTCACACTTCCGCAAAGGGCAATGGATGTACAGCAGCAGCTCATCTGCATTGTAAAGCTACGGTCACTGATTGGACGCCTCTAAGACCTAAAAAAAGATCATTTTCCAAAGTGGGTTATATGTATGCGTATAACCTTCACAACTGTTTTTTTTCCTAAAAACCCATTAACTGCACCGTCATTAAAAACATCATACACTCATTTTAAACACCTAATTACATAGAAACATCTTCAAATATAGCAGGTGTTCCCATCTCGACTGTATTTCACCATCACTTGTCATTTCATGCCTTAAATTGCTACTGCTGGTCCACTTCAGAAAAATCCATGTCATCGCGCCTCGCGTAATTCATTATTGCACTCAGAAACTCGTGTTTTTAAATCAAGAATAAAATGGAAGTAGGGGGGTCATAGTGAGGCACAAATCTGTTGTCTCTATGATCTACGGTGATACACAGAGGGGAAAAAAATCCTTCCGTGATCATCAGCGAGCAGCTGCTACTCTCAATAAAACGCATGCAGTGAGTACGTCTGCCTAAAACAAGGCAAATGAGCGCAACACAGTGCCATCGTTTCATTTCGGAAGTGTCCCCGCTAATTGCATTTTACGTTATTTTATGCTAATTCCTTGCTAGTCGGCTAAGATTCTATGCTAACGACCAAAAGTTTAACTCCCAGGACTAACACAAGCCCGTAAGTAAACAAGGTTTTTAATCTTGCAAAACTCATTTTTTATTCATTTTAGACGTTCAGAACCGTCTCCACTTAGTGCTTACGAACAAAAAAATTGTATTAAAAAAAGAAAAAATTCCCTGGCAAACCACGACATCTACAGAAGTTAGTGATGGGTCGTTCATGAACGATTCGTTCTTTTTGAACGAATCTTTAACGCGACTCAAAAGAACGAGTAGTCTCGGAGAGCGATTCGTTCATTTTCTACTGGGCGCGCATGCGCAAATCATCTCAAAACCTTCGTAGGTTATGTACAGGAAACAAAAATCAGTAGTTACCTTTAATACTTTTGGTCCGATTCGTTCATTCTTTTGTCACGTGACTCCCATAGACGCTATGCAGTACAACAGATTCAAAGGAATAAACGACTCAGACTAGAAGATATAAGAGCTGAGCTGCTCATTCTGTTTATCATGATATGTCCTTAGCTACACTGTAATATTTTCATTACTGGAACTATAGCCAAAATGTGTGTATGTTGACGTAGTGGGGGTCTGTTTATTGAAAATGTAACATTTTATTTTATTTCTGATCAAAAGCACGAAATGAACTAAATGACTCAAAAAAGATTTGTTCATTTAGACGAACGAGATTCAAAGAACCGAGTCACTAAACAGAAGTAGAAAATAGTAGTACGGCAATAAGACTCTTAGCCGCAGTAAAACACTTGACAGGTTTAAACGTTTAAAGAATACCGAACATCCGTGAATAGCGATCCTGGCCACTTCAGTCGTTCTCGTTAACATTCAGCCAGTGGAACATCTGATCCTTGTAAATGAATGAATAACACCACTTGCACATTACAGGAACTCGGCTCGGAGTTACTGCCACATCCCCCGTACAGTCCTGACCTCGCTCCAAACCATTTCCACATGTTTGGGGCCATTAATGGAGTTCCTGGGCGGCCAGTGTTTCAGATGTAAAGCAGGCTGTCGGATCACGGCTCCGGTGTACTGAGAAAACGTTCTACCTTGGTGGTATCTAAGCTCTAGTGAAACACTGGGATAAGTGCATTAGTGTGATGGAGATTATATAGAGAAATAAAGAGAGTTTTTACTCTCACAGTGTTCTTCCATTCTGCACAATCCTGGTTTGATTTAAGAAAAATGTCCAAAGTACAGTACATCCCGAACCATGACTTTTGCTTTTTTTTAATAAATTTATTCTCCAATTATATTTCCGTTTAAAATTTGAAGCCTGTGAAACTATTTATTTCCCCCCGTTATCGCGTATGTCCTAGCAGCTATAACCAGTTGTTTCGTCACCAGCCTCTCTCGCACGCTATCCGACCGAACATGCAAATTAGTGCTCTTTTATTCGCGGCAGTAAATAAGAGCCTCGGTGTGTTGCACAAACCAATTTTCATTATTCCCTCAAACGAGCACGGGTGTTTTCACACCTCCGTCTCATCAGCAGGTGATGAAAGGCTTGTGTCCAGTGAGCACAGGCTGCCGGAATACATCAAAAACGCTCAACCATGAAGAACGAAGAGGCTGAGTTCACTACAAAACGTATAGCACTATCACTAATCGTGGCACTAATGGAGGGAAAATTGAAAGGAGTGAGTTGAGATGGAAAGGAAGGGAGCATGGTCCACGTAAACGGGCTGACTGAACAAACCGAACCGTATTCACGCGGAAGGTGAAAAAAAAAATGAAACCAGAAAAACACCAGTCTGTCACAGGTGTCAATCCTGCTTCCAGAGACACCTACATCTGATAAGATGTTTATTCGCATTTTACATAATGGGACAGAGCTCCATTAAGTGACCCTTGTATCCTGAAATGGGTCATCGGGATCGTTTCAGTGACTAAACCTTTATTTCTCATTCACAATCTCATGCGCAGGATCACGGCACTGTTGCCATGGCAACGAGCACTCGTGCGTCTAAACCAATAAGAAAAACCCAAACGTCCTCGCGGTCGCGCTCTTCAGTGAACGATAAAATCGGTCATTTCCTGTGTCGCGTTCTGGAAAATCATTTTAAACCTAAAGACTTGCGTCACGTGCATGTTATGATCGTCGTAACCAGCAACACATGCCAGACTTTTTGTTTTTTGTTTTTTTTTCCCTTTTAGATCCACACCGCAGTCTTGGCACAGTGCAATCCCAAGTTGTTCTGTTTAGTCGAGTTAAAAAAGCAAGATGATGGAGTCGGCGAGGACAGAAACTCAGGTTGAGGCAATCACTGTGAGCTCCGCTGTGGCGCAGCATGAGAGAGGGAACAAGTGCTCTTTGATGAACTGAAAGCAAATGAGGCTGGCCGTCCGAGGCTGTACTTGAGCGGTTCACAAAAAGGCCAACTCGTTTAACTTTGAAGGACAGAGACAAGTTGAAGACAATACGGAGAGGGCGATGTAGTCTGAAATCAGAAATCGGAATCCGGAGACCCGGAGAGGTCGGTGAAGCATCGTTGATCGAGAACTTCTTGACCACGGGCAAAGCAACAGATACTCCAACGCATTCAAGTCAAAGCCAGCGAGAAAGACATCATGCACAAGAAATCTGTTCCCAATCGTGCATTAATATTCGGTTTTCTCTGCTCTGTAAGCTGAGCTCAGGCTCAGAAAAAAGCTTTTAAAAATTCTGTATAATCCTATTACCAATGAAAGAGGATAACTATATGTTAGGTCTTAAGTAAAACAACTCAGAAGTGACCGAACGCTCAAGAACGCATTAAATCATAAAAAAGAGCTGGAACAGATCTGGCACACTGCCCCGGATTGATGCACAACGATAGATCAGGGACTACACTAAAGATAAGAAATGCTCCGAGGCAAGGTCGTGTCTATGAAGATTAACTAGTGACAAAGAGTGTTAAAAAAAAAAAAAAAAAAGATGTCCGAGATGCACCAGCACGTCATGTAGGTATCGTCGCCATGTCGTAGTACATCAGCAGCAGCAGAAGGCTGACTTCAAATCCATCAAGTGGCAAAAACTCCCTTTACAAGATGGTGATTTATCGTGGGTCAAAAGTTTGAACCGACTGCCAATGAGTCTTTCAGTCCAATCTACCCAACTGACCCCTGATATTGACTTCTTTGTTCCTCTGAGAACGAAGCAACACCGCTTCTTTGAAAAGAGACTTGGCTTTATTTCCCTGGATTGAGATTGATTTGGTCTGTTTTTTCTACTTTAAACTGGAATATCAGAAAATGTCAGCTTGACCTGACCAGTAAGTCGTGACCCATCAAATGCCAGCCTGCTCCTGTTTGGACATGTTTCTGCATTTTTATGGCTGAATATCCCCAACAGATAAAGTCAATAACTTGACTTCAACCCCATTGAGCTGCGTTTCATTTCACTGGAAACGAGACTGAAGGCAAAAAGTCACAGGAACGAGCAGGAACTGAAAACTGGAGCATCTCAACAGCACACCACGAGCCAACCATTGATTCTGAAGAACTGGCGAGCAAAAATAGGATTCATGCAAAAATGAATCAATTGTTTGCAAAATAAATAAATAAATAAATAATAGTGACAATGAACTGCATAAAAATTACTTGTGGAAATAAAGAAATTATTTGGAAAAAATAAAGCAAAAAGATAAATCAGTGTAATATTCATGTGTGTAACTCATAATTGAATAGTATATAAATCATGTGATAAGTGACAGTATAATCACACCACAATTAATCAATTCAGAATACTGTAAGTGATGTTCTGATTAATAAATTCAGTATAATTGTTAAATAACATGTAGCTCAAGATATCCGCTGCATTTTGGCTTACATTTTAAATATACATTTCTATGTTGAGTCCACCGTGCAAAAAAAAAAAATAGAACATAAAGATAAATAAGTGAAATGAATCGTGCATAACACAGTACTGAAATATGAGTTATACATGTACAACTCAAATAAGTGATATATGAGTATGTAACTAATATGAGTCAAATGAATCGTGTGTAACTCGTTTGAGTGAAGCAAATCATGTGTGTAACTCATATGAGTAAAATCGGATCATGTGTGTAACTCATACGAGTGAAACCAATCGTGTGTAACTCATATGAGTGAAACGAATCGTGTGTGTAACTCGTTCGAGTGAAGCAAATCATGTGTGTAACTCTTATGAGTCAAATGGATCTTTGGTGTAACTCATATGAGTAAATCGGATCACGTGTGTAACTCATGAGTGAAATGAATCATTTATGACTCAGTATTGAAATATGAGTTATACATGTACAACTCAAATAAGTGATATATGAGTATGTAACTAATATGAGTCAAATGAATCGTGTGTAACTCGTTTGAGTGAAGCAAATCATGTGTGTAACTCATATGAGTAAAATCGGATCATGTGTGTAACTCATACGAGTGAAACCAATCGTGTGTAACTCATATGAGTGAAACGAATCGTGTGTGTAACTCGTTCGAGTGAAGCAAATCATGTGTGTAACTCTTATGAGTCAAATGGATCTTTGGTGTAACTCATATGAGTAAATCGGATCACGTGTGTAACTCATGAGTGAAATGAATCATTTATGACTCAGTATTGAAATATGAGTTATACATGTACAACTCAAATATAAGTTACATGAGTATGTAACTCATATGAGTAACACATCGTGTGTAAGTCATGTGAGTAAAATTACCCATATGTGTAACTTATGAGTCAAACAAATCGTGTATAACTCATATTAGAGAAATGAATCATGTCTGAAAGTTATATAAGTGAAATGGAAAAAAAAAACACCTGTTAAAAAGAATGAAAAAAAGATCAGTGGATAAATGAAACTTCATAAATCATAATTGGATAACTGAGGAATAAGAAAAAAAATTACATGAAAAATAATGAATAATGCGTACAAATCTATAAATCATGTAAAATATATATCATACGTAATGTTCTGATTATTAAATTCAGTATAACTATTAAATAACATGTTATAGCTCAACGTATGCGCTGCATTTTGGCTTACTCATTTTAATATACAGTACATTTATATGCCGAGTCCACCGTGCCAAAACACTCCAGCTAATAGCTATATAAATAACTGCAGATTGTGTAAGACAAATCATCTTTTTCTTTTGTCATCTTCTGCGTGGGTGTATTTCTACTTTCTCCACAAGCCTCCTTTTCAGCATGATGCAGTGACTTTATTTATTTATTTATTTTTAGAAGATAATGGCACTTAATACATCTTCTCAAAGCTCTATTCCCGGTGAATTTAAGTGAAAGAAGAAAAGAGCTACTAAGAGCAGAGAGCGGATAATGATAGCAGAGAGCCGGGGATGACAAACACGCTGCAGTCACCTAGTCACATAGCTTCTCCAGATCAATAGGTGATAAAAAAAAATGATGCTGAGAGGATGGAACTGACACCGTATTAAAAAAAATGATATATATATAATATTCAGGAAGAGAGAGTGAACTGATAAAAGGAACGAGTGTCTTGTGGACATTCCATGACTTTAAATGTAGTAAAAACTGACATCAATAAAAATGTTTAAAAAAAATCTATTTTAGAATATGTAATTATGATAAAATAATCAACTTTGAGGTGGTAATAATAACTCCACATCATCTGCATTGCTGTTGATGTCATTCCTATATCTTCAGGCTTTTATTTCTTGCTTAGTATTCACCACATGATGTTGTTGTTGGTCTTTCGGCAGCTCCCGTTAAGGGGTCGCCACAGCGGACCATCCGATCCGCACAACAACCTGGCACGGGTTTTTACACCAGATGCCCTTCTTGACGCAACCGTCCCATTTTGTCTGGGCTTGGGACTGGCACTGCAATGGTTGCAGTGGCTGAGGTTTTGGCATTGAGTGGGAATCGAACCCTGGCCTTGCGCATGGCGGGCCACAAACCTACCACCATGGACACTGACCTGAACCCTTTCCGAGCTGCAGGCTTCCCCGATTGAGCAGGAATGTCCTGCAGGTCAGCGAGTACACAAGTAAAAACACATCATGCCTTTGGTAGGCTCAGGGGGAAACCAGACCAACATCCAACAATGGAATGTTCTAATATGTGTACACAGACAGGGAGTTGGGGGACACATCGTAGGTGAAGGTGAAGGGGAAAAGATAATGCAGGAAGAGTTATGGAGGTGGTTGGAGTACCTGCCTCTTGGTTCCAGGGAGCGGGAACTGGGGAGGAATAGAAGAAACAGAGGATGGAGGAGCGTGTAATAAAGGAGACTCCTGTTGGGGTGATCGCTCTCCTCTGCCAGTAGAATGACTTTGTCCAGGAAGGTGGGATGGTGGCAAGAAACCAACACGTCCATTTCTACTGTATAGTACCACATAGTGCCACCTGTTATTCTGCCAGTAACAGAAGTAGGGAGCAGGAGTGCTCTTTTGATGCTGGAATACTCCAGATGGGGCCAGATGCTGCCCAGCAAGTCGGCCTTTCCCCAATAGCCAGGAAAGAGTTGCAGAGCCCAATATTATAGATATTCACTCCTGCCTTCTTATGTGCTCAGTGCCTTTCTGTTCTGCACTCATTTTCCCCTTTTGCTCTACTGAACAATTCCTTTCTTAGTGATTTTGGACCTCTTGTAAAGCTCCTTTACGGCAACACTATAAATACTGAATATGTCCTACTGATATATATTGACTGGGGATTAATTTCATATTTATTACTCATATGGGATTTCAGTGCATAAGTCAAACTCGGATATGCACGAGAGATCACCACCGTGCAGGGAAAAGTGACAGATTGGTGGAAATGTAACTGTAAAAGACCCAGGAAGGACATTTTCCTCACAAGACCTTGCATTTTAATAAATCATGTAATGTAATAATGTACTGGAGACGCATATACCTATAACTGGACGTGATATCAATGCAGAGAAGATGGAGGAGAAGAAAACACGATGCCCATGTGGCAGCTAAATTGGGCAGTGCTGACATGCTGGTGCCTGAATTAAAACAATTAGTGTGGCCCATCTTTTCCCACTTCTGACTACTGCATGCTTGATGTTAAATTAATACGCCGAACTAAAGATCTCTGTCCTGGGTAAGAAAGAAACAAGTCTGACCCACTAGGGCACGTTCACTATGCAAATGTGACGGATGGTAAAGACAGAGAAACAATTTATTTACTTACTGCATTTTAGAGAATTTTTTACATGATGGTATGGGATACATATTGTGTAATATCTCCAGGATATCTACAGTAATATTTGACCTCATTGTTAAGCATTACACGTATCCTGGAGGTCCATTTCATTCATGGCATTTTTCCACTTTACATGCATTTGACATAAAACCATATTTGACATAAAACCATTAGGGCTCTAGTTACTTTTTGCCTGTTATCTGTTTAAACTCAGGAATGCAATAAATCTTGAAGGAAAGCTGGAACAGATCTGGAACGCTGCCCCGGGTTGATGCAGAGATATGTCAAGGGCTACGATAAAGATAAGAAATGCTCAGAGGCAAGGTCGTGTCTATGAAGATTAACTAGTGACAGAGAGCAGAGGGGGAAAAAAGATGTTCGAGATGCATCCATAAAGATAAGCATCTCATGCAGGAATCATCGCGATCCATTCATCCATCTAGGAACCGCAGTATTCCAACTACGGACCATGGAGGCCAGTTGTGCCCATTGTATTTATTCACACACTACAGGCATTTTGTGAACACCAATCAGCCCAATCTGCATGTCTTTGGACTGTGGGAGGAAACTGGAGTACCCACCAAGCATGGGGAGAACATGCAAACTGCATGCATAGAGATCGTGTGGTATTAGTACAACGGAAGCAGAAGGGTGACATTAAATCCAACATGTGCCTAAAAGTCCCTTTCCAAGATGGCGCTTCATCTTGGGTCAAGCGTTTGAACCGATCGTGAACGGTGACTTCTTTATACCTCTGAGATGAAGCAGCATCACTTTTATAAAAAGAGACTCTGCTTATTTCCCTGGATTGAGATTGATTTGATCTGTTTTTATTTTTATTTTTTTTATTCCAGGAAAACATGTAATATCGGAAAATGTCAGCTTGACCTGAGCAGTAGGTCAGAACCCATCAAATGTCAGCCTCTTCCTGTTTGGACATGGTTCTGCATTTATATGTGAGGAGATATCCCCAACAGACAAAGTCAATAACTTGACTTCAACCCCATTGAGGTCGTGTTTCATTTCACTGGAAATAAGACTGAAGGCAAGAAGCCACAGGAACGAGCAGGAACTGAAAACTGGAGCATCTTAACAGCACACCACGGGCTAACCATTGATTCTGAAGAACTGGCGAATAAAGATTGAAGGACGGTTTTCTCAACATTGTCTGGACATTGTGGTTAACCGTGTGGCTGGAAAATGGTTTGAAACACATGGCTGTGAGTAAAGAATCACACACACACAAAAAATAGATGTGAAAAGTGATCATTTGAATAAAGAGTCATATGTAGAAATTATTGAATCTTACAGTTAAAGAATCACAATGTGAACATTAGCAAACGGCAATAAGCAAACGGCATGTAAAAATAAAATAAAATGCATTAAAAAAAATCACAGCTGAAAAAAGAAAGAAAGCATGTGAAAAAATATTACGATAATAAATGAATCATGCATTAAAAAGAAATCATGTGATAATAAATCACTCTGAGACAAATCCGAAACATACTGTCTCGAGACACACTAATTATCTGATTGCATCATTACACAATGCAGCTCAATGTAACCATTGTGTTTAAAATGTTTAAAATGTTACATTTTTACTTTTATACACAGAGGGGTCCCCTACATACAAACAAGTTTCATTCCGAGAGCTCGTTCGTAAGTCCAATTTGTTCGTACGTCCAACAAACATAGTCTAGGTGCTAGAATACATGGCTATACACGGTATACTACAAAAAAGAATGAGCAAAAAAAGGAAAGAACGATCAATGTGTGAGAAAAATGAGCAATGTCTGCCATCGTTTCACCTCACTCCATTCTCTCAATTATTTTCCGCTTGCTTCCAGACATCCTGGAACACATGTTCGTATCTTCGAATGTTTATACCTCTAATGTTCGTATGTAGGGGACTTACTGTACTGTACGCACTGCATGAAAATATATGCACAAAAAAAAAATCAAGGTCACATGATAGCATGAACGATGGTGCGACTGCTGACATCTTAAGAGGAACCTTAACGCTACACATTGCTGCCATAATTCAATTTAAGTTTTAAGAAATGGCATAGATAACTGTTTAAGGTTCTATACATTTTTCGGGCCCCTCTGTATATTGTTCCATGTTCCAGATTGTATAAGACAGACAAATCAGCTTTCCTTTTGTCATTGTCTGTGTGGGTGTATTTCTGCCTTCTTCCAATAGCCTACTTTTCACCATGATGCGGTTACTTTTTTTTTAGAAGATAATGCCACTTAATACATGTTCTCAAAGCTCTGTGTCTGGTGATTTAAGTGAGGGAAGAAAAGAGCAAAGAACGTATAATGATAGCGGAAAGCCGGGGGATGACAAACACACTGCAGTCGCCTGGTCACGTAGCTTCTACGGATCAATAGGTGATAAAAAAAAAAAAAAAAAATAGATGCTCAGAGGATGGAACTTACACGGTATTTAAAAAAATTTATATCCTATTCACGAAGAGAGACTTAACTGATAACAGGAACTAGCATGGTGCGGATATTCCACGACGTATAATCTGGCAAAGAATTGACATCATAAATAAAAAAAACAATAAATTTTTGGCAAACTGTCGAGATATTAAAGGAAATAAAAACATTCCCGATTGTGCAGTTATAAGAAAATAATTAACTTTAGAGTAGGAGCAATAACTCTACTTCACATCATCATTATTTACGGTCAATTACTAACCTATGGCCATTCTGTTACGTTCTAGTTTATTGCGATATGCTGTTGTAGTGATGTTAGCTATAGCAGCATGAGAATTCCTCACATGACTATTATTGTTTCATAGCCAGAAAAACCTGAAAACACAATTTTGGCTAGCAAGGATCAATGCATCACTTAAAATGCTATGTTAGGCAATGTCGCGTTCCTTGTTAGCTTAGTGACAAACGTTGTAGGTCAATTCGAAAGCTAATTCTTGCTAGTTTGTACTCTGCTGTGTTCTGTGTGCTGTGTGTGCATGCAACCATGTCGTTCATTTGATGACAGTTTTCTATTTATATTATGGATGGGAATCACCAGGGACCTTCTGATACGATATTATTAGGCACCAATTAAATTTCTATGCGATTCTGTAAGTATCATGATTTTATATTAGGATTTTGAGAAAAATTTTTAATATATAAACATTTTTGCAGGTGTCACTGTGTTACATCAGTTCAATTATAAGTGCGTGCGAGCAAAAAATGGATGCCCCACTTTTGATTCGCACGAAAAAATAAGCAACGTGTAAAAAATACGCTTTTTTTGTGGTTTGTTGTTGTTCCTGATGCCGTTGCCCGTAACAGGTAGTCCCAGACTTACGAACATTTGAGTTTCCTTTCGATCACGGAGGTAGCTCACGTGTATAGTACAAAAAATAGACACTGGAGTGCACCAGATACCAATATTTACAATTATATATAATTTTTTTAGTGTGTAAGTGAATGTATAAAAAGTCCTATATTTTATATATATATATATATATATATATATATAGTCATTTATTTTATATGAATGCGTGTGGAGGTGTGGGAGAAATGAGTCGGCCTCACCGGTTTCAATAAATCAATCTGGAAGCACGATGATAGAAAATGTCTGTCCTGTAAAAGCTGTCCTGATGGTGAATAATTCTCATTTCGGAAAATCCTCAACAAAACAGAGGTCACAGTCCAATACAGTGGAAAACAGCTCTGAGACAAAATGGCGTCCGGGATTCCCCTCACGATTTTAAGGCGCAAAGACAACACTGTTACACTCATGTGCGATTCATTTTCTTAGGCACGATTACGGTTTTTGGCCACATGATGACCAAATGATGATGATGGGAAAAGGGAACAGATTTAGTCAAGTGGATTGGAACTTTATGTTGTATATTCGTGTCAAAGGCGTAAAAGACTCACTTTGTCGGACTTAAGAACAAATCTGACTTACAAATAAGCTTTTACAAATAATTCTGCTGTACATAATATTAGCAGTGTTTGCTAATTCACACCAGTGTTTCTTCAAAGATATAATCAAGGTTTGACTGAACTTTTAGAAAAGCTTTCTCTTATTAAATTTTCAAGGAAATCAACCATCTGCAGCAACGACTGTTAATAATGCTAATTAAAAACTAATGCTAGCTTAATAATATTACTGTTGGTTTGAGCGGAAAGACGAAATTATTAAACTTCAATCAGAAGTAAAGCAACAAATAAATAAATAAATAAATAAGTTCATCTTTTTTTCAGGCTAACAACATCCATAAGACTGTTTAGCATCTAACGTGAGTATTACAGTAAGTAAAACTTTGTAAATGTTAGCAAGCTAACTATGCTGCGTTTGGTATAATATTAGCTGATATCAGTTGGGTATTATTAAACATCAAGCAGTAGCAAAGCAAAATTTTTTTTTTTTTTTTTAAAGAGCCACGTGACAGTTAGCTAGCTGATGGGAAAATCAAGTACTGTAAAGTTGCTATGTAAATGTTAGCTAGCTAAATACACAATACTTCATTAAATGTATTTTGCTACACTACAACCTAGCAATAAAAAAAAACTGTTCAAGACGAATCACAGGTTTCTCAAGACTAATGTTATAACATGACAGATACAGTGAGCTTGGCTAGAGTATAAGGTTTAGCAAATATTAGCTAGATACCAAATGTTCCGCTGGGATAATGATAGTCAATAACACCAGAAGCTAGCAAACAAAATAATTAAGGGTCAAGCAGAAGGAAAGTAAGTATGTTTGAGATTCAGGTCTCTTCGGAGCTCCGGGACTGAAAAGCCAGACAGATATTCACTCCTGTCTTCTCATGTGCTCAGTCCCATTCTGTTCTGCACTCATCTTCCCTTTTCCTCTACTGAACAATTTATGTTTTTTAGTGATTTTGGACATTTTGTCCTCCGTCCTTTATCTGCAATACTGCAAATACTGAATATGTCTACTGATATCTTTACCGGGGCTTCATTTCACATTCATTACTCATATGGGATTCCAGTGCATGAGTGTCCGGATATGCATGAGAGACCACCACCGTGCAGGGAAAGTGACAGATTAGTGAAAATATAAAAGACCCAGGAAGGACATTTTTCTCACAAGACCTTGCATTTTAATAAATCCTATCACGGAGAAAAGACCGTTCTTTTGAAATGATCGTTTACAGCAGCTTTAATGTAATGGAGACGGATATAACTATAACTGGACGTGATATCAATGCAGAGAAGATGGAGGAGAAGAAAACACGATGCCCATGTGGCAGCTAAATTGGGCAGTGCTGACATGCTGGTGCCTGAATTAAAACAATTAGTGTGGCCCATCTTTTCCCACTTCTGACTACTGCATGCTTGATGTTAAATTAATACGCCGAACTAAAGATCTCTGTCCTGGGTAAGAAAGAAACAAGTCTGACCCACTAGGGCACGTTCACTATGCAAATGTGACGGATGGTAAAGATAGAGTTTTGTAGTGTTGTTGATATAAGTTATTTACAGTTGAACAGAATGCATTTTAGATTTTTAAAGACACATGTGAAGCTCCCTATTGTCAGTGTGTGTATCGTGTTATAAAATACATATTGTGTTACACAGTACACTGCCT
Organism: Leiocassis micropogon; assembly: GCA_028565275.1. Lineage (NCBI taxonomy): Eukaryota > Metazoa > Chordata > Actinopteri > Siluriformes > Bagridae > Leiocassis > Leiocassis micropogon. Next base: position 11,096,960 of record JAOVVA010000026.1, read on the forward strand.
GGACAAAGAAATGTCGCCATTTCAGAGGGGTTAAATTATTGATCAAGCAAAGAAAACAACTACAGAAATTTAAAATTACTGGAGCTGGGTTAAGAACCATTAGACACATTATCAAAACCTGGAACAAAATTGCTGAACCACTCACTCACTCATCGTCTATACCGCTTTATCCTGTATTCAGGGGACCTGGAGCCCATCCCAGGAGACTTAGGGCACGAGGCAGGGTACACCCTGGACAGGGTGCCAATCCATCGCAGGGCACACACACATACACACACTCACACACTCATTCACACACCACGGGCAATTTGGGAACGCCAATCAGCCTAACCTACATGTCTTTGGACTGTGGGAGGAAACCGGAGTACCCGGAGGAAAGTATGTCTTCAGAAGGGACAAAAAAACAAAAGAACATGAGGAGAGAGAGAGAAAGTTCATCCATGCTTCCTTTCAGTGTGTGATTAATGATTTAAGCGCCGTAACACGTCCCTCAGTAGTGTGTGTGAGCAGATATTACACTGTCCTACTGTAAAAGTTTATAGCAGAAACACTTCTGCCATGTTTTTTTTTTTTTCATCAAACTCAACTTGTCTGGTAACTGAGCTGAAGAGATGAAATGAAAGCGTATTAGTGACGTCACATGATCAACAGACGCCGCTTACTCTGGAAAAAAAAAAACAGGATGTAGCAAAATGAAACATGGCTAATTATTTAATATTAAAAATCTATTTGTCCATATAATAAAACTGTAAAGTGGGCGTGTCTGTACATTGAAGATATTTTTGGAAAAAAAATTGCGGGAATGTAAGATGAGTAATAGAACACATGAAGATGGTTTTTGTCTGTTTGTTTGTGCACTCCTCATGTCGAAACTACTGAACGGATTTTTACGGGGTTTTCACTGGTGTACAGTATTTGGCCGACCTTGAGGTAACATATAGGCTTTGTTTGATTGATCGGCCCACGAGTAACGAAGATATCCTACTTTTAAATTTAAATACAAAGCGCCCTTATATCATAAAAAAATAATAAAATCAACCTTAAAAAAAATAATTTCCTCTCAAAATTCAACAGATGGCGCTGTACATTTTTTAAAATTGCTATTAAATTCCATGTGAATAAAGTCGCAGGCACATCTAATAAAGCCAAACAAACAAACAAAATGCCCATGAGCAAAAAATACATTTATTCATGCATTTATTTGTGCAATTATGTATGCATTAACTCATTTTCTTTTTTAATTTAACTTATTTAATGTTAACCATTACATCATTTAATGTAACCCCTATACATCAGCTTTGGTCCTAATATCCAAGATTTTATTCTTTTCCATAGATAACCAAGAGACTGGAACTATCTTTTTTTATGAACATTCATCAACAGTAAATGTGACAAAAAAAAAAAACAGAAAGAAGTATGACTTTCTATAACCTATAAGAAGAATAAAAAAATATTTTCTAAGCTTTTCTTCCATTTAGTCTTACTGTATATTAAAAGAGATTTAATACAAAGTTTAACATCAGACTCAAAACTCACTCGACTTCAGTAAAGTCCAGGAAATTCATTTACATCCTGTCAGTCTTCCTGGACCTGTAATATGCACAATCGATATCAGACTTGCATTTATTAAACCCAGCACACAGGACCGCCGGGAATATCAGATGTGTTTACCCGATAACCAAGCCATGGAAAAACTGCTTTAATTTTTTTCTTAATGTCCTAATATCCTATTTCTAATATCATTTTATCTAAAGCAATATCTAAATGATTTATAATATCCAATATCCTTTAACTATCCTTACTGTATCATAAAACTTTCATCTACAGCAGGGGTTCTCAAACCTGAAACTGAGCACGTCTCTCTCATAGGATCCTCCCAAAAAAAGTCTCAAAGGTTGCATCTGTACTTATTCTTTTAGATTTTTAATTTAAGTATATTGCATTTTCCATGACCCAATCTTTAAGACTGGCATGTGTTTAAAAATATCCTACATATTAAAACATTATTAAAATTGTGCCAACTAATCACAATTCATGACCATCCTGTGCCCTCTGAGATGGTACATTTTACCTTCAAATGATATCATAACTGCAAAAAAAAAAAAAAAAGAGAAAAATAATACATTATTATCCAATATTTTACTGTGCAGTTTTGTTAATTTGGAAATCCTTATCTACAGCCCTTCCAAGCCCTTTAATGTTCCACTTTACCTTTTGGTAGATGTGTTGAACTTAACCTGATTGAGCCATCTCTACCACTCGGTTGGCGATATACTATGCTAAATAAGTTTCGGTATACTATGCTAAATAAAACACTAAATTAGACTGTGTCTTTAAACAATATGCCTTTTTAATTGCTTTGTAACAAGCATGAGAAAGAAAAAAAAATTGTGCTTTTGCACCACCACACAAAAACATTTTGGCTTTTTCAGAATTTGTAAATATTAAGGAGCCACTGAAACTGCTACCAGTATGGGATATCAAAGTGATACCGTGCTCATGTACTCACAGCTATTCTGATACCAGCACACTGATACCACTTTACAGCAATGTAATGCCAATCTCTTATTTGTTGAGAAAGTAGGCAGATAAGCAGGCATGATCAGCACTGAGCAGTGCACCAGTGGGAGTTGCCATTCAATCAGAGGCGTACCTTCTACACACCACAGCTTCTCAGGAAGCCAAACCACTGCAACAGTGCCACAGGTTAACAAAGTTCGCTTTCCCACTCTATCCCAAAAAGCCACACACACATATCTTTCCGTACCACAAAGTAAAGTCCCCTGTGTTGATTTAACCAACTGGACTCATATATAGACTGCTGGGTGTTAATTCAACAGTCTAAGTGTCACTTTAACACTGAGGAATTAGCTGTGTCTGCAGTAGTATGGAAGGTGAAAGCCTGTTAGGCTCAGTGTCACATATTGAAGACAAAAACAGAAACATGCTCACAGGTGATAATGCAGAGAAGTTTCTTTTTAACCAAAACGAACCTGCCCCTTACTTCAATAATAATAAAAAATAAATAAATCTGTAGCCCTCACAGACAGCACTGCCATATGTTAACACATTTCAGTTGGTCTGGTAAAGTATATATTCTGCTACAATTGTTCGTTGCGTGGTACTTAAATGAATTACAGTATGTGTTTAAGTGAGATGTGTGTGTTCAGGATTTGTTTTATGTTTGCTCAGGAATACTCAAAATTTGAAATGATATAACATTGTCATGTTGCATAATTAATTTTGTTACAGTTAAAAATGAGGAACATCTGATAAAAATAAAACATTTTAAAAGTCATTTTTAAAAGTGTAATATTATTAAGTACAAATATTGTTGCTTGTACTTGTACTTTCCTTTGGGATCAATAAAGTATCTGTCTGTCTGTCTATCTATCTATTTATCTATCCATCCATCCACCCACCCATCCATCCATCTACCTACCTGCTCAGTATCAACATTGAAAGTATTGGTCTGATAAAAAGGTGGCATCAGTGCAACCCTACTAAATATATTGATACTTTTACAATGAAGTGAACTCAACCATTTGGAAGAGACTGTGGTGTAAAAAACATTTAAACAAAAAATAGCAAGCTGCTTTTTTTATTGTCACAAAAAAAGAATAAATTGGCAATGTTTTTTTCCCTTGGGATGCATTTTAAAGTGGCACCCACAATATGTTGATTCACATTTAAATTTTGCTAGGAAATGTAACCTTGTTGTTTGAGTTTGCTCCAAATTCATTATCACATTTTTGAGCATTATTTCGTGTGTTTCATGCTGTTTTTGTTTGTTTGTTTGGTTGATTATTATTATTCAATTATTTGGATAATATTTTGGATTATTCTGATGTGATTTAATGATTCTTTGATGGTTATTTGGGATTATTTGGCGACATCTTTGCCATTTCTGTGGGTGGTTATTGTCAGACTCTTTGGCTATTATTCTGCAGATAATTGGTAATGAATTTGTAATTCCTAAAGACGGAAATGGAAGATTGCTTAGTCCTAATTGGCAATTATATGATTTATTGATTTTCTGTGATTGTTTGGGTGATTCTTTGAAAATTAAAATGAAAGTGAATATTTGGGATTATTCTTATTCAAATTACTTTGATTATTTTATTTCTTTGATTCTTTCGTGGCTGTCTCAGATTATTAAATGGTTACTTAGATTTTTTTTGGTGAATATTTCAGATTATGCAAATTTGGCAATTGCTTTTTTTACTCTTTGAAGATTTATTTTTGTAATGTTTGGCTAATAATTTGAAACTATTTGGTAATAATTTATTTGGTGATGATTTGACATTTGAAATAATTGTAAAACTGGAAAGCCAGGCAAGGTTCACCATATTGAATTAATATATACCATTACACCTCAAAAGGATTATAGAAGCCTGACTTAACAGTCATAGTTTTCATCAACAATGTGGCCAGCAGGAAACATTCTAGCCAACAGGGTCTGCAAAATTTTATGTTCAAAATTATATAACAGTATATCTGAGTAATCTAAATAAAACACCTTTAAATGAAAAATGCAATGAAAAATATGGAAACACTGTCTGCATTTTAAAGGGCATTTTTATAAAGGACAGAGAGAAATCCAGTCAAATGCATGCTCAGCATCTGGCAGAGTCATCTGGCACCAAAGTCAACACCTCGACTCACAGAGGAAATCTTATTAAAAATGGTCCGTGAGATCAACTGCCGCTACGAAATCATTTTTGCAGAAAGGCAAAGCAGAAGTGATTGAGGATGCTGAGGACTGTAAAGCAGGGGCTGACAATAAGAGGCAGAAAGTCAAATGCAACAAAAGTCACAATGTTTCTGTTCTTTTCTGTCCTTAAAGGTAAAAGAGTTTCTCAAAAAGAGCTAATGTGTTGCTGGGCTTCTGGGGTGCATTTTAGCCAATGATGTAAACAATCTGAGCCATGAAGAGAAATTTGTCCTAGGAGAAGAATCTATAAAAAGTTCTATGAATAACAATGAACTACTTACTATTGGACAGGCATCTTTTAAGACACAATTTATAGAGTATTCTTAGCATGGAAGCCCAATGGGTACCCATGGACTGATTAGAAACCAACTGTCCTGACATTAACCTGACAGGACCTTCATGGAAGTCTTTTTTACTTTTTTAAAAATGGAATCCCATTCCTTTTGACATCCCTGTTGGTTTCAATTGCGTAAAAGGTCTTTAGAAACCCTTGCTTATTAAAAAATATTAAATATGTGGTCTGTATGGAAAATTAAAACATGTGTGGAAGCCCTATGAGTATTTTGAGATGGATGAGATTTGAGATGGCCAATCCTAGACACAGATTACAGTGTTGGAGGAAAAATAAATACAGTGGTTTATCTTGTGGTAAAGGTTTCTGCTTTAATAAACAAGTACTTCATCACCAGGGTTTGAAACCATTGATAAAAATGTCCCTTGAACTGTAACAGGTCTTCATAAAAGAGCCCTCATCAAAAAAAAATCTTTTTAGGAAACAGAGTTCTGGGGCATTTTTACATTAGGCACAATTCCCCTTGACAAGCACCCCATGAGGATGAGATTGGTGCATGCTATGCGTACACAGATTTTGTTCTCAGGTATGATTGGCCTTCATATATGATTCAATCCTGAGTATGACTGAGTATGCTGTATTATAATATACAAATATAAAATTGCTATTAAGATAAATTGCTTCGCACATCATTTTCTCATGTGGCCAGAGACTTTCACATGGTACTGTAGCATATGAAGGTCTGATTAAGATTAATCCCAGGTTGCAGGGAAGGACTTGTGAATTAACAGTGCTGCTAATAGGATTCGGGCGTTTCCTTCAAATGTTGTGCAGAAGTGTGAAACGAAAGAGCGGTGCACAGCTGCAATAACCCAGCCCATTAAACATTACGAGAACTGTTGCGTTCTACAGCAAGATGATCTACAACTCAGGCCCGGTACGTCTTCCTTAACCTTTCTCTCTCTCTGTGCAACATTATTGCCCATATACTCTAAAATCAGTCGGCCGTGGACCATAAAAAGACATAAATTTTCAATTACGCTGCATCAATTATAACAATGAGATCATTTTTACACACTTCAACCTTGAGCACGGTGCAGAGGTTTAGGACATTTGGGTTTAAATAACATTACGAGAAATGGATAAATCCAACGGTGTTGTTAAAAGGAAGATGCTGACTGTCGCTTTCTGCCAAAGGCATATAAGGTCTTTCTGGGAGTTTTTTCATAGCAACTTTAAGACAGGGAGTGTTGGATTTATTAACATGGATTAAAATAAGTTTAGGGAATATGTAGAATCGCTGCCTGGATTGTGTTCTTACTAGATGGTTAGCCATTTAAAGGTTTTTTTTTAACTCATCAAATCCATTCTAATATGCTTATCCAGGCATCCTGCATACTATATATATATATATATATATATATACAGTGGTGTGAAAAACTATTTGCCCCCTCCTGATTTCTTATTCTTTTGCATGTTTGTCACACTTAAATGTTTCTGCTCATCAAAAACCGTTAACTATTAGTCAA